>MU383131.1:121005-331727 GCA_022495125.1 Xylaria acuta | reverse complement strand
AAATTTAATAAAGCGTTAATATATATAAACTATATTAACAAAAAAATCGTTAATTTAATATATAAAAAAGCTTATATAATAACTTAATAAAAAAAGACTTAGTAATAATTATATAAAAAAAAACTTAAAGCTATTTTTTTTTTGCTAAAAAATAGTTAAAAGTTAGCTATTTAAATATTATATATATTTTATAAACGAGCTAAAAAAAAATTTAAAAAAGCGTAATTATAGATTAATCATTTATACGTAGTTTAACCGGTAGCTATATTATATATTAGCTATTATACTTACACTTTACTATAGCTTTATTAAGGCTGCTTTACTTTATACACTATATATATACTTAAGTAGATTTTATATAACTAGTTTTTTTTTTTTTTTTTTTATAGATTTTTTATATAATATAATATATATTATAAAAGCTTTATATTTAAAAGTGTGCTAAGTATAACAAAATTAATAAATTTTAAGCTTTAAAAATTTATACTTTAAAAAAGCTTTATTTAAAGTTTTTAACTTTAAATAGCTAAATTTACTTTTTCACCGATTTTCTTTAAGTTTTTAAGCTTTTATTATATATATTTATTAGTTTTTTTATTATAATATTTATAAATATTTATACACTTTAACTAGTTAAAAAATCGATTTTATATATATTAGTTTAAAGGTTTATAAAATCATTTATAATTATATTGTTTATAAATATATAAACTATATATAAAATATTTTTTTAAGTTTTTAACGTAGCTATTAATTATAAATATTTATATAATAAAACTTTGCTTATAAAGTAATAAGTTGTTTTATAACTAATCTTATTATTAGTTAATTATTATATTAACTTATAAGATATTAGTTTTTTAATATAAAATTTTAACTTTTTAATAAAGCGGCTTATAAATATAGCTTTTTTAGCCGTTTATATTAAAGATAATAATTTAGCCTTTATTATAATAGCTGTTATTATATTTTGTTTATTTGTTTGTTATTTTTATTAAATAGTTTTATTATATGTATGTTTAAAAGCTTTTTTAATCGAGCGTATTATTTATAAAAAATATATTGCTAACTACTTTAAAGTTATAATTATTTTCGTATAAAAATTTTCTTAAGATTGTTTAAAATAAACAAATAATTAATCCGCGCATTTATAATATTAAAGCATAATGTTTAAAAAATATTATAAAAGTTTTAAAGCGTTAAAAAGTATGTTAAAATAAATAATTATAGCAACGTAAATAACTTAAAAAAAAAATTTTTAATATAAATAAATTTTTTGCTTAATTATTAGTTTAATATAAAGGAGTAGTTTTATTTAGTTTATTAAAATAAATAATAATAAAGCTTATAAAATATAACGTTATAATTTATTTTTATAAAGATTTAAGTTAGTTTTTTAGCTATAAAAAACTTTATTAAATTATTATTTTTTGCTTAAATATTAATAAGCTATAGTTTTAAAAAATTTTCGTATAATTTTTAATAAGATATTTTATTATTTATTATTTTATAATAAATATTTAAAAAAAAAAATTTTAAAATTATATATTTATATTTAACTAAACTTTAAAAGCTAATAAGCTATTTTTAAAGCGTTTATAAAAGTATTTATAATAGTTATTAAATTTTTTTTTGCTTGTAAAATTATAAACGTTAGTTTTTTTTATAAGTTTTTTTTTTTACTATTTAATAGCTAATAATATAAAATAATCTTGTTATAGTTTTTTTTAAAAAAATATACTTATAAAATAAAATAACATAAATAAATATTTTTTAGTAATATAAAAAAGTTTATAAGCTGATTTTTTATTATATATTTAAAAAATTATTAATATTATACATTTTAATTAGGTTAATATATTTTTATTTTATTACTTATTTATTTTATAATATTATTTTAAAAACTTTTTTATTTATTTACAAATTTTATTTAACAAAATATTAATTAAAACGTTTTAATAAACGTTTTTATTTTTTTTTTATATTTAACTACGTCAATGTTATTTTTTTATTTTATAAATTAGTTTAACGATTTTTTTTAATAGCATAAACTATTTTAATATATAAATATATTATTAACTAGCTTTTAAACGTCATAGTTTTATCGTTAAAATATTAATTTAATAAAGAAATATTTATTTTAATTTTTATATATATAATTAAAATAGTTTTATTAGCTTTTGTTATTTTATATAAATATACTTTTTTAGTATATTTTAAGCTTTTAAGTAAGCTTTTATAGCTTATTATTTTTTAAAAAAACATTTTACGTTAAAGTTTTATATATTAAAACGTTTTTTTTTATTATTATATAAATTTATTTTAATTTTATTATATTTATATTTTAAACTAAACTATTTAACTATATTAATATATATTGTTAAATAATAAGCTTTTTTTATAGTTTTTTAAAATAGTTTTTTTATATTATTTATGTTATAGCAGCGATATTAGCTACGTACAAGGATATTTGTACGATATATATAGCTAGCTCATTGGCCTAACTAGTAAGGCGGTATACGTACGTAGAATTCTTTTACTTAAAAAGAATTTTCTGTATAAAGGTTTTACCTTTATAGTTAATTAGTTAAATAAATCGATATCCATAGTTATTTATTTTACCCCTTTGTTTACGTACAATATTATACCCTTTAACCACCTAACAATTTAATAATTAAAGTATATTTTAAAAAATAGCACAAGGTTTTTTTTTTTAATATAAACTTTATATTATAACGTTTAATTTAAGCTTTATATATTTATTAAACTTTTATAAAACCTTTGTAGTTAATTTTAACGTTTAAGCTTATTAAAATTAAATTAATATAATTTATAAAGCTAATCATAATAATTTTTAAATAAACTATAGTAAGCTTTTTATAAAATGTAAAAATATATAAAAAAGAAATAACAGTAAAAAAAACCTTTAAAAGTTTTTTATATATAGTTAAATAAATATAGCTTATTTTTTATTAAAATATAAAAACGTTATATAATGATTTATAAAGCTTGTTATTTAAAATATTACTTAAAAAAACTTTTTTTAAAATATATATATTAAACGTTTATAAGTAACGATATTAAAAGCTTTTAATATATTTAATAAAAATAATTATATTATTTTAGTTTTAACAATCGTTTAATTTACGTTTTAAATAATTATTTTAATAGTAAGCTTAAACGTTTTATAATTATTATAAGCTATATATATATATTTTTAAAGCTTTGTTAAATATATTAATATATAGTATAAACTTTTAGCTTATTATAATAAACTTTATTTTAAAAAGTATATTAAACTTTAAAATTATTGTTATAAAAACTTTTTAAAATTATTTTAAATAATATTTTAATATAAAGCTAACTTAAATAAGCTTATTTAACTATTTATAAAGTAGTTTTTTATAAGCTTATAAAAGCTTGTTAAAAAAATTTGTTATTAAAAACTTTTTATAAAAAAAGTTTTTATATTAATATAGCAGTTTTTTTATAATAATTTATCATTTTATTTTAAAGCGTTAATAATTATTATATATAATTAGCTATAACAATAAGTTTTAAAAACTTAATAAAAACGTTAAAAAAAACGTTTAATAAACTTTATAGCTTTATTTTAATATTTTATTACTATTATAAACTTTATAATTATATTTTTAAAAAATATAATAAATATAATATTTAAAGCTTTATTTTATAATTATATTTATTTAGTTAAAGTTTATAACGTTTTTAAGTTTTAAAACATTTTTAAACTTATTTTACGCTAATTAACTTATAATATTGTTTTAGTTTTTACTTTAAACGTTTTATTAATATTTTTTACTATATTTAAAAGAAATATTATATATTTATTTTAAAAAATATAATAAGCTTGTTTAACTATAATTTTTATTTACGTTATTTTTAAATAATATAATAAAACTTTTTAGCTTTTTTAAATAATAATTTTTTATAGTATAAAAAATTTTACTATAGCTATAAACTATTTTATTTATATATTAAAAGCTTAATCTAGCCTTTTTTTATTAGTTAAAATATTTTCTAATATAATTAGTTTTTATGTTTTAGCTAGGTTTTTCTTTTAAGCTAGTTTTATTTTATTTTTATATATAAATAGTTTTTTAATAAGCTTATTAAATTTATTATAACTTTAAACGTTTAATAATAAAAATTTTTTTATTTTACGTTATTTTAATAAATAATTATTAAACTTTTTAAAGCTTACGTTAAATTAATTATAAAGTTTTTTTAATTTTTTATTATTTTAATAAGTTTATTTGCTAAAATAGCTAATAATAATTTTTAATATACTATAAATATTAAATACTTTTTACTACTATATAATGTATATTTTTTATAGTTTTATATAAAATAATATAAATTAAAACTTTTACGTAAAACTTATTTATATTAAATTTATTTAATAAATAAAGTAAATTATAACTATATTTTTATTTATTTATTTATTTATTTGTTTAGTTTTTATAGTTTTTAACTATTATTTTTAGCGCTATTTATTTATTAATATATAAAGTACTTTTATTATTTTTAAACTTATATAATATGTTTTTTTCTTAATTTTTATTTTTTAAACGTTTTTATAACGTTTTATTTAAAAAAAAATTATATTTTAAAAGACTATTTTTAATATAAACAAACATATATTATATTTTATAATTATTTTTATTTTACACGTTTTTGCTTAATTAACAATTTATTTGATTAAATTTTTTAAAAGTAATTATTTATGTTTTTAATATTAACTTTATATTTATATATAAAATAATAATAATAGTTTTATTATTATTTTAAAATTTACGTAAACAAACAATATAAGTAGCTTTTATATACTTTTTTTTTTACTTTTATTAAATGGCTTTTTTTATATTTAATATAAATAGCTTATTAATAAATAGGTATACTTTTATAAGATTTTATTAATATTAAGCTTTTAAAATATTTATAATATATTTATATATAATAATATTATATTATAATAAACTTTTAAATTTTTAAAATATATTTATTTAAGTTGTTTTAAAAGCTTTATTAACGTAGATTTTTTTACGTTATAGCTTTATTATTGTTTTAAAAGTAATTTTAATTTAGCTATGTTTATTAATTTTTTTCGAAATTTTTTACTTGAAAATAATTATTATATTTTTATTTTAAAGCTTTTTAGCAGCTATAGCTTAAGTTTTAATTAGCTTACAGTTTTATAATAATAAATTAAAATTTTTAGTTTATGTTAAAACTTTTTATTTTATTTTATAAAAAAAATTTTATTGTTAAAGCTTATTAAACTTTTATTATTATTATTTTTTTACGTTTATATAAAGTTTATTAACGCGTTTACTTTTTATAAAGCTTTTTATAAAGCTTTTTATAAAGCTTTGTTAAAATTATAACATATAATTAATATATTTAAGTTTAGTTATTTACTCGTAAGTTTTTTAAAATAGTTAGTTTTTCTTTAACGTATTTTTATAACGAAAGCCTTTTTTTTTTTAACTAAAATATAAGCTTAATAAATTTATCGAACAGCTTATATATAGCTATAAGCTCGCTTTTTTCGCTAAAAATAAAATATTTTAGTAAGCGTATTTAGTATAGATCTTTTAGTACGTTTAATAAACGTATTAATAAATAAATTGTTTATTTATATATTAATAGCTCCTTTTTTACGTACTATTGTTATTATTGTTATATATACTTTATATTAAAGCGTTTTTAGCTGCTTTTATTTGCTTTTAATTATATTAAATAGTTTAATAAGCTCGTAAAGTTATTTATAACAGTAAAAACGTTAAAAAAGCCCGTTTTTTAACTAAATATTTTACATAGTTATATAATTATAGTAGCAACGAGCTATTTTAAAGCTAAAGCAAAACTTTCGCTATTTATGTTAATAATATTTTATTCTAGCTAAATTTTTCTTTATAATTTTATTATAATTTTATTTTTAGTTCGTTTATATTACGCTTTATATTTAAATATAAACGTTAAACATTTTAGCTCTTAGATTTTTTATATACGTAAAATTAGTTAACAACGTTACTTTTGTTTATTTTAGTTTTTTAGCTAGCTTTAATTTAAAACGGCTTAAAAAATAACGTTATAATATTTATAGCCCTTAAAGCAATATTAATATATTTAATAAATTTAAGAATAGCGTTAATATTACCGTTTTTAAAGTTTATATAGCTTTTAAAAATTATAAACTTTAAATATTTAGGTTAGCGTATAGTTAGTTATTATTATAAGCTGCTTCGATTAGTTTTTAAACAATAATTTTAACAATATTTTATATAAAGTATTAAAGCTTAAATTTGGTTATAATAAAGCTAATTAAAATAGCTACATAGTTACGCTAATAAAAAATTAAAAAAATAGCAGCTTTATAAAAAAGCTAGTTAGCTAGCAAGCTTTAAATGTTTTTTTTAATATATTAAAAAGTTATACTATAAAATAATACGCTGAAAAAAATATAACCGGTAAAATTTATTATATTATTTTATATTATAAAAAATAAGTTTATTATTACTTTAATAACAACATTAAAAAGGTTGTAGATTTTAAAATATTGTTAAAACGTTTATAGCTTTAATTTTTTTACGCCTTTTTTTATACTTTTAGCTTTACGCTTTACTTTTTTAAATAAGTTGTATAAGTTATTACATTTTTAGTTTTTAAAAAAAAAAAATTTATTGTGGTTATAAGCCTACTATTTATAAAACTTTAAGCTATAAATAAAATAAAATTATTGTAACCTAGTATAACTACTGTTAAAATTAAGCAATTTTAAGTATTTTTTATCGATTAATTTATTTATTTATATTTTATATAAAATTAATATATGTTAATAATTTATTTAATAAAGCTAGTTATTAAACCTGTTAAATTTAACAGTTATATTTACATTTATTAGTAGTTGTTTTTATATTTTTCCCCTTTACCTTTATTAAAAGGTATAAAAACGGTTATAACGTAAATTAATTTAACTAAAATAACTAATAAAGCTATAAATTTTACGAATTATTAAATATAATAACTTATTAAAAAAAATTATAAAAGTTATATAATATGCTTTTTTATATATAATAAAAAACTTAAGCTTAATAATATAGTTAATATATAATTTAATAAATTATAATATTTAATAACTATACGTTTTCTTTAATATATTATAAAGCTTAACGTTAAATAGTTAAATTAAATATAACAAATATAAAAGCAAAAAAATTGTTATAAAATTATTTTTTTATAATATTTTTTAAATTTAATAATAAATGTAATATAAGTTATAAAGTAAAAACGAAGATATAAATTAAAAGAAAAAGAACGTAAATAGATATTGCTAGCCAAGCTAGTAATATCTATGTGTATGAGCTATCTATGGGTCAGCTGTTGCCAGGTGCCCACTCCGCAGGGCGGGGTGCCACTGGCAACAGCCTTACTAGACGTGCAACCCCTTAGGGGTTTTTAAACTTATATTGTTCGTAGTTTATTTATTAATATTAATATTAATTGTTTAATCAGTTAAAAAGTTAGTATTTCGGTATTAATGTTTATACAAAGGCTCCTGTCATTACGCTACCTCTTCGTTGAGCTCACCTCCGCCACAACGTCTTCATTCTAAACATTACGCAAAACTCAGATGAACTCTAAGAATAGAAGGGAAACAGAACAAACCTCGACACCAAGCCAGGAAGCAGAACAAGGCTGCACGCCGAGCCAGGAAACAGAACCGATCTCTGCACCAAACTGGAAAATAGAACAGAGCTCTGCATCGACCCAGGAAGCGGAAAATATATCTGCACCGGCCCAGGGAGCAGGACGGATCTCGACACCAAGCCAAGAAGCCGTCAATTCGGCCGCGAGGCTCTACAACACTATTCAAGCATTATTCCCCACGGCTGTGACAGAGTTCCGGTCGAGGTGGGCGGCTGCGCAGGCCGTATGCCGCTCACCCTCAACCTCCACCAGAGACGATGCCTGTATCCGGACAAACGAACTTGATGTCCTCTACAGGCTCGGGCCCAAAAGCATCCCGTTTGTAGTGTCCAAGCTCGCGAGCGACACGGCTGGCCGGGATTTGTGGGCCGTGTTTCTATGTAAGCCATTTTACTCTCACCACGCCATTCCGCTCACCCTGGCTAGACAACGCTCTGCAAGACGACCCCAACTACCGCCCGAACCTACTAGTAGACGAGGATCTACGGCGCCGTAGTACAGCCATCGTTGAGCTCAATTACGAACGCAACGGGATCGCTGAAGAACGTGTTGAAGTCTGGAAGGAGCATCATCGGTAGAATAGGATACACAGCAACACCTCCATGTTCACTGGATGCAATGAGTATTTCGATCTGCTCGAAATGGGGCCCAGCATCATCGCTCATCTCATGGTCGGGTATTGCGACCTTAAGTGGGGGGCCTGGTACGAGCTTCTACACGAGATCAATCATGGCCACAAGACGGGTGCCTATATGGTTCAGAAGCCCGACTTGTTCGATTCCTGGTGTTGGTGGTTCGACTAGGGGGAGCATCATCAGGTGCCCAAGTATATCCCTACAGGCATGGATCGTAAGATCCTCAAGAGCGTATATGGGGACTAGGTTAAGTAGATAGCTGGGCATCACAAGCAATTGTAGGGCTATCAGTGTCGATTCATGAGTAGCGAAGGCTACATGCATTGTCATACGAGTAGGGCAGTCCAATTAAAGAGGTAGATGTACATAGTATATATGCATCTACCACTGTGCAGGCCAGGCGAAACAGTGGCCAGCACTTAGGGCATAGTTACCTACTCTCATCCCTACCGGACATATTATTAGCTTAAACAAATAAGCCTAATTATTTTAATATTGCAACTTCTATTTAGCATAACTTACCTAGAATCGAGCCTGGTATGTAGGCGTTATTTTATGGTGTACGAAAGAAAAGCTTATTAGACTGCTGTACGCGCTACGCCGTTATAAAAAAGCCTCCTATATATAATATAGACTAGCTTATGAAGGTATTTTGGAGAACTTCCCTAAGTTTACGAATGGAAACAATGTTCTTCTTCAAGCTTTATCATATGCATTTAACACCCTACTACCCGATATAAGTATATAGTTAAGTTATTATTCCTGTCGTCCAATTTGAGTGCCCTTTGCCCAGAAAACCACTGCAACTTCTGACGAAGCATCCGACATAAAAATATCTGTAGCGCAAGCTATTGGATACCTATAGAAGAGCTAGTTCTCCATCTTATTAGGCGCCTGGATCGCTCTAACATAGGCCTTTTCTATTTGTCAGGATCTCGTATGTATGGGGGTATGCATGGACTCTCGTTGTTGTGTGAAGGGGTCTAAACACCGTTGTAGGCTAATTCTTGGCCAATACACATATGCTCATTGCCCTAGGGGGTATCGTAGCACTAATTGCCTTCCTTTTCGTCAATGAAAAGAATATATCCGCCCATTTTAGTTGCCACTGTCTTTCCCAGAGCCTCTTTGAACGACCCCAAATAGTCCGCATCACTACTCTTCGAGAGTCTTTTAATACTGTCGATGACCACTACGTAGACGTATTTCACTTCTGCAGTACCGCCGTTTTTCTTGACTTGATAGCCAGTCTCAAACTCGCAGTGTTGAAGGGCGGACAAAAGCTCAATGAGAGCATTGACATTATGGGTGGTCTGGTCGGCGTCGTCGCTCCCCAGAGTATCGCCTCCTGTTCCGCCTCGCTGTTGGCCATCGCGGTTGAAATACTTCCGAACGAATTGACCGCCGTGGACTCCGGACTCGCTCAGTTTCTCAGAGGGTACGCGGCTGATGAAATCAGAAATCTCGCAGATTAAAGTACATAGAAGGCTCCTCCATGCCGTTCCAATGTCCGTGATAGGGTCCGGGACAGTCAAAAAGATGAAAATAGGTGATAATCCCTTAATCGTAAATTTGAAATCTTGTGAACGTTCCCATATGGCGGCAGTGATGGGCTTCCCAAAGCGTGTATCTGGAAGGAGATACTTATCGGACTCAAGGCCCCCAATCCACGAAGTAATATCTTCCCAAATTTCATTTAAATCGTAATGGATAGCGTCTTGGAGAACATCTCGAGGATTAATCGCTTCCTGACATAGATTTTCTCGAATATACTTCAAATCGCCCTTATCGAAAGGCTTTAGTCCCGCAGGTGAGTTGGTGGCCATCGTGGGTTGATTTATGTTCGGGTGCTGCAGTATGGGATCAAAGGCAGTTTGCTTTATGTATGTCGTATGTGCTCTTGGGTATCAGAAGTTAAGAGGACATATCAGGATCTCGTAGGAGGGTCCAGTATAGGGGTAGGTAAAGACTGTCGTTGTTGCGCGAAGGGGTCAGCGATCAATGATTCCCGAACCTCCCAAATCAAGGGGGGTTCTGCACATATATATACGCAAATACTACTAAAGCTACCCTACGGGGTAGCTGGTAGTTGGCCCCTGACAATTTTCAGAGTTTCGCGTTTGTTTTCGTACCTAGGCACGTTAATCGCAGATAAGTGACGCGCGTTTCGACAGCAGCAAGGGAGGTGCAACACCAGCACTACATCCCTATTTAGGGAAGCGAAATCGGATCAGTAAGGTTATATATTACTGCCCGTGTCGATCCGCTAAGGTTTTAGCTCGCCTCTGCACCTTAAAATCTACATAGACTTTATAGTTACATACCTTACGTAACCTACATTAACAAGATAACATAAGTACCTATCAAAGGGGCTGAAATGCGCTGCCCACGTTGTACGGCTGATCTATATCGTTGCCTTCCTGGTGCCGCAGGGATTCCACTACTCCTCACAGGGCACACGTGATAATATGGTGCCCGAGCTTAATTCAAGCGTGCTGACAGCCCTACAACATCAGAATGTAATCACCACCATGCTGTCTAGGGACGCCAATGGAATGTTCAGAATTTCGTTTATTTGTTGGAGTAACAGTCCAGATGTCGCTGAATGTAGAAACCCATGCCCCTCGCCGTTTCCTTAGTCTTAATGAATCCGAAGTCGGCCGTGGTTGTCGTCGTTATCTAAAGCACTTGCTGTAGTGGTCTAGACTTTGCGAACGAAACCCTCGAAGGACTCGTTCTTGACGCGGGCGTGAATGCATTAGAAGCCGGCAAAAACCCCAATCATATCATCCTCGTTTTTGTCATCCTTGTCTTTTCGTAGACCTCGACCACCCGGTTTGCCAACATCACTACCACACCCTTCTTAGGCACCTCGTCCTCTCCCACGAGATCAGCATAGCACCCTCGAGCAGGAAATTGCCAATCTCGCGGCCCACCTCTTCCACCATGCCTAGAACAAAGTCCCTTCTTATATAAGGCCCACCCGTTTCCCATATTCCCCTGCCAAATTGTGAGGTGAGCTTCTCTGGGGCTCCATGAATAGGTGAGCTCCAGAAGCGCTTGAGGATTGCACAGGCAAGCCACAGCCAGAGAAACCGGGCGCGGGGCCGAAAAGTACCCCGAAAGACCAGTCGTGGCTGATCTAGATCTCTACCGAGGCGGGTGTCGTTGTCCCTCGGCGCAGACGTGATCCAAGCTTCAACTTCATTGGTGGTGGGGTCGTTTGGTAGGTCCGGGACAATAACGATAGCCCATTCATCCATAGCTTTCTCGACCATCGTAGGCAGCAGGAGACTGTTGCGTGACGAGAACAACTCGCTTTTGCATTCGTTGGTGATATAGTATCATGTTAACTGCCGTACCGCGCTCTACTGTTTATAACACCGTAGATTTATACTTTATAGCTAGGCTATTGATCTGTTTTAAGGTTTAAAAGAACGTTACACGTACCCAAGACTAAGACTTGCATATCATGCATAGGGTCATACGAGTGAGGCTCTACGCGAGGCTTCAGCTCCCAGCTTACCTGTGTATTGCCTGATCCCAGCTTTAGCATTCTCCATAATGAAAAGTTTCTGAATCCAAGCCTCGACGAACAACGTCTGCTCCGTTATTCGCGACGTTATTAAAGCAAATGAGTGGGAAAAGCTATTTTGAACCGGTCTACCCCTCCTTTTGACACCCCTCGAGGCCGCCTTACGGCTTACAAATGGGTATTTGCATCCGTTATCCCTGATCTTCTACTTCTCTCTGTTTGGCTGGCGGCCTTTAGCTGCTTGTACCCCTCAAAGACAGTATGCAGGCTATAGTATGTAGCACATCTCAGGCCAATAACTTCTTAGCTAGGGTGCGGGGAATCAGTGCTTATGCCATATGATAAAAGCTCAGGAACTTTAGGCAAGGAAGATAACCTTATGTGAATGATAATAGTGTAATAGGACCCGACCAGGCATTACGCTTATTGCTTCGTTCATGGTACTACTGGAAACATATTGTGATTACATCCAGACGTAATTGTGTACCATGGAAGTCATTCTGAATCAAAATGCCCGGTCGGAGCTGCCCTGCCCTAATAGTACTCCCTCTTACTGGCACAGTGATCCCTCCAAAAAGCTGCTGGGCTATTGCACGACTAAGGACCTTCCATCCACTACTGACATCGTCGTTATTGGTGGCGGTATCACAGGCACGTTCGCTGCAAGGGAGCTGGTCGCGGGCGGGAGGAGTGTGGTAATGATCGAAGCGCGGGAAGCGGGCTGGGGCGCAACAGGACGGGTAAGTTTCGCAGACTAATTTCTTGCCTCACTTTCTTTTCCACTCTCCGGGCTTCTTCTAGTATTTTGGGAGCCGCCGTGTGCTGCTGAAGCCATGGCCGACTGACAAACGTAGAACGGAGGCCACTGTCAACCTGGTGTCTGGAATAATACTCCCGAGGCTGCCCGGTTCGAGCTCGCCACGTTTAATACGATCGCAAAGCTCGTGGCGGAGCATGATATCCCCTGCGATTGGCAGGTAATTGGCGGTGTACACAGCATCTACTCAAATGAGATCCTCGACGTAGCGCGGAAGCAACTTGAGCGCCTACAACAGCATTCAGACCTCAAAGACAAAGCCAGACTGATTCTAGATAAGGGTGAGCTTTCAGCCCAGAACGTTCCCCAGGCCATCGCTGCTGTGTATCAGCCTAAGGCAGCCAAATTCTGGCCCTACAAGCTTGTCGCATGGCTGCTGGAGCGCCTCCTCACGGACTACGATGCCACCGCCTTCAATCTTCAAACAAATACACCGGTGGAGCAGCTCCAGCGACACGCCTCTTCGTGGATTGTTCACACGAAGAGGGGAAATATTCTCGCTCGGGACGTGCTTCTTGCGAGCAACGCATATACGTCCTATCTAATACCCAAACTGGCCGGACTCATTATCCCCGTGAGAGCGCAGGTGTGCGCGCTAGAGCCTCCCCGAGGGGCCATGCAGCTCTCACACAGCTATGTCTGGATCGAGGGCGGGGATCATCAATACGTGATTCAACGCGGACCAGAGGACTCTCAGGTAAAACATGGTCAGATGTCTCCTTCTATAGACAGGCTTCTTGTCTTTGGAGGCCAGAAAAACGTCGTGCCAGATGGCGAGCAAGGCGTATCACGAGACGATGTTGTGAATCCTATCATCGGTCGGGCGCTGCGTAGAGCTCTGAATCATGCCATTAAACTCATTCCTGGGGACATACCCGACACAGAGGTGCTGACTGCGGCATATGAGTGGACGGGAATCATGGGCTATTCACGGGACGGCAGCCCTTGGGTTGGGCGTGGTAAGTCAATCTCGGATACACACTCCCACAGTATTGCGGCTTTAATGTGTGAACGCTCTTTTTGGGGGGCAAGATCGTGGCCAGAAACTTCTTAAACCATCACAAATCACGCTCGAAACGGCGGTGGCTAACTCAGTGATAACTGACTTGGACGGTTCTAGTGCCTGGCATTTTACTAGATGATATTGGCTTAGAGAGTGGTACAGACGGGCTATGGATTAGCGCGGGATACACGGGGCATGGGATGCCGGTGGCACCCGGGTGCGGCGTCGCTGTCGCGCAGATGATGTTAGGGGAAGAGGGCGGCGTAGAGGTGCCAAGGGAATGGGTGGCGAGTAATGAGAGGGTGGAAATGGCGAGGAGTGCGAAGTTCCTAGGAACCGCCGAGGACATGCTCAGTATGCATAGCAGTGAGAGAGCAGCAGTCTGAGGCTTTTCCATGGCATGTGACGACGCTGTATGCGAAACGACCAAAGACCAGCTGGATGGGCACACGAACTGCAGCATCTGAAAAAGTCCCCCAGGGGCCAGTAGTGGGTTAACTTTTTATTTTTATTTTCATGCACTGAGCAATCTAATTTAATTTACCTAATTTTCGGTCATCTGCAGTTTGAGTCACACTCCTTTTTTAAAAAGGCGGAAATAAAGAGAAAATGTTACCTAAAGCCAGGCATCGAACTCGATTCCTCCTCTTTTTATTGCGACTCGAGGTTAACCACACCGTCAAATTAGAGCCCCCTAATATCGAATATTTGGGATATCTTTTTACTATGCTAATGCCTTATGGTTGCTAACGGTTTGCAAGAAACTTCTTTGGATGTTGTTTAATCTTTCAAAATCGATTTCCGGATTTTCCATATCTTTCTATCCCGGATGCGTTTTTAGTTGCGCTTTAATGATTTTTGAAAGAAATTCCCTGATCCGCTCCTCATAGGTCTGACAAATCTCATATTCATCGATATAGGCAGCAAACTTACTATTTATCGTACAGGGAGTAGTAGATTTGGTAGCTAGACGACCGGCAACTCGAAGCTTGCGTGAGACACAGCGAGCAAATCTAAAATATATTGCTTTATTTATATAGAATGGTTCAATTGATACCTTTTTAGCATGAAGAGTGGCAATACCATCTGATACCGGTTATGAGGATGTTGTAAACATGCAGACATCCAATAAGCAATTCCTGAACTCGTGACACTAACCCTAGGAAAGGTACCACTCGCGCTGAGTAACCATCCACACAAGGGCCGAGCCAGCCATACAGAATGAAAATGCAGTCTCCCGCACGCGAGAGGTCTTATACACGAAGACTTCTCCGCCATACAAGAACAGGACTCCGACAAAAGTCAGGGTAGCCAGGTCGTAGATCTGAGGATTCGATATATGATAGGCGGCGTAGAATCGGATGAGACTGGTGTAGATGTTCTTGACGCCGTACACTCGCGCCAGTAGACCGTTGGGCGGCGGTGCCGCGGGGCCGCTGAATTGGGTGAGAGATGCGGCGGGACTGTTAACGTAGCAGACCACGGTGTGGATTGCTGCCATTAATGCCGGCTATTCAAAAGATGAGTAGTCTCGTCCCCTGAAATATCTACATAGTTCGAATGTGACATTGCAAGGGAAGTTGCTCACTATTAGGAGGTAGTAGGGTAAGTAGCCCTCGTGCTGAGGTAGGAAGGTGAACTTGTCCATGATGATGAAAGGCCTGAGCAACTGAATATCGAGCGATTTACCTCGATAGGAATAATACGGAAATGGTTATTATGGCTTATAAGAAATGCTGGATGATATTGCTGCTACGGTTACAAGAAAAATCAGATTCTGAAAGCCGGCTCGTAATAAAGAGAAAGTACTTAGTCAGAGTACGGAGCTACCGTACAGTAATCGCGAAAATTTCCCGATTCCCATCGGAGTTAGCACCAGCTCCGCTACAGCTAGGCCGTAGTCTAACTCGGCCCTAACTATTCAGAGCCAACGAAGCTTGCACCCAATAGATATTGCTCCGGGCCTGCCGGGATGCAAATTTACGGGGGGCATTGCCGGAATCATTGTCAGGCTTGCAAAGCCGACTCAGTATGTTCCTCTACCGATCACATAAATCAGGGATATTCCCATCTGTGGCTGCGTAAAAAGGGGTCTCAGCAGCTCCGTCTTGCTCCCCGCCGTTGGGTTCTACTGACTCTAGGCAAGGTCGGTCCCAAACTAACCACTTTTGTGGTGGCCCAGCCACACCCCAGAAACTACTTGGCAACGTTCGTCACTTTTGACAGAGACCATAAAGTGAACAAATCAGAGTTAGGGCTAACAAAAAACTTGAGAGGGTGATTACCTTACTGGCAACTACCCAATGGCGCTACCCATTTAAACTCACTAGAGGCGCAAGGGTGGTATACATGTTTACGTGTAGTCGGATATAAACTAACGCGAGGGAATCTTCTTACAGTATAGCTATTCTATCCACTAACGGACGGGTTTACGCGGTAGACACGCGTCTATCTTGTTAACTTTCTCGGTCGAACCGCACACAAGTATAGATCCAAAAAATTCCAAAAAAAACCTCTCGATCATTGTAGAAAACTTGGAACCCCGAATTGAAAGAATCGTCTGGGTAATCTTCTCGTTGTAGGGTACAGGAACCCATGCCCTCCTGGTAGGTATTCCACCTACAGATGACTAGGTGGTAGCAACTTCAGGATATCCTCGGTCGTCTCCTCTCCAGCCACAACACCATCGTCTCGGCCAAAGAAGACAAGCAACTTGGATTTATGCAGGCCAGAATCAGGTCTTGTCCGACCGGCAACGATGTCGCAAACCTTCCCCCACAAATCCTCCCGCCCCAGCAGCGGACCGTACCGGACGGGTATCCTAGAACGAGTAAATGTAGCCTTAATAGTAGTCGAACTGCCACTGGAAGATTGCCCCCGTGTCAAAGCTCTTCTCTACATAAGAAGGACTTATTTCTAATGGAATCACTCGCTTCTGCCCAGTTGGATGTTCAGAGCCGGGCCGGAAGGAGCCACTCCTAAGATCTATCTCACTTTTTCACGGATAGATTCCCGCGACGGGGCGAGTTTGGGGTGGTGCATAAGTTGGTCCTCGTAGCCTTCCGGTAGCTTGCGGAGAAGACCAGCTGGGCCGAGGAGCACCAGCGACCGAACGGCCTCGGGGAAAGCACCAGCGAATGCCAGGGAGATGGGACCGCCCAGGGAAAACGCGACGATGGAAGAACTGTTGCCGTTTCCTATCCAGGAAAGCGGCGATAACGTAAAGGCCAAAAGTACCTAGGATGCAAACAGACGAACATCGAGCGTGCAATCGAGTGGTGTATCGCTATATCCTCGACCCCAGAGATCTAGCGGCGAGCGAGTCAATTGGCTAGCTTCCCCTAGCTTCCATCACCAGAGTCAACAGGATCGTGTGTTTGACTTCAATGCTCACCAAAAGCATCACTCGGTATCCGGAATCCACAAGCCCTTGGGCAACTTTGGAGAAGACCAAGCAAGGCGTGGCATCTCCGTGAACAAACAAGACCTTCTCCCCACCCGCTGGTCCCCATTCATAGACTCGCATAGTACCATAAAAGGTTTCTATATTGCGAGCGCCTCGAAGGGAATTAGGCGGATACGCCAAAGTGGCGGCCTCTTCAGTCGTAATGAAGGAATTAGTGCCGCTTGAGGAGACTCGATTTTATTAGTTAGAGCCATTTTGTAATAATATTTATCGTAGTAAAGTTAGTTGCTAGACGGCAAGATAGGTAAAAGTGAAACCTTATCAGTCTAAACAAATTGCGGCTTACAGTTGTAAAGATATTAGTGCTTTAATTCAGAGACGCTGCCCTGCCGAACTCAAAAGCTTTTTGTTTTATACTGTACAACTAATGACTGGCCTTGGGTAGAAGTAAGTAAGCCTTTTGTGCCCCCACCTTATCCCACCCGGAGGCTCCGGGCGGGAGTCTTGGTTGTAAGTAGAGGGCCTTAGCGTGAGCAGAGCGACCCTTCAGGGCTATGACGAACTATTCATTACTTAGGTACGCTAATGCCGACTCCCACGTGGTGAGGACACAACAGCTGCAACCAAAACGGAAAGAGACCTGAATCGACGCTTTAGAAAGTCATCCATCATCAGCCAGTGTCTGCAGATTCGCCAGTATTTATCAAGCATCCAGCACTGAAACGTGATAAAAGATGGTTGAGATATTCGAAATATACAATTTTAGCACCTGTGGCTTTCCAAGGCATGCAAGACCATGTGCATCTCTCTCCAAGTAGGTAGCCATGGATCTCGCCAAAGGCCACACACCAAACTCATTTCCCGTGCATTTGGATATTTCTGAAGAGCCATTCATTGGGCTGTTGAGAGCTTATGCTCTGAGAACTGTTAAAGAGCCGTCAAAATATGCAATGAGGATAAGTATGCTGATATAATTCTCATAGTCCCTAGAAACGAAGAAGCGTGAATGAGGCAAAGATATCGAGGGGAGTTCAAACACAAAAACCATCCAGCATTAGGGTAGAGGTAGGTGTAAACCAGAAAACAAGGCAATTTGTCTCAGCTGCATCTCGGGTTTGATATTGTATAACACGGGTAAGCTTGAGCTACGGCCTTAGCCTCCCTGTATATGGCTGGAGGTTTTTACGAAGCCCAAAGCTTGAAGCTAATTACAGCGTTATGATCTGACTTTCCATGCTTGGGAGTACTTGCCCTATGCCGATCAGCGAGATGAATTCCAACTTATCTAGTAAACATAGACGCACAACTTGAAGAACCTGCGACCAGCCATCGAAATAAGGATTGTCGTATTTGAAGGAGTACATATTACTTGGGGCGTCAGTTTATTCAGGGGTTTGACGGTAATTTTGGCTGAGATCTTGTAACCGCGCACCATAGCTGTTTCGTTACCTTGGGTACCGACTGCATCTGCACGTATTGTTGATGATATAATATTCGTGGGGTAAATGATAAGTAGCGTTTCTCCCCCGCAGTTTAATTCCCCAAAAAGCGCAAGGTTAAAAATTCCGGAAGGTTATAGGAAGCAATATATCTCCAATTCGGTCTTCTTTATTCCGCAAACCCCTGACGGGGCGAAAAGAATAGCCCGGGTGGTAATTATATAATGTTTCATATACGAGTATTCCATTACTATCACATCCCCGATTTCGAGGAGGAAGAACGCAAAAATGAAGGCTTACCTGGTTCTGACCGCCGTCTTAACAGTAGTGAGGGGAGTAGCATTGAAGAGGGGTGCTGTTGGGGGTGATGTCCAACTATATCCTACAAGTGGCGAGCATAATGTCAACCCAGACGCACAGTTAAAGCTCACGTTCTTATCCCCGCCGACAATAGGCTCGTCGGGGAAAATCAACGTCTACGATTCGGAAGACAAGAAGCTGGTCGATACCTTGGACTTGTCGATTCCATTCTCTCCAAGCCCCTATGGCAATGGATCCACCAAAGCCAATTATACTGACACGACCAAGTATCAAACGAATATCATTGGCGGTCTGGACTTCTATTTCTATCCCATCATCGTCCGGGACAGCACCGCGACCATATACCTGCACAACAACAAGCTCACCTATGGACGCACGTATCTCGTCGAGATTGAGCCCAGTGTACTGAAGCCGGCTGGGGTTTCATTCAGCGGATTTACCCTAGACCAACCATGGAGGTTCTCAACAAAAGCCCACGGTCCAAAGGCCGGTGCGACAAGGGTCGTGGTAGCGGCGAACGGGTCTGGCGACTTCGACACAGTTCAAGGGGCCATCGATTGGGCACCCGCTAACCCAACCAGGCGCACGACTATCTATATCAAGAACGGCAACTACGAAGAACTCGTATTCTGGCAGTATAAGTCGAACCTGACTATCCGCGGCCAGAACCGCGAAAAAACGATAGTCGGGTATCCCAACAATAGCGCCTTTAATCCTCCGAATCGACAAGGCCCCTCTCGTCGCCCAGCGTTCTCCTTTCGCGGGGTGGCAGACTTACAGCTTAGTGGCTTCACCATCAACAACTACTATCCTGGCCAAGCCGAGGCGCTGCTCGCTGATGGTGTCCGAATCATTCTGGACCAAATGACGCTCAATGGTGCTGGTGATGCTTTGACGACCTACGGCACGCTCTACGTCACCGACAGCAAGCTGACGGGTACGGGAGACACTGTCCTGGGGTACGGAAGCGTGTACTGGCTGCGTAGCAGAATCGAATCAGTCGGGCCCGTGACGTGGACGCGGACCGTTCAAGGGATCCACGGCAATGTCTTCGTCGATAGCACCATTGTCGGTCTGCAAGGCACCTCGACACTAGCGCGTCTTCCCGATAACTCGGGCGGCGTGATGGACAACTGGCCATATGCCGAGATGGTACTCATCAGCACGAAGACGGATGGAATCGCGCCCGAAGGTTGGGGCCCTGTGCAAGGACCCCCGTTTGATAGTAGTCATGTGAGATTTTGGGAATACAACACCACGGACCTACAAGGTCGGGCAATCGATATGTCTCAGAGGCTGCATATCTCCAGGCAATTGACACTTCCAAGAGATAACAAGATTATCGCCGAATATAAGTACCCGGCGAATATCCTAGGAGGATGGCATCCGGTGGTATTTACGGGTTGAGGCCAATGGCGACCAGTTAGGTATCTCTTTAATTACCCAGGTAGGTATAGCGTTTGAAATATTTCAAGGACAGACCATACTAAAAAGCCGGTGTACCTACTTACCCAGAGACTCCCATTGTGCACCCCACAGCCCCTAGGGTAATCGTGATGACAGTAACTCGGTATTTCAAGCCACTGGCACTAGGTAAGCGACGATTGTGAACCGAACTTAAAGTAGAAGGCAATAAAGGTTCCTCCGAAGAAATCGGAGTCAATAGGCGGGATTAAGTAATGTAGAATACGATGCAAGTCCTTATTTTGCGCGCATAACACGTAAGTATGCCGTCAATCTGGACACGTAATAAACTAGCACGTTTTACACAATCCAACCGCCCTGTCAACTCATTCACGAAATTATTTTACAAGAAATTCTCTGAAGCTTCAACTCTTGCTTCCTGAGTTTTATTATAAAAGGAAAGGAAAGGAAAGGAAGTGGTTAGTATTAGCTTCTCAATCGAAGAAAAGCACCCCTCAGTGTACGATGAGACCGAGCGCTTCGTATAATCGTGTCTGCCAAGTATAAGGTGGTGAGATCCAGTTCCAGATCTACAGGGGATCAGCCCACTAAAGCCCCGCCCAGAAAGCTTGTTTTCTTGATTAAGAGGATGCAGATACAGAGGCGAGCCGATTTGACTAGTCTAGAACCCGAATGATCTCATGCATTGTCATGTCGTCATACGGCGCTTTCTTCAAAGACGGCAAACGCCCTTTCTCTAATGCATTTATACCCCCCTCATCGCCGAGGGCCGACTACTACCTATCTGCTTACTCGGCGGTCTGAGGTGAAAGTCCGTCAAGTATTCTTCCCCTCGCAACATTCACAAACCTCACGATGCCGCTCGCTCGCCATGTAAGTACCTACCTAACTACACGATCATGATGGCTTTTTCCCGCTAACAGCTTTGTAGATTGATCCAGAAGAGCTCGTGGAGCGCCTTCACGACGCCCACCTGACCGAGGGGGGCAAAAAGCTTCGCAAGCTGACGAAGACCTCGCATCTCACTCCGTATGGGTCTAGATACGCAAGTGAAGTCGAGGTGCCCAAGTACCAGCTGCCCGAGCAGGGCGCGCCAGCAGACACAGTGTACCAGCTCATCCGAGATGAACTGGATCTGGATGGCAGGCCCAATCTTAACCTGGCCAGGTACGTACATCACTGGAACAAGATACTCTGCATGTACGGTTTTCTAACGGCTCTTAGCTTTGTCGGCACTTACATGGAGCCTAACGCGATCCAGCTTATGGTGGAGAATTGTAAGTAACAGCACAGTTAGTTGTCTGTCTCTGTTCAGATGTTGAGGTCAGGACGTAGTTTTCAAGAAATTAGCACCTTCTAAACTGCAAATTGCTGACTCTCGACGCTAAAGTATCTAAGAACTTTGCGGATAATGACGAGTATCCGGCAATGATGGCAATACACGAGCGCTGCGTTAGCATCATCGCCAAGCTCTGGGGTGTTAATAGGGGCGAGAAGGCAGTGGGAACAGCAACAACGGGTTCCTCGGAGGCTATTCATCTAGGCGGCCTGGCAATGAAGCGTCGATGGCAGGAGCATCGTCGAGCCAAGGGCCTTGATGCCTCGAAGCCTAACATCATAATGGGCGCTAATGCGCAGGTGGCCCTCGAGAAGTTTGCGCGCTACTTTGAAGTAGAGGCGCGAATACTACCTGTCTCAAAAGAGAGCAGCTACCGACTAGATCCTGAACTCGTCAAGGAGAACATTGATGAGAACACCATTGGCGTTTTTGTCATCTTGGGAAGCACCTATACTGGTCATTACGAGCCGGTGGAAGAGATCTCCAAGATCCTTGATGAGTACCAGGAGCGGACTGGTGTTGACATTCCCATCCACGTTGACGCGGCGTCCGGTGGATTCGTCGCGCCATTTACTCATGCTGGGGCTGGAGGGCCGAAGTGGTAAGCCCCCTGCCGATTAGTATTGACCATTCAAAATTCTCACAAGATATAGGAACTTCGAGCTGCCCCGTGTCAAGTCCATCAATACATCTGGGCACAAATACGGCTTAGTATACGCGGGAGTTGGTTGGATCATCTGGCGTGATGAGTCCTACCTGCCAGAACACCTGGTCTTCGAACTGCATTACCTGGGCGGTACAGAAAAGTCGTTCGCACTTAACTTCTCCCGCCCTGGTGCGCAAATCATCGTGCAGTACTACAACCTGATTCACCTTGGCTTCAAAGGCTACCGCGAAATCATGGAGAACTGCCTGACCAACGCCCGTCTCCTGTCTAAGAGTCTGGAAGCCACTGGTTGGTACACATGTGTCTCCGAGATTCACAGGCCGAAGTCAGGCGCAGCGGGCATCATTGCCGGTGCAAAGGAAGCCGTGACAGGGACCGAGGGCGAGACGTCAGCAGACTACGTCGCCGGACTGCCCGTCGTCTCGTTCCGGCTCTCGGACGATTTCAAGAAGGAGTTCCCCGGCATCAAGCAGGAATACGTCTCGCTGCTCATGCGCGCTCGCCAGTGGATAATACCCAACTACGCGCTGCCGCCTAACGAAAATCAGATCGAGATCCTGCGCATCGTGGTCCGCGAAAGCATGAGCTTGGACCTCTTGGACCGCTTGATTTCGGACCTGGTTTCCGTCACGCAAACGCTGATTGAGAAGGGGGATGCCGATGCCTCCGTGCTCCAGCCCAGGGGTGAGAAAGATTCACGGCAGCCGGCCTCGGAGGGCGTCGTCAAACGCTTGGAAGACGGCATACACAGGAGCGTCTGTTAGATATTTCGGTACGGTCTAACCGTGATATTTCCGGAGTTCGTATCAAGTCAATACAATAATGTTGACATTACTTAATACAAATCTCATATTCGCGCGCTTTTAGTGCTGGTGACACGGCCAAACTAAGCAAGACGTGAACCTGGTGGTAATCATCTCCATGTCGGGGTAGTTTTGCTCCCGGAGTCTGTGCCGGTAAATACAACAATGAGCCGGCAGAATAGAATGCGTCCTACAACGACGTCAATATTGCGTCGAGTGCAGCAAAAACTTCGGGGATGAACCGTCACTTGTTGAACCTGATTCCTGACAAGCACAGCACATTCCCGTCGGTGAGGTGGTCGTGCGAAGATGTGATACGATTCAGGTTCGTCACTTGTCGTGGGGGTTCATGAATTGATGCAGCAAACAAATTGTGCCTCTAACCGTTTGCTCCGGTAGCAACCTGCAGCAGACCGTGGTTTTGTACAATTGTAACCCCTGTATTGTTGTATTGTTGCCATATCTCTCGTCGCACCTCGGGTAAAGTGGTCACCGGCGCTTCTATTTCTAAATATCCATACAGAAAGAATATAAACGTACCGTGAACCTGGAAGATTTTTCGCTATTCCTTTTTATTGTTTTCATCGCTTCTTAGGACAGCATCTGGCATCTTCGGGGCATCATAGCTTTTAATTCGCTTGTGAAAGTCGTGCTCGTGCCCAATCTGAACATCTATGATACCAACATCGTATCCAGACCAAGGCCAGACTCAAGACAAACATGAGGGTATGATCAATCCCATTGAGTCAACCCTTCTCGCTACCAGTTATCCCAAGTCTCGTTCACTAACGCGTCCTCAGGTTTCTCTCGCGACCTCTCTTTTCTCCGCGGCCTCGGCACACGCCGCATTCCTCTCGGCCTCTAATAGCACTACTATTACTACTGGCATTACTACCACCTCCACCATCACCTCTTCCACAACTTCCTCGTCGACGTCGACGCCGACGCCAACGGGCTACGCGTGAGTTACCGCTGGAATCATTTCCTTCCCTTTCTAGTAACTTGAGAGCTCCCGAAATGTCCCGGGAGTGTGTTTCGGGAGCGTGTTTCGAGAGCACCAGAACTACTTAATAAAAGAGTAATTACTGACTCCAGCGGTTGTAGTATGCAATGCGGCGGAAGCATGCGCGACCTCTGCAGCAACGTCTGTTTCTGCGGCGGCGGACAGATGAACTGCCACGCGGACCCGTCGGCGCGGTGCTACCAGATGTGTAGGTGCGTTCCTGAAGGCCTTGAGATGAGAAACGGCGGGCGAGGGTTCAGGCGAGGGTGAATCGGATCTGGATCTGGATATACGGCGGCGGCGGGTATGGGATGATGGAGACAGGCCCATGTGTAGGTAGACCCGTTGAGCTAGGCTCGTCGTGGGTGTGCTCTTGGAATAGAGCGGTATCGATAGGATATGTCGTTATCCGTAATGAGGCCTTTCGCTTTCCCTCTACCAGGACACGGCCGACGATGAAAAGGTGCTCTTCGTACCTCTACCTAGACCGCTCAATCAATGCGAACGCGCTAAGGGCCTCGCAACATGCATGCTTGATCACACGTCCCATCCCAACCCAACTAATCTCGCATCAACCAAGCCATTCATTCACCTCGGCTCTCCGCGGCTATCCCCAGAGAGTTCCGACCTCGCATTCGAGTCCAGCTCCGTAGGTTTCGACGACGCATCGACCTCCTGGATCAGATGTCTGCTGTCCAGCTCGTAGTACACCCTCTCTGCGCCGGTGGTGGCCTCCAGCTCCGGCTTCAGATAATACTGCGCCTCGACGGCACCGGCACCGGGGCGGCCCGTCTGCGTATCCGCGCCCCCCTTGCTGCCTGCTTCACTCGACGTCGTGGTAGAGTCCATCTTCTCGCGTGCGGCTTTCCCCCGGTAGTACGCGACGAGGCTGATGGCCGTGACGACCACGACCCCGCCTAATATGGCGCCCACTATGATCCCCGCGAGGCTCCCGGGAGGTAGCTTGTTGTTGGAGCTACTACTACTACTCTCCCCCGGCATCTGCTGGTCAAACGAGTTGGTCTCCGTCCCGGTACTCCTCGTGCTCGACGTCGTCGAGGTGGCGGTTCTGGTGGCGCTGGTAGTTGAGGGGCTGGGCGAGGCCTTGATCCGAAAGGAGCGGCCCGAGATGGATTGGAACCCGTCGTTGTAGCTGATTCCCAAGCTGCAGTACCAATCCAAGGTAGCCCGGCCCTTGGGCGGTTTCACGACCCACGGGTAGCGTCCCATTGTCAGGTTGAGCTTATCTACATGGTCGCAGCAACAGCTAGAGTTAGTACACGATGCGATACGCTACGTACAGTACAAGTTCGGGTGTTAATGCTGCTAACTGACCTTCTAATTGGTATGTCATGGATGAATCCACATCTCCGATTTTGAACGAAGCCATGTCCAATATTCCCACGCCGGTCGCGTCTCCGTCCCACTCCCACTTCAGCACGAACGTGGTTCCCTCATCCATGATGGTGTCAACCGGTATGTCGTTCAGCAGGTTGACATTGTTGCTCCGCGCGACGCGCGCGGCGAGCGACAGCAGCGCGAGCAGGCGGAATTGCATGCTGACCATTGTCACCGTATTTCGTTGGATTCAGGAATGGCAGAGGAATATCTCGAGGCGTAAGCAACCCCCACTTCGACGAACGTAAAGGATCGTGAAACTTATCTAGAAACTAGAGGTAAAGATAATTTTGCTGGAATACAACCGCACAATGAGTATTTATTGCTGCACTGCGGGTACGCTCTGCATATAGTATAGTCCCGCATCCTGGACACTCCACCTTCGTTGAACTCGCCTGTATGTATAACGGAGTCTATAGTATGACTATTTCTAATATTGGACACATGTTTGGGCAGGGTTTAGTTGAGGTGAGCTTACTACCTATAATCTAGTGTAGGGGAACGCTGTTTAATGGAAGGATCTGACGAGGATCCGCCAAGACATCTTGTCACGACAAATTGGTCATCTTGAAACCGGGGGCGACCTCAAGGTCGAAATAAGAGGTTACGCTATCTGAAATATACCAGAGGGAAAAGTAGTCCGAAGGAAAAGACTATCCGACATCTTTTCGGTAGAGATATCCTATTTTATAATATGCTATTACCTGCAACGTCGTGCTCTGCTAAGCTTTTTGATCCCCCGTCTTGTTTGTGGGCGTAAAGCAGCTAGCTACCTCGACTTCAGTCGAAATGCCGATCCGGGTCTTGGCAAGTAAGTACCGCAGTATTAACCTTAACATAATGGGCCGTACGAAACGAATAGCGGCCTTGTAATGCTGTCAGTAATTAAACCTAACTTGTTTTATACAACGCGATGTAACGCGCTCGCTACAACCTGATATAATCTTAACATAACACCGTTTGCTGGCCAATCGCTACATACATATTCGACAAGCCAGGCAATACAGAGACCCAAGGAGGACCTCATTGCCGGGCTAAGTTCGAGTTAGCACCACCCGACTTCTTCCTCAGCGTTGGACTACTCCCCCAGGTCCCCGCAGACTTGCGCAGTCGGTTTCCCAGGCTGATTTTGGCAGCTGATAGTGGATGCTGGGGACGGTCGTAATCGTGTAGGATCGGCTTTCCCTGACCATCAGCGAGAGGCAAACTGGCGCCACTAGCGACAGTTTCCCAGTCGCTTTTGTCTATCGATCCCCACTTGTCATAGAGTCTCTTTTCATTCTGATCCTTCGACGGTTTGCGGACTTTGCCCTGTCGCAAGGCACCGACCATGGCGGCAATCGTTTCAATTTGCCCGTGGCTCGCTTCTCCCACGCAGTCGCATTCGTCGCCCGCTGGACATTCCGTCTCGTCAGCTGCGTGCCATTCGGCGAGACAGGCGTCGTGAATGGCGCAGCCACAGGCTAGACAAGGTGGGTAGAGAGAATCGATGGGTTCCCTGCAGAATACACAGAGCAGTTGTGTCTGAGTCCGCTTGCAACGCTCACAAGTACCTACACCGCCGCCGACCATGGCGTGATCTTGAGTTGAGCGGATGGGATCTAGATGAATCTCATGTACACGGCAGATCCCGCGAATATCGATGCCGCGCCCGGACGCGATCAAAGCTGAAAGTTGCTCCTTCTTACCCACTGCTATGGGAGAGTGCATGGTCGGATGGGTATGCGAGACACTACTCAAGTTTTCCGTACTGTGGTAAGAACTATAGAAGCCCTCCGTCCCGGCACTCCTGAACAACGCAGAGTGGGCTGTCGATGGGCTGTCTTTGAGTACATTGAATTTCATAATCTCTAGACGAGCCAAGGGCTGTTCCCACATCTGTAGCATTTCGGCATATGTGTAGCGGTAGCCTGCATAGATCGCGTTACGGGACGGCTCTAAAAATGGTACGGCCAACCACCCATCATCATCGAAGATAGATTGGTCTTCCATCTCAGTGGATATTCCGTAACATACCAAGTACGGAGCGTCGTCCCTCCTGTATTCGTCGTCGGACAGTGAGTTACGAGCCGTCATGGATGGTTCAGAGGTTGGTCCCATCACAGCTGAACTACCCCAGGTGATGTTGGACGGTGTGAGATTATTGAGAAAGGCCTCTCCTGGACTGATACGCTTACGACCCTGCGGAGAAGTGGATGCAACGCTAGTAAAGGGTCTCTGGATGCTGGCTAAGCTGGACGTAAGAGCCGTGTTGGCTCGACGCAATAGCCTGTTATCAGGTGAGGTTGACAAGCTTCGAGTCGGTTCCCCATCCGAAAGATGGTCTTTTGGTGTTCTGGTAGGTGGTGTCTCGCCACAGGAGTAGGACGTGGATTCTGGTTCTCCGATCCAGAACTCTTCAGATCCGTATGAGCCAACGATATGGGGCGTATATGGCGTCTTGGGCGTAGATATCGCTGAATTGGCTTGGCTTTTGTGGGTAGCTTGGGATGTATACCACAGCGATACATCAGCAGGAAAGTAATCTAGTGAGAACGATGGTGCCTTCATAGGGAGTGGTGTTTCTGGTTGAGGAAGTCGTGATTCGGCATAAGCAACGCTGTCTTCGGCGATTGAATCGCTAAATATGCAAGAAAGCATAGCCAGCATCTGGACATCAGCAAGCTGCTCGAAATATTCGAAGAGGTCTCTTATAAGTTGTTTAGCTAATGGATGATGACCCCATTTGACTCGACCAGTGAGAGTTTTGCCATTAGAGTGGTCGCCTGACAACCGCTTTTCACCACCGAAACGGCCAACTGCATTTTTGGCAATGATGAGAACCGTGTCTCGTTGCTTCTCGGGCTCCAGAAGCTCGAGAGGGATGTCCTTTCGGAGCAGTAGCGCAGCATATCGCCATACATCCACCAAATCCCGTCGACCATATTTCTCAGCTATGAGCGCGTTGTGTTCGCACACATCGGCCCCATTCCCGAAGATGAGATATTCGTCGGCTAATTCTCGTTTCGAGGGTAGGTCACCGGCGAGATCATGTATAGATACTATATTTTTCGGTTTCCCTGCACGCCTCCTGCTGGCTGCACTAGTTCCAGTGCCAATACCCGTTCCTCCACCACTGGAGTGCATCGAATATGTACCACTGAGAGCTTTTCTGAATCGACGACCGGGCAAGTACCACACATTGATCTTATTCATGGTCTCAGAGCCACTCGAGCTCGAAGAATCATCGGATGCCTCTGAATCTGACTGGTCGTCAGTTACCGAGGTTTCGTCATGTAGATTTCTGTGTCGCGGGGGAGTCGAATCCTGTTGTAGGCGACCAAAGCCTGCAAATGTTGGCTCATCTTTCGGCCGCTCTCTGAATCCATCAGTAGGAGTGAATAAGACGCGGGCCTTTTCTTCCTTAGTAGGGAAGAAACAAGCGAGGCGTCCATCATTCGAGAATCGGGCACCGCACGTCCGCGGGTTCGGAGGAACGGCTGGTCGATTAACTGGTGCCAAGGTAGCATCAAGCTCAGTGCTGGCAGAGAGTTCCTGAGACATGGTCATGGTCGCAGACCCACCGGGTGGGATGTCATTATCTTCTTCTTCGCTTGAACTTTCATCATCTATTTCACCATAGTCATCATCTAGATCTTTAACGTTCTTGAAGAATGTGTCACTATTAGTGAGATCGATTTCGCCCAGCAAGTAACTAAACACGACCTCAAGACAGTTTTGACGTTTCTTTGAGAAGTCACTCGCCAGCTGATTCACTTCCTGGTCAAGCTTTTTGTACGTGTGATCAGCCATTAACGCGGTGTTCTCGATGGCGAACCGTGGTGCTCTAGCTTTAGGGTATTTCGTTGGAACATCAACTTTGACCTTGATATAAATGGTGTCCCCATCTGCGCCCCAGGGTCCTTTCAGAGAGGCCTTCAGAGTAAGCGAGTCCATGTCGACGTTGTCCCATTGAACGTTGGGAAGTCGTTGATTAACCCGAAGGATCTCGTCTTGTAGCGTCTCTGGCTCGCCCCACTGCGCATGGTGGAAGCTCGGCCCAAACATGGCAGAATCCTTCGAATCTTTCCTCTGAGGGGTCCCTATGACGGACGCCTTCCTCTTGTTCATGGTGACTCCCTTCATCCAGCCCAATTGATCGAAATGGCGATCAGTACCCTTTGCTGCGGTAGGTCGGGCCTTCATAGACTGGCCTTTCCAGGAAGAAATTTTGCTGGACTTTGAATTGAGGGCTGACATGGTTTGCATCCCTAAAGTTAGGGCACTGCGTCTATATTGGCTCCCTCCACTGCTCGGGCGAGGATCACTCATACTTGCAGCTCTCCTTTCTTTAGGAGAGTGGTCGTCAATTGCCCGGTATGTTTTGTACGCAGCTCCCTTTCGGGTAATAGGGATTTTGCGAGCCGAGCTTCCCTTGACATAGCCTACTGATTGGAGGATGTCTGATCCTGCCTTGTGTAGCCGGAGTTCGTTATCCTCTCCCCAGGACACAAGTTGGAACTCTCGATTGTCAATCCCATCGGTGACAGTTCCACGCGTCCTCCACAGAAATTCTTTCACCTTGTTGCTTCCATGGCCAGGGAAAATGGCCACAGGGTCGACGATATCATCCAGTGGCCCGTCTTCGCTGCGACGCAGGTCGTAGAGATACAGGTTTCCAGGATCGTTCTGAGGCATGGCGAGCAGCCCCCATCCAAACGGCGTGTGACGCGTACGCCATGCGGGGAACTCGGTCCTGATTATCCTCTCGGGCTCGTCTGAAATTGCGTAATCCCAAAGTTTGATGCTCTTGTCCAGTGAACAAGTCACGATCTTGGTTGCCTCGGTACGATTCCAATCCAGACCATAGATCTTGGAAGTATGTGCGCTTATAGTCTTCAGAGGCGTCGAGGGGTTTCTTTCGTCCCAAATGTGCAACAACCGATCATGGGAAGAAGCCAGAATATTTGGGTCCTGGCGGTTGTACTTGACCTGTGTCGCACCAGCGAACCAGTCGCAAAAGGTCAATACGGGCTGCTTTGGTTTCCGCAGGTCCCAAGAATGGACATAGCCATCGACAGCGCAAGTTGCAAGGATATCCGGGTGATGGGCGGAGAAATTGACGTCTGTAATGGCCCTGGTGTGCCCCTGGAGAGAATGCTCAATCGCGCCACTGGCCGAGTCCTCCCTAAGGCTCAGGTTCCAGACGAGGCAGCGATGATTTGCAGTAGAAGCCACCCAGTAGTCCCGCGCAGCAAAGGGCGACCATTGGACGTCCACAACCAACCAAGGCAACCCATGAGTACTCAGTCTCCGAGGTGGGTTGTAGGGAGAATCCAAGTCGATAATGGCAAGTCCTTCGGGCCTGTGTCCGGCTGTCAGCAACGAGACGCCAGTTCCAGAGAGTAGTGGTGCTTACGATGCCAAAGCAACATCGCGGCCAGATGGTGAAATCGTGGCTGACCCTACCAACCCATCGACGTGGATGGTGACATCGGCATCGAAGGTTTCGCTATCGTAGGCCGACTTGATGATCTTGTTCTTCTTTGGGGCGTCGGAAGAATGGCTGAAAGTGGAAGGCATGGTTCTGTATATACTGGTGTTAACTGGGGAGTTGAGCCCCTTCACTCACAACTTGAATCAGCCACGAGCACGAAGCATCGCGCCTCATGCTGCGCTGTTGAGATGGTAAAAAAGTTGTGTCGAGAAGCACTTCATCACTCATCTCAGGTGAGCAACGAGTTCCCCACGAACAAGAACTTGTTGTAAATCATGAGATTGCCTTTGTTAGACATGTGAGCCCCAGACAGCCTTGGTGAGCTATGATATTGCGTAATGATGTGATTGAATGAAGCTTTGATGAGAGCTGAAAGGGGCGCCTTGTCAGGAAAGCTCCAGGTTAGTGTAGCTCCACTATTGTGATAGCGCCGCCAGAAGTGGCTTAGGTACCTGGCACACCATCGCCCAGCTGGAGGTACATAAGGCTAGCCTTACCTTTAGGTAGGTACCTTATCATATCACCGAAGGAGGGGCAGTGCGGAACATCTGGGCGCATGACTCCCCTGTCACGCCCGCTATCGATGCTTCCTTCACATTGTACCTTGGTGGTCTACCGATCCAGCCTTCACTTGATTTCTTGCTTTGAAACAAGACTTTCTCCTCCTAAACCATATCTCATATTTCCCATCGGCCTCCTCAGTTCTGTTGGACGAACACCATTTATCTTCTACCAAGCATTTCCATCGCCATCCACCACTTCCGCATACAAAGAAAAGTACCCCTCCTTCCTCTGGGCATTATTGCCATTACATTACTTCACAGGTACTCCTGCACGAATTCCCTTGTGTTACAGCCTCGTCTTTATCTCCCTCCAGCCCGAGCCCCAACCCCAACCACTATACTTCCTACAGAGGCACCAACTGACGGGCTCTGCTGTTGAGCAGTTGTAGCGCCTTATTGAGCAGACTGCTACCCCCCAAGCAAGCACCCTACAAACACAACAACTAGTTCAAGAGGGGATCGCAAAGATGGCGTTATCCAAGCGCATTATAAAGGAGACGGAGCGCCTTACTTCGGAGCCGTACGAGACCTCCAACCACTACCTCCTTGACGAACCCTAATTCTCATCTCTTGCTTCTAGTGTTCCCGGCATCAGCGCCGTACCCCACGAAGACAACCTTCGCTATTTCGATGTCGAAATCCACGGTCCCTCCGGATCACCATACGAAGGTAAGCAAGCTGTCAATACACATCATGATAGTACATATCGGCTCGCTAGATATCGGGCAATATTATTAACGGATCACCTGGCGAAATAACAGGCGGCATTTTCCAGCTCGAGCTATTTCTCACAGATGACTACCCGATGGTTCCGCCCAAGATCCGCTTCCTGACCAAGATCTACCACCCCAACGTCGACAAACTCGGCCGGATCTGCCTAGATGTGCTGAAGAGTAAGCTTTATCCTCCAAATAATAAGCAACCGCTTTTCAAACTTGACTGATGCCTTCCACCCCAGACAACTGGTCACCCGCCCTCCAGATCCGCACAATCCTCCTATCGATTCAGGCACTTCTCGGCGCCCCCAACCCCGAAGATCCGCTGGCCGCCGATGTCGCGAAGAGTTGGTTGGAAGACGAGAACAAGGCCATTGCCACCGCTAAGGAATGGACCATAAAGTATGCCACGCCTACCGCCAAATAGGAAAAGGGGGTAGTAGAAAAAGGGATCATCTACAGCTTCTAAGTTGAAGATTTGAGATATCTCGCCTTAGTATCTTATGAGAATGAATTTTACGTTCGCCCAACTCCCGTTCCATTCAGCCCCTTGCATTTCGACGCAGGAACACTAAGACGTGAGACGGGAGACTGGGAACAAACATGGGAAATGGCGGACAGCATTCTTGAGCGATTTTTCTAAACATCACTCATCAGCGAAGAGATTAGGACGGAACGAAGTGAATGGAAGAATTGCATGAGAGGAGGGGTCCAGGTGTTGGGAGTCTGCGTCTTTTTTCTCTGGTTCTTCGTTGCCCAGGACGATCTCAGGAGCGTTTAGAAGGCTGGGAGGGTACTGGAGATTACGAAACAATAACATGCATTTCTGCACAATGATGAATTCGCGAGCCACCGAATACCTCGTCATAGTAGAATCCCCTAGCATAGATACGCTCCTCATGCTAAAAAAAACACGAACTAGACATTGTTCAACAACACTCACGAATTTCCCGATTCCCGATTTGCAAACCGCCCTACTCAATGCAATACAAGTTTATACATATTCCCCCCACCCCAAATATCACGTCTCCCCAAACACAAAAACGCCCTTACCAGCTCTGAAGCCCTGGAGCGTACCCTGCACAGCCTCCTTGAGCGTGTTCTCCTCCGTGTCCCAGCTCCAGGGGACATCCACGACGGGCGTATCCCTGAACTTGCCCTGACGGACCAAATCCAAGATCTCATTCACCGTCCTCGCCTTCGCGGCGGCGTCGCCATCGGCCCAGCGACTCAACCAGAAGCCGACGAAGCGCAGATCCTTGAAGATCAGCAGCCCCGTCGGCAGGGCCACGGGCTGCCTCGCCATGCCGCCGTAGGTGACCATGGTCCCGCCGGTGCCAAGCGTCTTGGCGATCGTCTGCGCGGACCTGCCGCCGACGCAGTTGAGGCCGAGCCGCACGCCGGCGGCGCCGGCGCCGCGCGTCCACCCGGCCACGGCGTCGCGGAACTCGCGCGCCGCGAACTCGTCCTCGGTGACGACGCGGTCGGCCCCCAGGGCCGTCAGCTCGTCCCGCAGCGCCCGCGTGTCGGCCGGGTCCGCGCGCGCGCGGATCACGTTGATGCTGCGGTAGCCCCAGAGGCGGCCCAGCTGGATGGCGGCGCGGCCGACGCCGCTGTTGGCGCCGTTCTGGACGAACCAGTCGCCCTCGCGCAGGGGCGGGGTCGCGTGGTCGCGGAGCAGGCGGTACGCGGAGCACGGGTTCACGCTCACCGTGCCGGCCTGGAGCGGCGTGAGGCCTTCCCTGTCGACTCGTATCACGCCCTCGACGGCCGCCACGACGTGCGTGCGCCAGGTTCCGAAGCCCGTCTTGGCGGGTATCACCCAGTCGCCTCTCGCGAGGCCCGAGGCCGGGGGCGGGGAGGAGACGACTTCGAACACCCCCTCGTTGCCTGGTATCGCGGCCGGCTCGGCCGTCCCGATGAGGGAGCTGAAGGTCGGCTTGGCGCCGTATGTGCCCTGGATCGTGTTCACGTCGGCTGGGTTGATCGGCGCGGCGAGGGTGCGCAGGAGGACCGAGGATGATGGGAGGTCGGGGGATATCGAGTGTGTGTGCAGTCTGTTTCCGATTCGCCGTCAGTCAGTCAGTCAGTCAGTCAATAGCTGGTCCACGCCTCTCACTTTTATATAGACCTACGTGAGTACAAGGAGGGGGGGAGGAGCTGTAGATGAAAGGGAAGCAAAGCTCACTTCAACGCGTCCTTTGGCTCGCCGTACTGGCTGAACACGAGGGCCTTCGCCTGCGTATATCCGTACGGACCCGACTTCCAACGCACACCCCCCTTATTCCTCAGCGTCGCTCCTCCCCCGATCCGCCCGCAATGCCGCGCCGAGGACGACGGCCGGAGGAGGAGGGATGTGCGGAGTACCGGGGCCACAGCGGCTCTGACGGTCGCCATGCCGGTCACCATGGACGAGACGCCCGGAGCGAAAGATGCGGGTTTCGGGTTTAATGTGCGCTAAGTATTCTATTCCCCGGAGCTTCAGTTCGTACTTCAACGTCCTAAAATGGCGCTAGCAGCAGCAGCAGCAGTAGCAGCAGTAGTAAGTAGTGTTGGTAAATTTGGATTTCTCCCAGACGCTGCGTATCAAGCAGCTTGCCAGCTGCGTAATAGTGTAATGCCGATGACGTGAGGCTGCTCTGACGATAACGCTCCGCGGTAGCTCTATCATCTACTTATCTAAGTATATATCTACAGTAAACCCCACCCGGTAGGTAGCTTTTCTCGGCGCTCCAATTGGCGTACGCCATTGGCTAATGGGAAATTCCCCAGATTCGAGCTTTTGCCGAAACGCCATAAGACGCGGCAGTAGGTACATAGCCGAGCGCTTGTTAGAGCTACACCTTGAGTAGGAGGTCATTGGTATGTGCCTCAGTCTAATGAATTTACAAACAACGGCGCTTGACATCAAAACTGATGTCTTCCATTCATATGTAGAATGTATTGCTAATCGGGCGTAACTTAGCTCAAGTTCTCATATTCGAGCATGTGCAGTAGTACTATACGCATAATACCTAAAGAAGGGGTAGGTTCCAAATGCAAGTCCGGGATCCAGCATAAAAAGTTGGCATTTGCTTCTCTGTAAATTTACGAGCCGATGTGTGCAGTGTATTGCAGCAAAGGAAACTCCCAGTCTCGATGAGTAATACTTTGAAGGCTGCTTCCCTGTGGCTTTAGTGTACCTGAGCCGGAACGGCGTGTCTTACATGGTCAATGCCGAATTGCATCATGGCCGTAGTACCTGCGCCCTGAGCTGACTCATATTCAGGGCATACCAATATTCAGCACGAGGGAACAATCATGTCTTGAACCTGAAAGAGGTCCTATAAATGCGCTTGGTTAGACGGTGAGTGACGCAACTGACAGCCCTTATATTCTTTCATATAAACTGTCTTTGTCCCCATATCCCATAAGCAAATAGCCACAGATACTGACAGGTAATCCAACGATAATGCGTATTCCTGTCCGTTTTGTCTCTCTCTTCCTCCTTCTCTCTTTTTTATTTGCAAGGTCTGGCTCGTATTTGAACTATGTCATCCCAATTTCCCTCCGAGCATCAAATAAGCTGCTGCTGCCGCCGCCGCTATCGCTCCCAGGAGGCGTACGAAAACTGTACACCTCAAATACCAAGATCGCAAATACACACGCCAGGAGTAGTTCCATGACAAATCCAAATCGGCTTCTTCTCGTAATACACGCTGATACGTAAACGCCCTAATCGGACTCGAGTGATGATAGTAGAATTAGGGGGAAAGAGAAAAAAATGACAAGAAAATGCGACGTAGGGGAGTCGATGAACGAGCTCGTGAAATAAGCTGGGTATCTCTTTTGCGTCCCTTCCAATAACTTTCAGACGGGCCGTCCTAATAGAGGACCGCCATATTACGGAGAATATAATAGCTCGCCGGCTTGGGTATTAGAATGGCGGCATCCATCGGGCCGAGTCGGAGGACCTCCCCGTAACCGATGTGATTGGAGATTGTGAGTTAAGAAATCGTCTGTCGTCTTCACAGGTCCCGCCCGATACCTTTGAAGAGGTCGTCACCTATATGTGTGTCGATCTTCGTCTCCAAGGCGCTCAGCTCGGGAATCATGGGAGGTGGTGGACCGGATGGCTTCTTGCTGATGCTCTCAAACTGTAAAGAAGCTGGCTTGCTATCATTCGCATCCGTGGTGTCATGGGACCGTAATCTCCGGAACCAACCACTGCTGCGCTTTGCCTTCTTCCCTTCGGCCATCAGGCTGGCCGTACGGCTCGGGGGCCTGGACATGTTCTGAGCGGCGGTGGACCCTTGTTCATCGTAAGCATGGTTCAGAAATGTTTTGCTAATCAGACGCCGGAGGCTGCCGCGACTCGATGGCGCGGGCGACACGGGCACCTCGTTCGCAGGGCGTTTGAGGCCGACATTGGTTGTGATGGCAATGTCGGGTTTTCTGGGGGTAGTACCGTTCGTAGCTCCATTTGCCGGCTCAGCCTTGGGCTGCTGGTCCTCCACTTTCTCCTCTTTCTCCTCTTTTTTGACAGTGGTCTTAGGTTGCACTGGTGGAGGCTGCTCCCCTTTGGGGGACGGAGGCGGCGGTGGAATGTTAGTTCCATCCGTCAACGAGCCAAACGTCAGGTTCAAGGCCGGCAGCTGGAAGCGGTTCGAAGCTGGCGCTGGCTGCGTAGGGCCTGCGCCGTTGGTGGGTTTGTTTACGGGCATGGCGGACATCTGGGGGGGTCGGAACGGAACAAGGCGGGCTACGGTCGGGGACGTGTAGTTATCGGAACGGTAGTCTCAAAATACTGGGAGCTGTTGGTCGCACTGAGTCAGGTCGGGACTGATGGATTCAATCCACTTCGCTTGATTGGCGTGTGAGTGAGAAGCAGAGCCTACATTATAGACCGGAACGCTAAGCAGGAGCTGAAGCTGAGAATGTCCCTTCTTCAACCGGCAAGACCCTTGAAAGATGTGCTCCTTGATGTGGGATTGAGGTGGACAACGCCGACGTTGTAGAGGACGGAGGGCGGTGGAGGAGTTTAGAGTAGGGCACTTGGAATCCGCAATGGCGAGACAATAAGCCTTGGCTAGCGGAACGTTGATCGGGATGGGGCAAACGAAACAAATCGCAGGTTAAAGAGGCTATATCGGCCAGACCAGAGGGATCTGTAACGACAGCAGATGGCGCGGAGACCGAAGGTGTACCGCACGGCGTAAGCTCCTGTACTTCTAGTGCAGAAACGAAGAGCCAGCCAGGACCGGGGTCTATTGAAACAAGTGGCTGGGTTGGTCGGTTGGTCGCAATAGCCGGAGGGCTGTGTGTACATATAAAGTATGATGCTGTACCTATTATTATTTGCAGCGCGTGCTACCCTTGCAAGCTCGTGCTATCTGCCTCTATGTAGCTCTTTGGTGGTGTACCGCAGTAGCGCTGTGTGGTTACAGCATGGTACAGCAGGCTAAAGCAGTGCAATGGGTACTAAGGTAGGTACATGTAGGTACCTACAGATCCGGCTATAGGCAGGTACAGATAGAGTGCCACTAGTTACCTTCTTAGGTAGAGCCGGCGCAGGCAACGGTTGGGGCGTTAGTGTGGCGTCTGTGTACCCTGGACTGATCTTGTTATTACTAAGTAGGTACCTAAACTAGCATCTCACAAACGATAGAACGTAACAAGTGCAAGTAGTAGAAAGGTAAGGACATCTTCAAAAAAATCAAAAAAAAATTTCGGGTAGATGGATGCTCCACATGCCAACGCATACCTACCCAATTGTCCGGCAATTAGAATTGCCAGAGAGAAGCATTCCGAAATACGATCGGAGGGACTGAGAAAGAGGGGATGATATGACAGATGCTGCGCCCAAGTTCAGCGGACCTACCCGTGCGCGCAGACTGCTCAGCATGGTAAAGTTCATTCTTGTATCGCCCGTTCTGGAAGCTGTTTTTGTACTCGGAGCAGTTGCGCTGGTGTAACTCTAAGTACTATACTTACCTACGTAAGTACCTACTCTTAGCTGACATAATCAGCTCGTACCATCTTATACCAACCACACGCACCTCACAATAATGAGCTATAAGAGGACTAGCTGCATCTACAAATCAGAAGACTTATAATGACTGATCTTTCTCTAAGCTGATGATGAGGTTACAGCAATCGGCCCCGGCCTTGATTCATTTAAATACGCCAACATCATGGCATGAGTCCATAACACCAACCATTCACCAGTTGAACACGGTAGTTCCGTGAATACGTGTGTGCCTTCGTGGCTACTCTCTAGCGCCTAAATTGTCGTGTCATAAAATAGCCCATTGTCGAACGCCACCCAGATGCTCCCCCGTCTAAAGACTCGTTCTCGATCGTTAAACCCTCTTTATCTGAAAGCCTGCACGAAGTCGTGGAGTCTGTCTATCACCACAGGCATAATCCCATTCAGGGAATCTTCCATAATCCGGTCAAGGTGTCTAATCGCATCTTCCTCGTTGAGCTCCAAGTGGAACCGTTCCTTGACCTTGAAAACCGCCTTGTCCGGTTCTGCCTTGATATCTGGGATGTTGGCATGCACCATGAGGCTAAAAAGATTCAAAATCAGGTTTGAAGACTTTCGCAGCGCCGCGAATGCAAGGAAGCAGTATTGCTTGAATTGCAAATACACTTCGCTGGGTGGGTTGGCGCCACCCATCGCGTCTGCCATCTCTTTGCTCAGTTTAAGTGCGGGCGCAAAGGGTTTAGGGTCACGACCCAGGATAAAGCCGAAGTCCGCGTGGAAGAAGTGGCCGTCCGGCGCCAGAAGAAGGTTTTCAAGATGCCGGTCGCCGACCCCGAGGATATATGTGATGACGCAGTAGCCTGCACAAGACTTAGCAAATGTGTCCAATGTCTCTTTACGTACTCCTAGGTATGCTCGATCATCTGGATTATGTTGGCGAAGGTAGGCAAGCACAGGATTCGTATGAAACTTGGATGCGATGGCCGAAAACGTCTGCGACGGCACAAATTGGGAAGCACCAGCTGATGTGCTTGTCGCGAGGATCTTGTATGGCGACAGCTTGAGATCTAGATTCTCCTTCTGCAGAAGTTGGTCCATAAGTGTGATGATCTGAATCACCAACTGGTCTTGCCGCAGATCATCGCCAGTCTTGAAGATGATGGGGTATTTGCTACCAGAAATCGTTTTGAAGGTCACCATAATAGGCGATAGAGAAGACTTAAAAACTCTCGTCTCTTCGGGAACAGCGCCAATGACCATGACCGACGGGTCCAATGGCATGGGTATCGGAGGATCAATCGTTAGGAGTTCGTTTTTTGAATCAGCTAAGAAGGACTTGGTTTTCTCCAGTTTCCGCGGGTAGGAGTCGCGAGATGCCTGAATATCAGCTGAAATCTTCGAGAGCACTGCAATAAGCTCGGCCTGTCTTCTTATTGTAACCCTTGCTTCTTTGCCCCCGGGGCGACTTTCCAGTTCTTTCATGAAGTCATACTGGACCTTCGCGTACATTGTGCGCACTTCCTCGCCTTGTTCGTTGCTCTTGTCATCGTATTCAACGCCGAGGTACCAGTAAAAGTAATTTCCTAAGGTGAAATTTTCAACAGCTCGAGAGATGAGGAAGTTGGCTAATGAGGAGGCTCGCATGGTTGCCTGGTTTAAGTCGGTAGAAATGTGTTCGAACTTGAGAGCCTGAACGAGCTGTAGGAGGTAAAGGAGAAGTTCATTGTCGTCAGCTTTCCTCAACCTATCCACAGCATATCCTCTCACAGCACGGTTGTCAAATGTCGGTCCAAGCAGCTCGAGAGCGTCATCTACGTCGATGTCCGTCCATTTGCCAAGCACCTGAATTGCTTGCCTGGATTCGCTCTGGTCTTGCCAATTCACAGATTTGACAAATTTTGTCAAAGCACGCTTGTCTTTTGTGAGATGATATCGGAACTTCCACACGAGATCCTTTTCTTCGGGCGACAGTACGTGAGTCGGAGAATACGACATTATCATATTAAGCTCATCGCGAACTTTTGCGTTTGGCTTCAAGTCCTTGTCTAATATTCCATGGCGGTGTTGACTTCTCACAAGTCGTCTATGTTTGCTCTCAGCGGGGTTATCCTTTGCTCCAACCTCTGGATCATAAATACGAATTATGCGATCACGTTCTTCAGGTCCATTTATACCAGGCCCATAGGAAACCTCCGGGGGTGGTTTTAAAATAATATTCGACTGAGAAGCGGAGAGGTGCTGAAACGACGAAATCGGCGGAGGCGGGTATTCATAGTCTGCGAACACCACAGGGAAGTCAAAACGAGGCAGCTCAATGTTGAGATTGAATTTCGATGGGCCAGGCCTCGGAGGCAGCCCGTTTCCTAATTCGGAATCGCCATTCTGCTCCTGTTCGTTCTCCGCATCTTTAGAGGAAGCTGACTGTCGCTGTATCGATCTGATCGAGTTTCTGGCAGCTTTCAGACCGCGCTTCTCGGTTCCACGAAATACCAGCTGGTCGAGCCATTCAACCCGAGGAATTTCATTCATCTCGTGTTTCTTGAATAGTTTCTCCATGCGATCAAGCTCCTCTGCTTCTTTGTCGACAACAGCGGGTGCTCCGTTCTTCGTTGAATTGTCTCTTGGTTTCGTGACGCTTGATGGAGTAGACGTGTTGTCGTTGCCGTCAGCCTGTTTGTGGCGATGAACGACGCATTTCTGCCGCCCCTTCTGCAGCTGATTGTCCTTATCGAACAGCGGCAGAGTGGTGCCCCCAAATGGAATCGCATGTCCTTGGGCTTGGGCGCCGCCGGTAGGCGACAAGTCCCATATTGTGATGGCGAGGTAGGAGTTCAGCGGGAGGGATTTGTAGGGTATCGGTATGGTGAGCCACTCATTCCATCTGTTCGAGTCAGCGCACGCGCCTCGACGCCTCAGTCGCATGCCCGCTACCGGTCTCACCTTCTTTCGTTTCGAAACGCCTTATAGGACGTCTGCACCGGTACAGTCAGAGGCTTCGACCCGGCCCAGACTTGGACGGTGACGTAGAGGTCGGAGTATGGCCTGAGGATGCCCGAAGTTAGGATCACCAGCACAGGCGATGGGTACAACTTTGAAAAGACCTACCCGGTGTTGGAGCCAATATGTCGCAGCTCCGGCCGTTTCAGCAGGGTTGAGAACAGGTACGGAGCTTCGTCGCCTTCCAGATTGATGCTGAGTCCCGCCGCAGTCCGCAGTCAGCAATAGCACGAGAAGCAATGAAGCTCTCGGGTTTTACAGCGCAACTTACATGCGAACGCTGACTGGATAATCAAGCGAATCGGAAGTGCCAAATGAAAAGGGCTCCATTCTCGGCTCCCAAAGCCTGAGCTAATCGTAGTAGATGACGGTCAGAACATGTTGTTGTGTTGGAACGAGACAGAGGCCAGTAGGGTTGTGTACAGCAGACAGGTCACTTGCATCCCCAGCTCAGCGTGGTCGCAATGGAAGCTGTCACCTGGGGGAAGCTCAGGTGGGGCAACTGAGGTCACTCTTTATCATTATCGGTCTAGGTACCTTATCATATCGTCGTATGTAAGCAACTTACCTAAGTAGGTACCTACTGAAGCGTGCTCAGCCACAGAATAGCGGGTTGTTTATAAGCCACAAACGCGGGGATAGGGGATTCGATTACTGTAATTAATCCCAATTAAGCCCCACGTAGGTCATCGCGTCTTTAGTGCACCAAGACGCGCCTCAACTTTGATGGAATTCGATCTTACTGTGCTGTAGGCTCACCAGCCTAGACCAGTTACCGCTTTGATCAGAGTCTCGGGGCTTCCGGGTATTGCCGCTCTAATACCTCAACTTTCAAGAAGCAAAAAATAAGGACGGGAAGAAAACAGAGCCATCCCTTTCCTCACAAACCCCAACATGTCATCGCGAGCATCATCACAGGATGCAGAGAGCCCGGCCTCTTCGCACATGAGGGGTTCTCAACAGAGCACATTGGTCGTGCGAGACAGGGGTAGAGCTACCGATGGCGCATCTAAGAGGAAGCGGACCTTGACAAACGGAGCCGGCCCTTCAACCTCGCGGCGTCGTACCCAGGAGCCCGAGATTATCGCAGATGACGACGAATTAGATCAATACGATCCCGATCAGCCACTGGAGGAAAGGCGCAAAGTGCAACGAGGTTACCGAGACCTTATTCGCGGGCTGCAGGAGAACACCGACGAGCTCTCAAACCCGAGATCGTTGTTCCTTCATGAAACACTGGCCCGAGCGAATGAACTATCACATCACGTCAAGCAGACCGGCGAGGCCATCATCGATTCGAAGTTGCTTGTTGCCGCGGCAGATGCCTCCTACCGCAGAGCGGCACGTCTAGCAAACGGCAATGTCGCTCAAGGAGTCGATGTAGATGAGTTTGTCTCCAAGTGTATCACGTATATGAGGCTTGGTGTAGGGATTGCGGAAGATGACGCGCCCGAACTCACTTCTACTCAGCAACAGCGGAGGCAGACCGTTAGGGGCAACGCCGACGACTCGGATGAGGACGAGATTGGTGATGATGGTGACATGATGAATTGGGAGCATTTGGGTCGATTCGCCTGTCTTCCCAACATCCGACGACCAGCCGTACCTGGCTTTCTTCTCGGACCGCTTTCAGTCGAGAGAAAGGTCCGAAAAGTGGTTAAGCGCAGCGCACCCTTCAGAGCCGACAACCTCCGAGAGACAAGGCCAGAAGTCTTAAATGCGGAGGATGTACAACGCGCAGAGAAGAACGACCTCACAGCGATCTGCGCGAAAATACTTCGGCGGTTACAGGAGGTTCAGGACGAAGCGCAAACCGAAGTTGAGGCCACCTTTGAGAATCACGGAGAGGCCGAAGCCCAGAGATTGATGAACAAGTACGGCCTGAGGGATACCGGGGGCATTGACCTGTTAAAATTCGTTGTCAATCCAAAATCATTCGGCCAGACGGTGGAAAATATGTTTTACGTCAGCTTTTTGGTTCGAGACGGAGCAATCCAAATCGAATTTGACGCAAATGGGCTTCCGTCACTACGTGAGTCCTAATTATTGTCATAACCGAACTCTTTCTAACAAATACCAGAACCCACAGCTAGTCAAGATCCCAGCGCCACGAAACGTGATGCGCAGAGACACCAAGCTGTGTTATCAATCGACATGCAGATGTGGCGGGATATCATCGAGGCCTTCAACATCACCGAGCCAATCATTGAGCACCGCAAAGAACAAAGTACTCAGGGCCCCGGGGCACGAAGCTGGTACAGCTGATGTAATACCTAACTGATTAATACGTGTCATCCGAACCGTCGCCTTCCTTAGTTGCCATACCTCTGCCTTTGCTCAGCTGTGTCCTCAAGGGGGCAGTTGAGGGGAGCACTTCACTGTACCAAATACCCATGTATAGATGCCACACGAGCCCACAGCTCATGTCACGTTAGCGCCGTAACTTGAAATGATTAATGATATGATTTCCAATTGTGGTCATTCTACCGCAGTAATCCATACAGCGCAACTTGAATGTAACGATAAATCATCGAGCAATTTCATATTACGTAGCCCCTGAGGTCCTTTGAGCGGGTTTTTTTATTGCATTACCGGGGTCTCCGATTACACGAAATCGTTTCTAAATGCGCCTTTTTTTACAAAGGTGCATGTCAACACAAGATATGCAGTTGTTATCATTTAGAAATGTTCCCGGAGTGAGGGCGTCGCTAATTACATATATATCACTGATGAAAGTTGTCACTTGCAGGTAGCACTACAGTACTAGTAGGTTTTAATAAGGTTTTCATTCAGTCCATAAAACATGTTAGGAAAATCTATGAAAAAGGGGAAACAAAATATGCAAAAGTAAACCATGCTATCCACCAACTTATGCCCTATGAGACAGTCTAAGTAGCATGACGATCGATTAACAAAGAGAAAAGAAATCAGGAAAGAAAGCACGGACTAGGAAATGTCGAGCATGCACTGGTGTACGCCAGTCAATCTATGCTTAAGAAAGTCGATATCAGGCTAGAAATCCTTAATCGACTTGAGGGGTGCTAAGTTCAGTGGCACTAGGAGAAGAGGGCCACTTGGCCTGGATGTCAAACATGAGGTGCTTTGTTCGGACTCGAGTCCCGCCCTGCATGTCCTTGTAAAATCTCGCGATTTTAATGATCTGAAGCCAGTCAAAAGCTTCTTCGGCAGCGGAATCGGGTCCGTTAGAGTAATCCTCGGCAACCTTAGCAGCCCAGAAACGAACAAAGCTGTCACGTTCCTTCAGTTCCTTGAGAGCCTCATGACGAATGCGCCACTCTTGCCACTGGGGGAATGACCTGGGTGTATATTGCATAGCCCTGGTCTTCTGTTTCCAGTTCTCAACGTCGCTCAGTTGAAGTTCTCCCTCGACGTGTTCGAATTCATCAGTAGGGAGAGGGAGCGGAGCCTCGGGGAATTTCCCATCCTCATGAAGGGAGATGCAAATTCCAAGAATACCAAATAGCAGGCTGGCACAAATGCTTGTGTTCTCAAGATGTCGTCGAATGGGCAGATCCAGGTAATCCTGTGTGGCCCAGGCATATACCCTGGACATGAACGCATAGAAAGAATCATCTATCTCATAGTCATTGGGTGGCGCGCAGCCACCACCTCCGATGTTGCTCAGTCTGCCGAAACCCTCAGGCTTCTTGCTGAAACTATCGAGAGCTCTCTCGACGAATCCTATGTGAGTCTGGGCCGGGGGAGACTTTGTCAATACGTCCCAAAACCTTGAGCGGAACTCATAGAACGCTAGGTGAACCGCTGGAGCTTCAACTAGCTGAAGCAGAGCTACAGGATCCAGTTCAGGGAAGTGCGCGGCGAGGGCGAAAGTAGGCTCGGTGAAAACTGTGAAAAACATCTTGGTTAGCTTTTCAGGTGTTTGTGGTTGTAGGAGATATACTAGTCGATGATATAGTTGTGTTGGTAGTGGCAGTTGTTGTGACTGGTTGTAGTTGTAGTTGATGTTGTTTGGATTCTGGTTCTTTGATGATTTAGCAGAGGAATTGTGCCAATATTTATACACACTTGCCAACCCAGCATAGCACAAACACTTGTCTTCCACCTAGGAACTGTTCTACGTCATCCAAGAAACAATTTTAATCTCTAGATAAAGCTCTCTTTAGTTAGAGTGATCAGTACGTTTCATCTCGGCTCTCTAGGTGTATTGTTTTTGAGAGACCAAGGAGTTGATCAATCCTAGTCCTTTACGGGTGCTTCGACTATATTCAAGCCACAGAGGGCTTTAAAGGCCCCTGTGAGAGATGAGGCCAGTTGCAAAGGAAAGGATGATACAATGTTAGCCAGGAGCAGCGGGTCTGCATATACCTCCTCATCCGTAGTTTGCTCTCGGCAAAGAATGGAAGGTGATACTATATAATAGTATCCTATGTAACAGGTGAGCACTGTTATGAGGGAATGATTCTCAGAAATTGGAGATGCACTATGTCTAGCAGGTACAAATATGTCGACAGCATGTGTACTTGATCCTGGTTAACAACCCCGGCTTATTCTACACGAAAACTTGATTCCTATAAGAAGCAAGGTAAAATGTCCCTGGAGCCTCTGACCCAGATGTTCTCTAGTGGCACGCATACGTCGGATAATTTTTTATCCGCCAACATAAATCTTGTAGTTAGTCCAGCCTGGATTCATTGCAAAGCTTAGAGTCGATACTCCAAGTATCTTTAGCTAGTAGACGCCGCACTTCACGCCGTCCTACTGATAGATTATCATATCAAACTAACATGGACGAGAATAAAATAAATACCACGACATAGCACTCAGCGAACCGCCCATGGCGAGAGCAAAAAGGTAGTTCAAGCTCAAATTAACATTGTAACGAAAGGATGACTTATCTCATTCAAACAATTACTAGGCCTAGCAGAGAATATTTACCTCACGTCTTGATTATCCTCTTACGGCTGAGCCTCTCCTCGTCTGCCGTTCCCCAGTGTAAGTTCATCGGGCTTACAGAGGTTATCCATGTTACGATAATCTTCCATTGAACGGACGGAGACGGAGGCCGGCAGGAGCCATAAGTCCATATACATAGTAAATGTTTATATACCATTCACACTAACAAGTGCTTATTCTCACAGGATTCTAGTTAAGGTTTCAGACATCTGTGGAAATGTCTTCCCCGAGAGGGGTATATTAGACTCGGTGCTACGTACACGATCTATCCTAGAAGCTACATAAACATTTGACCAAACATATCGGATTTCGGCGAAGATGATTAATTGTAGCACCGAGGATGGCATGTGTAACGCGCACCGTGTCTAGTTGTCCAGAGGGGTTAGAAACGAGTTCCCTGAGCATCCTGCTACACGCTGGAGGAAGCCACATTCTCCGAAAGTGGCCCAACCCCCTTTACTATTTTATTATTGAGGTGGTGCATTAGGAAACTGGACGTATAGCAAATGCTACAGCGGAGCACATGGATTCTTCAATGTGGGTTAGAAATGTTGACGTCCGAGTGCGAATAGGATTAAGCAACTTTATTGTTAGGATCAAAATTCTAAGTCGTTTTGGTCATTTAAGTTAATGTGCGAGGGTCGTAAAAGTGCTTTGCCCGGGGTCTGGGAGGATAGCGACGCTAACAAAAGAGGGTTTTTTCCTTCTTAAAAAACATTTATTATCATTTTCAACCCAAGAAAATGTCAACACGTATACTCTTGATTCAATATTTTCAAACTTGGTAGTATTGGCATGAAATAATAGGCTACGTTCAGGCAAAATTTAATTGTGTTCATTCATTGTTCCGCTGGTCTGGTTGTCGCTGGTGTCGAGTAGAGGAGATTCGAACTTCTTTGAGTGTACGGTTGCGTGTAGCAATATTCGCATTCGGAGTAGCATACCCATCGATAATATGAAAGAACGATTTCTCTTCGCGTTTCTCCGAGGCTTTGCCTCAGAACGTTATGCTAGGGACGAACAAAGAAATCTTATACCTGAAATCCGAACGCAGAGGCCATATAATGCGCTCTTTGTGCAAACCGGGCCGTCAAAACTTTACCCATACAGCGTAAGTCCCACGCGCTGAAAGACCCCTCGCCTTCGACCTAGATAATCCATGCTGAGTCTTTCAACGGACGGTTAGCCCCGACTCAACATGGCGACGCAAGAAAGTCTCTACGACAGCAAGGCAGTTGCAGTCGAGTTAACGAAACAGTTATACACAGCTTTTGGCATTAAGGATGGTGACGTCGACGAAACGGTTATCACCTCGCTCCGGAATATACTTGAGGGTCGCCTGAAGGAGTATAACACAAAATATATGGACACGCTCGCCTTGTATGAGAAATGCGCGAACGACTCTACCTCAATAAAAGTCTCATATAACAACCAGATTGCCAATCTTCAGAAAGAAATTAAAAAGCAAAAGGAGAAAAATAAGGAAGATGTTCTTCGCGCGCAAGAAATCTACAAGAGGCAGCGTGATGAGGTTACCAAAGCAGCTGACAGAGAGCAAGCGGAGATGGAGGCGGAGAGAGAGAAACTGAAACAAAAAAAGAAGGATGCCAAAGCGGAAATAGACAAGTACAAAAAAGAGGCCCAAGAGGCAGCGGAAGACAGGGCAGGATCCATCAAGCTCTGGGAAGAGGAAAAGGATAAATCCAAACAGCTCCAGGAGACGATCGAATCATTAGAGAAGGCCCAGCGAGATCTTGAATCCGAAGCTAAGAATTGGGAGGAGGAAGCAAAGAGGACGGCAACCTTAAAAGAAAAGCTGGAATCAGAGCGGGATAAATGTCGTGCAGAAACAGACCCGCTCAAGCAAAAGAACCGGGAACTCACGCGGGAATCAACCCAATTGAAAGCACAATTGAAGAGTGCAAAGCGGACGGTAACGGAACAGGAGAAGAAGATTAGACAACTCGAAGAAGCGCTTAAGGAGACTACCGAGCAACTGGACAATTATAAAGCGAAGTCACGGGGATCAACACCGAAGAATGATCCCGCAGGTAACCCGGCCGCGTTCGAGTTGGGGAGTAACGGCGACTCGGATCCAGAAACACCAAGATCAGGGAGCGCGGTATCCGGAAGTGGAGTATCGCGCTCGACCGAGCTCGAGAGACAAAAAGACAAGTACGAGCAACTAAAAGCAGCGGTCGAGACGGACTACATACTACGTGAAGTTCACGACCAGACGATAGGTGAAAGGACCAAGGAGGTCGCGGATCTCAAGGCTGAGAGAGATCGCCTACAGAATGACTCGGTCAACTGCGAGACAGCACTGAAGAAGCTGCAAGACGAAGTATCTAAGAAGGACAGTGCCAAGATCAAGGAGCTTAAAGCGAATATCAAGGACCTGGAGAAGCAGCTCAAGGCCGCCAAGGACAGGATAGCCAATCTGGAGAAACTCGAGCGGGAACAGCAAGCCAAGATAGCAAACCAGCAGACGAAAATATCGGAACTGAAGAACAAACCTAATGCACAGCCAGACTCCGACCAAGAGAAGAATAACGATGCGGAGAAATCAGCAGAAGTTGAGAGATTGAAGGACGAGTTGAAGAGAGTAGAGGCAGAGTTGAAGGACGTGAGAGAAAACTTTAATGCATACCTGCCACAGCTCTCAGCCACCGAGATTGAACGAGACAACCTTCAGATCCGGTACGAAGCAATCGAACAGATGTTAGAACAGCGCAATGAAGCTCAGGATTGGCTAGTCGAGGAGTTGCACGAGGCCGAAAATGCTCGCGCCCGCCTACACGCGGCCGTAGAGACAATGCTGGAGCCCGACATCAACATAGCTTCACTACAAGCATTGAGCGCGCAGGTTCAGAATCTCGTTAAACTTCGACAGAGAGCCTTCAACTTCCAAGAGAGACTCATCCCGTTGGCCGTGAACGCGGCAGCCGATTACAGTACCATCACCGGGAGGGGGTTTGTCATACACGGGCACGATACAACCGACAACGGTCGTCCCTATATTTCAATGGCCGATGAATTCGGAGATGACATCCGGGAGCTGTACAACAGACTTACGACGCGCATACGAGAAGCCCAGAACGAGATCGACAAACTGAGGAAGGGTGCGAACGTGCCAGCGGACAACGCCGCGGCGCAGGAGACCATCGATTCCATGCAGAAGCAGATCGACACTCTCGTGAAGAAAAGCAAAGACCTCGAGCAAATGCTCAAGACTAGCCAACAGAATAACGCGAAATATGAGAATCCGGGTACCGACCAAAGCCAGGCCATCAAGGACATCAGGGCACTGATCAGGGAATTCTTAACGATCGCAGGCCCATCGATTGGGGACCTGGACAAGCTCCTAGTCGACCTAGTCAGGCTGCAGAAGACGGTGCCCGGTGCCGTTCCGTTCGGAGAAGAGACCGGGCGGAAGGCTCAACAACTCGACGAGACACTCAAGCAGCTCGATGAGTGCAAGGCTGAGCGCGCAAGGCTCCAGGACCGAAATAGGATTATTAAGAACAATTCGGACGCCGCGACCCGGGAGCGCAACGATCTCAAGAGCGAAGTCACGCGTCTTACCCGCGAGCTGAAGACGCTCCAGGATAGTCGCAAACAGGACGACGACAAGATGCTTAAGCAGCTCGGGGACGAATTCGGACGCATCAATAGCGAGCTGCAGGCGCTCAGGGACGAGGGCGAGCAGGAGCGCGGCAGGCACACGGAAGAGGTCGCCGGTCTCACCAATCAGCTACAGACGGTCCGGAATAGGCTGGAGCAGGAGCGTAATGATTTTGCGAAACAGATGCAAGCTCGCGAGGCCGATCTGAAGGCTCTCCGGGACAGCAACGACGAGGAGGTCGCGCGGCTCGGGAACGACGTCAGCCGTCTCACCGGCGAGTTGCAGACCGCCCAGGACGCCTGCGAGCGGGAGCGCAGGCGGCTCCGGGGGGAGGTCAACCGCCTCACGAACGAGGTGGGAAATCTCCGGACCGCCGGCGACCGGGAGCGCGCGGCACACGCGGCGGAAGTCGGGCGTCTCAACGGCGAGCTGCAGACCCTGCGGGACAACAGCGAGCAGGAGAACCGGCGGCTCGAGGACGAGGTCGCGCGTCTCAACGCCGAGGTCGCGCGCCTCAACGCCGAGCTGCAGGCCCTCCGGGACGCCCTGGGCCAGCAGAACAACGTCATCGGTAACAACGGACAGCAGGCCAACAGGACGCAGGAGGCGCTGGACGCGCAGATCACCGTCCTCAGCGACGCGCAGGCCGACCTCATACGCAGCATCGAGAACATGAGCCAACAGGCCGTCGCCCAGGGCCGGTCGGCGGCGGAGACGCAGCGGTCCCTGAGGAGGGCGCGCGCCGAGATTGACATGTTTAAGATATTGGTCCAGGAGTTGACGGTGCAGCGCGATCTGCTGGAGGACCAGGTCCATCTCTGCGAAGAGGCAGAGAGGACGGGCCGGCAACGCCTGCGTGCAAATGCTGCTGCTGCTGCCGCTGCCGCCGCAGCAGCAGCCGGCGCTGGCGCTGGAGCCGGAGCCGGAGCCGGAGCCGGAGCTGGCGCTGGAGCTGGCAACGCAGGGGCCGGTGGTGGTGTGATAGCTGGCACGGGTAACTTCATTGGTCGCACATATAACCAGTTCTTGACGACAATCCGGTATGGCACAGTTTGGGGCACCTTGGGATCCGTGTTTGTTATGATGGTGGTGGTCATCATCGCCGAGGGCAGGCAATACGCCGAGTGGCAGGATGCCAACGCACATAGTCGGGCGTTGTGGATGACCATGAGAGACCGGCCGACTGTTTGCCTAGGTCCGCCCAATATCGACTATTTCTGGCACACTCTCGTGGTGATCCTCTCGGGCCGGTGGGCATTCCGTTGATCGTAGCCCCGGGCCCGGACCCAGTCCCCCACCTTATCACCCGGGACCCGGGACCCGACCCGACCCGCTGCCCGGAGCCATCGGAATTCGACCGGCCAGATAGTTGTCCAGCAGTAATTGCAAATAACAACGCTGCGTGTACATTCTCAAATCTTATCACATTAGGCGACATGGGGGCGGAAAGAACGCAGTGCATTGATGCCTGGATCGGCAGTTGTTCGGCATTCTAATTGAGCTTATCGTATGGTGCGATGGTGCGATCGGAAATTAGCAATCCGTAATTCGCGGGTGCAAGGAACCTTTTTCTCCCCCAATTTAGCCGGTGTTGGTGAGACTGTTAGCTCTTGTAAGGCCGTTGTGGTAACCCCATCGGCGTTTGTATAGTCGCATCAGGGAGGCCACCATTTGTTACTGTAACTCATAGGTAGTATTATTTGGATTGACGTTGTTACCTATGCGCAGGTGTGCAGTGTGTCAGCTGCAAGACCGACCAACGATTTCAGCTGTCGTGTTGATGAATATTGGAGTGCGATAGTCATCTCTTCTATTATCAATTTACTCGTGGTTTCCTGCGCCTCCTGGGTCCGCTGAGACAAATTTCGCATGCGATACATACATATTTGATATTCATATCGCAAATCCGACGGCATGAAATGCAAAGTGTCCTGTTGTTGGGGTGGTGAAACGTATGGCACTACCGTCACTCGTCGCAGCTGACGATGACAAAAAGAACGTTAACGAGATTGAGAGCCGGAAACGGGGCCCACATTCCAAATACCAAGTCAAGTGAACCAACAACGTCGCGTGGCCGATGCATTGATGCGACGGGCTGTCGGTTGGCACATCAGTGGGGCGATGCTACCTTATCATCTGCTACTGGCCGTGACTCGTGAGAGTTCGTACCTTTTACGGACCGGAACAACCCGCGAAAAGCCACAAGCAGACAAACAGAATATAGGTCACAAGGCGTGCTATCATCTAGCGTCCGAGTCATCAAGTATTTACATCATATATACGTAGTAGAAGGCCTAAATCGCTATCAAGTAACTTTCAAATTACATCCATGGTGCTGGCGGTGCCCGAGTACTAAGCACTTAAGCGCGAGCATAAATATGGTTAGCATCAATTATCTGCATAACTTAGGTACCTGCATAGTACTCGGTACTAATTCGACTCTTGGCAAGGCCGTTATTGTTGTTATTTTTGGCTCCGAACACCCTACGTTGGATAGTGTTCCGTAGGGCTGTAACGCTATCTGTCAGTTTACTACAGTGTATATGTGCCTATTCGATAGAATCACAAGGGGGAATAGTGGGGGAAGCCTTTGTCTCTGCTTGGACAAGAAACTTTGACGCTACTACAGTAGGTACTGTAGATATATACTGTAGGTATGTAGTGTACAGCAATACTTAAAACGAAGACCCCCAGCTCATCCATTCAGGGGCCGCCAAACCACTAGTGAGGTAAGTTTTATTATTGCATGATGTCATAAGACCATCAGCATGGACGAACTCTGATTTCACTACATGTACCCTGGTACTCATCCATACTATGTACAGTACACTGCATCCTGCGATGCACTCCCTAACCCGTCAAAGCTGTCAGAAAACGGTTAGTCCATGGATGTTCCCTATCGCATTAACGCTCACATAAGTATGCAACCCAATGTGTCTTGACTGAGAGCTTAGTAATTTGGACTACCTAGGCAGGTACCCGTAGGCATACGCACCATGCCGAGGTACATCCTTTGTACACATACTAGTAGGGTGCCATACAGTGCGCCACTATGCGCTATGCACGCGTATACCGCGGTTGACCCGCATCCCGTCGTAATCCATGATGTCTTATACACTACTAACAAACCGAGGATGGAGATGAGATAACGCGGGACAAGATTGCAGTGCATCAGCCAGCCTCGACGGGGCCTGGCAAACATTCCAAATTTTGACAAATTTCATTTCGGGCCACAGCTCTTGTCAGCATCCGCTTACCTATCAAACGCACTGAACGCGCTGAAACGGGAGGAAAGAGAGGGAAAAGAGGGAAAAGAGGGGGTCCATTGACATGTCGAGAGGCCCTTCATTAATGGCGCCAAGGCATTTGAGCGTCACCAAGAAATCATTCTTAAGCTCCCCCTGCGCCGTCCCACGGCCATTCCTCCAGCATCGATCCCTCCTTCGTGAAGCGATAGCTAGGAATTACCCCGACTCTGCGCTGAGGATACCAGCATTACACACCTCCACTCCCTACATTTTCCCTCCGATCCAACGACGCGCTTTCAGAATGTCTGAGAAGCTCATCCCAAAGAACCCCTCAGCGGTGCAGGTGATCCGCAACGTCACCCCCAATGTCGTTACCGTCTCCGTCCCTTTCTTGCGATTCGAGAAGGTCCCCATTGGTGGTCGTGCCACTATCAGTAAGCGAGCTTCACTTCACTCACCACGTTCTGTCTAAACCGCTGGCTAACAAGTAGCTCAATAGTCAAGCTGACCTCTGGCGCCCTTGCCGTCTTCTCCCCCGTTGCCCTGACCGATGAGGTCAAGGCCAAGGTCACTGAGCTCGGTGGCAACGTCGGCTACCTCATTGCTGGTGATCTCGAGCATCACATCTTCCTGACACAATGGAAGACCGAGTACCCGACCGCCAAGTTGATTGGTCCCAAGGGTCTCCCCGAGAGACGAAAGGCCATGAACGACCCCATGATCGGCAAGGAGGATTTCGACTTCCTGTACGATGAGACCAACGCGCACTCTGCCGCCATCAGCGACGAGTTCGCCGCCGACTTCGAGGTCGAGATGGTGGATGCCCACCCGAACAAGGAGATCGTGCTCTTCTACAAGCCCGAGAAGGTCCTGATCGAGGCCGATTTGATGTTCAACCTGCCCCCTACCGAGCAGTACTCCAAGGTGCCCGAGGCGGAGAAGAAGGGCGGCGGTCTCCTCAAGAAGATCTTCTACGCCCTCAACACCACCCAGGGTCCGGCCAAGGGCCACAAGCGCCTCTTATGGTACGCCATCAGCAATGGTAACAAGAACCGCGCCGGCTTCAACGAGAGCGCCAAGCGCATCTATGGCTGGGATTGGGTCACCCTGATCCCCTGCCACGGTGACACCATCGAAAACACCGGCAAGGAGACCTTCGGCAAGATCTTCGACTGGCATATCAACGGCAAGAAATAAGCGACTTGCCGTTAGCCAACTTTAAAAAAACGCCAATCCACTAAGCGTCGCTCATTGAATACCGAGGAAAAGTCCTTCTCGTTGACTCTTTTACTAAGCAAAATTCTCTCGATACCCCCTATGTGATACCAAATGGATGTAATATGAAATTAGATGGAAAGGATGGGATGAAGGCTGGAGTTGTATGAGATAGCCTTGATTAACATAGTTGGATGATACCAATTGCATAGACTTTTTCTTGTTGTCGGAACCATTCGATCTCTTATGCACTATCCCACGTGATTGAACTATACTTTTATCATAGGTACCTACTGACGAGAGATGCTAGACGCCAAGAGATGGCATAAACTCCATAGGTAGCCGCAGCTTCGCAGGATGAGTAAGTTAAAGACTACGCTACCAAACGATAAAACTAATAACAGCGTAATGTTTTCTACACTTACCATATAGAGTGAGTATACAATGCGACGCTACTCGTAACGACAAGTCTAAGTTGTGAGATAGAATGTTTTATGTATACTCTAAATCATATTCTGTATTCCGCCCTTAACTTGTCTCTCACACTACCTACTCGACCACGGAACGGTGTACGGATATCACACCATCACATCTGATATATTCTCTACTTCTACCTACTCTTTACTCTTACCTGTCTCTTACTATTTTTATACTTACCATTCTTACCTTTACCTATTTTTGCCTATTTCTATATATTCTTTAGTTGTATATATTGTTTAACCTTATAATCTTTAGTGACTATATTCGGTATCTATCTCATTTCCCCATCGTTTAAAACATCCACGCAAAAAAAAAAAAAAAAAAAAACCCCCATTTTTATTTTATGACAGTCTTTTACAATTAAAATTAAACCTTTTCTCTTTCTCCTTTACTCCCTTTTTCTCTTCTTTTTAATCTTTTTTCTTTTTCCCTTTTTTGTTCCTTTTCTTTCCTTTTTTTTTTTCATTACTTGTTTCCCTTTTTTTCTTCTTTCTTATAAAATAAAATAAAATAAAATATTTTTAAAAAAAAATTTAAAATTAAAATTTATCCCCGTATCTCATCCCAACCCAATAATGAAGTATAACAATTCATTATTTCCAATAATAACGAATCATAGCCTGATAGCCACGATCACGGTTCCGGTAAGGGTTGGTACCAACGCCGCTAGAGCGCATTGTGACTTTTTCATTCCCGCTTGCATTCATTTTACTAGAATACAAGCCAAGCCCCCGCGCGCGGTTGTCGAAGGACGCCAGGTCAGTTGCTATTCTATCGTTATCGTAGGATTTTACAGTTAACATCATACTTTCAGACCCAGAACGGGGTTCATTGGTCCTACCACCAATAGTAGTAGTGCGCGTCACACCCAGATCGCACCCGCTTACGCCCGTTGTACTGGCATGCGGGTCAAATATGTGGTTGTGACTGCTGCTATTGTGGATGGTTTCGGGTCGTATTATGCTACAACCTCTGTTCCATTCATCAGGGTAGAAGTATGGCTTATAGCTATCGTTGTGAACGGTTTCGCTTCGTAGTGCGCCACAATCGCCGATAAACCCATGGAAACTGGGGTTGGACGTATTGTGACTACCACCACTGGCGCGCACCGTACCAATATCACTCCAGTGACAGTTCTTACTGCTGGTTACTGGGTCTGGCATTTGCTTGCAGTTATCGTTGTGCTCTTCGTGTCGCAGTATACCACACGTGCCGCTCCGTTCGTTATAACCAGAGCCGGGCGTATTGTGATTACCGCCACCAATGGCTACCATACCCATATGACATCTGCTTTCATTCCGTATATTGGCATATGGGCCAGACATAAACTTGCGGTTGCCGTCGCGATCGCTATCGTCATTGCTGTTGTTGCCGTCGTCGTCGTCGTCGGTGGTGTTATTACTGATGACAGTGATGGTGTTGTTGCTATTCTTGTTATCGTTGCTGTTGGAGCACTTAACGAAGCCAGCGGGGTTATCTTCATAATTTTCGCCTCCATGGTGCTCGTTTTTGTGGTGCTCGTCTTCGTTGTGGTCGCCTTCGTAGGGGTCGACATTGTCAACACAGTAGCCACAAAGACGCCAACTTCGATTCTTAGCGCTCATACCCCAGCCAGCTTTCATGCGCTTCCCCTCCTCATGTTAGTGACATTCTCGCAAGATGTTGTGAAGGAGTCGGCCACCGATAGGTACGATTGCCGCGCTAGTACTGAACAAATGCATCAAATAGGCAAAAGAAGGACACGCAACAAAGACACGCAACGGCTAGGGATAGGTCAAGTAGGAAAAGTACCTCACATAGTTTGCACCGGTCCCCAAACTCTTTTACTTTGTTTTTGCACTCGATCACGCTCTGTTTCCGTTGATTCGAATTAGCAAAGTTTCTTCTCTTTGCCGGCTTCCCTAGACAAGAATTACCATATCTTCATCCAAATCTAGTAATCAAGGCAGAGGAAGTTGACGTAGATGACCCACGTAGAAATTAGCACAGGGACATTCCTCCATGTCGTGAACAAGTTGCTGTCCCGCAGCATCCACCTCGTAATTCCGAATACCTCTCGGTTCGCTCTCTCCCATTTTGCAGGGTCTGTCCGAGTGACTGGAGATGCTCATGATAAAGCCGCTCTCGAGGATAACGATCCTTTGTATCAGTTGTTTAAATCTTCGATGTGATTTATATGAGGCTTTCACCCCGGTGACGATGTAGTGATGCTTGCCCACAGCAAGAAACACTATATATGGCAATAGGAATAAGAGGGAAATTGGATAAAAAGCCATACCGTGAGACGAAGAAGTAAAGAGATGATGCAATGGAGGAAGATTGATTGGCCCGTTGCACTGAATCAGGGGCAAGAGATCTATATATGAAGTAAATCTTACTTTTGTGAGACCAGACCTCATCGAAAATAAGTATTACTACCCTTTCAGGAGTCATAGTCGAGGACGATAGACAGCTATGATTGGCCGGCGCTAACTTAACCACTCTAGCAACACCTAAATTTATGATAGAAAGCACAAAAATATTAAAGGACAAGGCAAAGTCCGGCACTACCTATGCTATAGTTGTCTTCTACAGTACTCTACCTATTTTCGCCGTCGCCATCCATAATAGGTAATTGCCACAGGATGTTGTTGTTGGCGTATTTAACGCCGGGGGGAGGTGGATGTGTACGGGCATGCTAAGCAAAGTCTAATATAGGTGGGTTACCTAAATAGGCAATTAAAAACCTTAACACTACCTACCTAGTACAGATAAAGAGGCAACCGACACACGCTAGCGCTAATAGGATTCGAACCTAGGTATCCTCTATTATCTGTCCGCTTAACAGCACCACAGGCGGTCCGAATATCACGACAAGGGCCGCCAGCGACTGTCAAGACCCGTTAAGATATATAGTTGGGGATAACTAGACTATTGGTCGGCAACAATCACAGCTACTTGCACGAAGGCCTATAATCGGAGCCCAACAAAAGAGAGGTAAAGAAATCATAGCTTAAAAGTATATGTATAAATAAAAGTCAAAGGGCAAGGCTACATTGAAGATAGAAAAAGGAAACTAAAAACACTTTAGACCTAACGAGAATTATTAGCTGAATATGACCCCTGTTCCAAGCCCCTGAGATCAAGCCCTTGTCACACCGCGCGCCAAAGAACGAAGCAACACCCATGCCACCACCCTGTTGCAACTAGGGTCTACTGTGTGCATCCCAGGCTGTAGATAGGACGGAGGACCAGCAATGCGACTATTGTATGCTGAAATCATGAATGGCTACTTATAATGGGGAAGTGAAGGTTTTTTATGTGACACACTTACTTCCAGCCTACGGTCGTAGCACGCGAGGCTGTACGTTGAGGCTCCGGGCTGAACCGAGCTATGCAATGAGCGCCTCAACACAATCACCCGCATGATGTTGCCATCCCGTGTGGCTACTCTCGTTGCCACATGACATACCCACGATAAGTAGCCTTCTGTACACAGTAGCCACAGTGTAGTCCTCCATCCAATCTACAACACACTACAACACACAATGGCACTACCTGACACTCATCATGAGAATGCATCATGCGTCGTCGGTGCAATTCGAAACCGACGACCGCTAACCACCGCGCGCATACTAGTTTCTCGCCGAGAACACGATTGCTTATAATTAATCTCATACTTTCCTCACATTTCCCCTTGCACGTAATTTAGATCTTCCGGATCCCACATACACTGACCTCCGCGACATGGTTTGTACCCGATTGTTTAGGGGCTGGGTCTCCGTGGGCGAGGTCATACATTCACTAGCTGTTCAGCATATTGATGGAATAGAGTATCAATCGTTCGACTGGTGCTTATAATACGAGATTTCGTAGTATTGCTGGATGGGCCCTATAGTCTCTCGGCCCGCTCCGTTGCCTCCGCGATATCAATATACCACTTCGGTACCTAATAATCTTCGGAACCACCGACTAAGTGTCACAGTCCCAAATCCCAGTGAATAACTTTTGTTATTGCAAAGGAAGAAATCTGTCATTACTCAGCGACACTTAAGGTTTGGTAGCCTAGAACAAAGGACACGTATGTAGATATATGGCTAGTGACTAGCCTACGAAGATTTTCAGACTTCGCTCAGCAGAGAAAGTTTACGCGTATGGTACCCCTACGCTTACGAAACCCTAACAGCGTTTATAAGCAAATTGTATTTATGAAGCAGGCTCCATACGGAGAAGTATAAAGGCCATGTATTATCTTCTACATGCCGGGCCAAAAAGTTCCTCAACGAATTGTAACACCTACAGTAACATACTTGGCCGAGAGCCCAACGATTACACCCCGAGGAATCCAGCATTAGCAATCTAACACATATTTTAAATCCGAAGACGTGCTCCAACAGAACTAGAAGAGGCAGCATGCATGTGCGCTTGTTGCCGAAGTTAGCGTTCACGGCCGCATCGGCCCTTGGCGCAATGATGGGGTCTTCATCAGCCCTCTCTTCAACAGGGTTTGGGCTTAGGGTAAGGAGCCCTAGATACCAAATTAATATAACCCTCCTAACTTAGTATATTTAATAGACATGATACTCTCGACACATCACCCTCGGCCTATCACCCTCGACCTACCACTCTAGATATATTACTCTGTAGCTAATGCTCTATAGCTGATGCGAGTCACCAATATAACCAAGATTCAAAGATTCACCAACTTCGAGAATTGACCTCCCGTACCTAGCCTCGGGTGGCAATAAACCATGCCACATCACCAACCGACACGAACCAACCCATAGATCCAACCACGCTGCCAGGATCTGGTTTGAAGGGTCCGCAGGCTGGGCAAAGTCTACGGTTGTTGCGCGAGGGTGTCCGAATCACCTTCGTAGGCTAAGACTAGCTATGTACACGCGTGTTCTTTGTCCCAGAAGCGGTATCGTAACATATTCCTTAGCCAGGCAGGATATAGAAGGGGGCTAACCCGACTATACCTGAGCACTGGGAGGGACTCAAACGTATTACAAATGTCTATGCGTGTACTGGAGTGATGTGGGTGACTTCAGATTGGGGTTGACTAATAAGGGGTTGTTGTTTCTATATGCTAGGGCGATAAAGGGACAACGGTTCGAAGGGCTGAGAAAACGGAGAAAAAGGTGGCAGCCCAACCTCCATTACTCCCTCGCTATACACCTAGCTACACCTTTGTATGACGAATTCAACGACGTTGCCTTCGATCAAGAAGTTTCCCGTTTACTCAAAGTGACTGTCCTTTGCCTTGGGCCAGCCTACCTGAACCAAAACCTGAGGATCCCCAAGGGCACTCCGTCCATTCCAGCACAGGGGAGTACGAAGGAACAGGGTAAAATCAATGACAGATAAAGCCTTTGTTCATATACCTTTCTGTCACCGCCTACGGCAAATACAATGATCTTGACCATCACAAGGAAAGATCTACCCATTGTGAGAACAATCCCCGTACGACTTGAGCACACTGCTATCACGGAACAGAACTGCAGCACCAATCCGGTACACCGCAGCGGATATAGAACGTCGCCAAGGTGAGGTGTCTTTGTATCTGTAGACGCTTATAGTGCCACATGTTAGAGTACAGTTGCTACCTCTTACTCAGGCTTGGTACTGTTAACTGGCCTGCGAAATAATACAGAAGGTTTTTCCCACATCCAGGTGTATCCCAGCTACAACACAATACACACAATGGCATTGCCTGCTACACATATGCTCGATTGGGGCAATGTTAACAGCTCATCGTCCCCTCACCCATTGCTCCGGCTAGAAGGTTCTACGCGGAACTCTCTCCTTTATAGCATGATTCATCATGAAGCCTATAGCAACCGGATATATGCGAAGGATAGTTCATTAGAACCACGATTAGATTGTCGAATTGCCGTTGATACTCAGTATACATTACTGACTTGTACCCAATTTTCAGGGGTTGGGGTCGTAGGTCCGCAGGCCTTTTGGTATGTTTGATGGAACGTTGGAATATTACTCCAGTACTAAAACAAGCTGGATTTAGGGGGGGGGGAAGGAAAAAAAAACGTTCATCACTAATTTAGGTTTTCCTTTTGTTGACTACTGTCAGGGGCCAACTACCAGCTACCCTGTAGGGTAGCTGTAGTAGTATTTGCGTAAATATATGTGTAGAAACCCGCCTTGATTTGGGAGGTTCAGAATCAATTGGTCGTTCTATTGAGCCCTAACCACCACTCCTGGCTGTAAAGAGGTCTTAATATTCACTCTGGAGCCATACGACATGAAAAGTACTGCCAATTTAACTATATAGACGCTTGAAATACCACAGTCGATAATGTAAACATTTAGAATGTTCCCAACATTGTGGACCCCTTGGTTTTTGGAGAGTCGTACAGTTAACCCCCTATAGATCCTGCAGCCGTTGGAAGCCCGTACGCTTCTATCTGGGTAGTAAGTCACGATAGCTTCGTTCGCCTTCTAATTGAGCTCTCAATCTCCAAAATTCAAAGTAGCAACTGCTATCATGACAACCGGATAATTGATTTCGATAGGCAGTTAGAATATAATAAACGCTCATAGTCCAACCCTACTATGTACCGTAGTTTCCAATAATTGTAGAACCACGGTACAATAACCATAGGACAACAATACAACTACAACGAACAATATTCCTACGGAATACCTAGGCTGTTTCTTTTAGATGTAGTACAGTAGCTTTCAAGATTTATTTCCTTTCGACGTTTAATAGTCGCCGATGGTTGAAACTTATAAATACTTAAATATTTATCCCTTCGTCATAGTCCACACCGCTGGGTGTTCCAGTACTGACTATTTTTATTGCACGAGGAAGAAAACCCCTATTTACATGGCAGAGATTGCACTGCTAGTATATATATGTACGGGCCACGGGCCCGTGCCCAATACCCCTGGGTTCCGGGGGTTGTTCCATAGCGTTCTGTGACATTTTTCAGCAGTTAGGAATTTCAAATAGTTAATGGGCTACTGATTAAAGGTATACTGAACCTAGCGGCAGCTGGTACGATCCAGTCGCTCGAATGAACAAAATAGGGGATTCTTGCGATACTGACGGATACATTTGGTGGTTTCCCCCTGAACAGTGCTCATGGGGAACCGGGTTTTGTCGTGTAGGGGGAGATACGCGGCACAGCGTATAAGACCAGGTTCCCCTCGCTGTAGATTCTAAGCCACCTAATCCATGAAGCCTACGCCTTCAGTACATATATTTACTCTCTGCATCGCCTGTTAAAAGGCGGTAAATGTTGCAGGGCGTCTTGGCTTCATTTTCGCATGTGAAAAGACGAAGCAAAAAATGGTGCGTATTACCAACCCTGCGAAGTGAGCTAAATACCATGGCAGTGCAAGCAGCTTTCACTACATGTAACAAGGGGTTCAAATCAAGGGCTTGGAAGGGTGGGCCATGAAGGTCTTGGTCACAGAGGGGGTATATAGATCCTCTATGGCCAGAAGAGCAATAGTTAAGGCCGAGTAGATGACTTGATTAATTTCTGAAACCTCCTAAGACTCGAGGGGCTTCAGACACTTATTTATTATGTAATATATACACACACAGAAATACTACTATAACCGCATCGTAGGTTAGCCGGTTGCTAGTTAGTTACCTGACAACTATTTACTCACTTATCTTACTTAGGGACACAAAAACTATCAGAAATACTACGCTCCGTCGGACCAACGGGGAACCGGAGCCCGCCCGCCTCCTACCTAAGCGACGAACGACGATGGATCGAAGTCGGAAATGAAGAAGCGGGATGAGCTTGGGCCAGATCAACCAAGCCAAAGCAAGAGAGACCGTTTAACCTAGGCAAGTTGTCTTCTCACCTCCTGTCAAGATCTCATAGGGAGGGCAAGTATATGGGCATGCATAGACTATCGTTGTTGCGCGGAGGGTCTACACGCATGTCCTTTGTCCTAGGGGGAGAGGTATCATAACACGTCCCAAACGGTTGCAAGATTGCGTGTGTAGTCGACGGCAGCAATCCTCCCGACCAGATAGATATAATAGATATAATAGAGAACGCGTGTTCGCCAGATCGGTATGTATATTGAAGTGGTGCGGGTGGCCGTCTGTAAAATCAGCCAATAAAGGGCTTGTTTTTATGGGATTTCTCGGGGAGGTCAGAATTAAAGGGGCACCGCGAACTTAGCCACCTACACACACTTGGCTCTACACTTAGCTTTTCGTTGATTTTTTTTTCTTTAAATTGATTCCTATTGCATTCCCCCTCGATCAAGTTGTTCCCCATTAAATTAAGTGATTTTTTTTACTGGCCCTAGATACGTGTTGGTCAGCCTACATCCCTGGCTAGGGGCTAAATCGGGCGAACAAGTCACCCTGGCCAATTCGATACCTGGGTATATAAGTAAGTACCTAGGTATATAAGCAAAGTAAGTAAGTATGTAACTTGGAAGTAAGTAGGTATGTAAGTAGGTATGTAAGTAGGTATGTAAGTAGGTATGTAAGTAGGTATGTAAGTAGGTATGTAAGTAGGTATGTAAGCAACCTTAGAACTAGTAGACGTCTCACAGGTCAGTATTGTGTTCCCCCCAGTCGTGGTGACGTACAGGTAGGCAGGTAATGCGCATACCTGTCCGGACTGCCCCTATACTAATAAGCCGGGAAGTCGGAAAGCTCCCAAGGACCTATAATAACAAAATATTCAGCGACTAGAAAGAACTTCAATCACTCGCTCACTCACTTACTTACTCACTTACTCACTCACCCCAGGCAGGCAATCTATCTCATCCCGGCTCGGCTGGCCCGACCCAATCCAGTCCCGGCTGTTATCCAACGGTGTGGCGGGGAACGGGGAACGTCAAACTTCGATTGGAGTTGCGTCGATGAAAGTAGCTTGCTTGCTTGCTCGGCAGGAGGGAGGAGGGAGGAGAGAGAAAAGCCCGTTGTCTGTGAACCCTGCGGCACATAACAAACAACCAACAACAGCTTCACGACCCATCCTCATCACATCTGGTACAGTGTATTCGGCATATCTATCGAGACGGGGGAGGAGAACGGCACAACTAAGTATCGGCCATGAACGAACGACGTCTCATCAGAACACCATTTCAAATACAATATACGTACAGCTTCAACACTTCATCTCCTCTCAAACCCCGTCGATATTGAATAGGATACGTCAAGAGAGGTCCAAGATGAATGGCTAACCTAAAATAAACTGCCGGGTCATCACCGCGTGAAACAACAAATAGAGACAGATGTAAGAAAACGCAGATAAGGTGCGGTATTAATTGCCATTCGATTTGCAACGCTGTCAGGGGGTTTCTCTGATTACGATAACGGTCTCTTTCATACACGAAGGTCTAGACAAATCCCGCCATTTCCTTCCTCACTTCCTTTCCTTTCTTTTCCTCCACATCCACAGCCAGCTGTGGCGATCGACTTAGCTTGGTCGCCCTCTCTCCCGGAGGTAAGCTGCACTTGCAATTCCGAGAGCACCCAGGCCCGACAGAGGGGCTTGGGTGAAGGGTTCATCCGTTTGAGAAGTCTTGAGTGCCACAAATCATGTTACTCGCTATTAAAGGGTATCCGATCTCTCAAAAGGGAGAATCAATCATGCTCGCAATTGTAGCGTTTGGAAATGACAAATGTATGCCGGCGAGATTGACAACCAAGAAAGTGGGCTTGCCATGCTGTTGAGATGGTATAATTATCCAGTATGCCTGGTCCTACAAGATATCGATTCCGAGCCAAGCGCGTCAGACCTACGGCCGACGTGAGCGTAAATATACTAGCTGGAAGATTACTGCTCTTGTGACTCAACCAGAAATAAAATGGGTTCGAATCACTGTAGAGCTGGCATCTCGGACTTCCGAGTGCTCTTCCAGAAATCGATGGCAGCAACCACGTCGTGGCCAGCCTCGTCTTCGTATGCAAATAATATCTATAAAAAATTAGCATCCAGACATAGAGCACATGGAGACAAAGGTCTTGCCTCGTGGGTGCTGCTGTGCAGCATCCTAATGTTCTTGTGGGGAACAATATGTATAGCCCCATTCTCGATGTTCCTTAATTCAACAAAATTGGGCTCAAAGGCGAGAATCCAAGGGTAGGATAGGGCAAACGCCTGTGGCGTTCCCTCCCAGTCAATTCGCCATTCTGGTCTCGCCCTCCAACCATTTCGGTTGACAAAGAATGAAAACTCGGTGTAACTCAAGAGAAACTCGCCATTGAGACGCTCGATATGGATCGGCTTGACGCCTTCTTTTCTAGCAACGAAGTCCAGCGATGTATCGGCCTGGTCGAGTAGGGACTGTGTTTCTAGGGTTTCTAGTGAGACGACTTCGAAGCCTCTGGCACACGCCACGCAAAGCTTGCTCTTGAGGAAGTGGATAGATGAAGCTTCGGTCGGGATGTAAAACTCCTTGAACGCCCGAAGTTCATCCTGTCCAGCATTGAACATCTTACCGAACCCCTTCTGCTTCTTGCCCTTGCTCATGGAGTCGTTGGGTTCGTACACCTTGATCGTAGTTGAGAGGGCGCTTGGTTTCGCGCAACATACCAAATGCCGCCCTAGGCAGATACCGGTTGTGAAGAAGTTGCAGCCGCTCTGAATCTTCTTTGGGCGTTTCGCTAATGTTGGTTCATTCGGGTCTAATGCCGCAAGTGGGTAAGACAGAAGTGATTTGTTAGACAGAACCAGAAGCAGACCGTATTCTTCTAAAATGTCTACTTGAGTGACATGTTGGGTATCAATAACACGTCTAGGCTGACTATCCTTGGCTTTCCGATCTGAGACGTAGATGCCATGATCGGTCCCGTATATCAATTTACGGCCGCCATCTAAATTATGTTAGCGCAGAAGCTGTTAAGCTGGTCCTATGCTACTTACCGTACGGCGTAACAGTATTCACGAGATTGCCGACTTGGAAGAAGTTTTGAGATACGGTGGTGACGTTGAAGAAATCAGCTCGTGCTCGGAGCCGTTGTTGAGCATTATCGATGAACTCGAGCCACTTCTGCCGGGCGGATTGATTCGAAGCATACAACACTTGTTCGTAATAATTCCTGCCAAGATGACGGAAAGTTATCGGCCAACCCTCTGCCGCCTTTTTATCTGTGTTGCCTCCACGGAACGGCAAGTTTGATGAGGCTCGTTTCACTCCAGACTGAGGGATAACCTCGTCCATCTCTTTTATGGACAGCAACTCCAAGGGTATAGGCTAGAGTTCGATTAGTATTAGATCTAGAGGGAATGACAGTGGCAAGGCATACCCTTCGATACGTCTTAATTTCTTCCGTCTTGCCCACTTGTTTGATCCTCACAAGCAAAACAGCATGGTCAAATAAGAACGCTGTTATATCGGTGGGATCTGTTGGCGTCTTCTTCAACTGTGTCTTGAAAACCAGTTCACGTCCATCCTCTGTCAGTTTCAAATCAACTTTGTCAGCAGGACGGAATTTGAGTTGCTCGTGAAGACGGCGGAGGTTAAAGCGGTTCTCGGCTTTACCAGACTCAGCATTGACTCGGCTCAGAAGATCCCTGATCATCACTAGGACCTTAGGAATATCTTCCTTGTCTGGGTTTCCATCCTCGGTATACTTCAAAACGTTTTCCAGTAGCAGAGGGTAACGCGCTAATCTAGTAGTAGGTTTTGTTAGATAACCGTTCAGCTCAAGTTTCCTGGACTCTTTCCTCCGTTCAATCTCATCGACAAATTTCGAGAAAAAAGGGTTGTTGGATCGTTCATTCTCGAATTCAAACTTAGCCTCCAACTGCTTAGAACCATACAGAATGAAGGGTTCAAACTGGGGCGCAATTTCAAGAAAAATGTCGCCGATGTTCTTCACGACGGGATGCCTCTGTTGTCGCTCCGTAAGCGCTCTAGCAAACCTGGAGCTCACCGAGTGAATGCTTGGGTGATCAGTGACGTTGCTGAAAATATGTTGAACGACACGCTCTCTTCTTGGCGCAGGTATAGGCGAAGCCTTTGATCGGAGAGGTAGAATCCAGAAGTCTCGGAGATATTCTAAGTCCTTGACGAAGTCTCTTTCGGTATAGCATATTTCGGAAATGACTTCTTGTCGCTTCTTCTCCCTGTCGCTTACACTTTCAGCAATCTCCTTGGGGACGGTATTGATCCAAAGCTTCTGCTCATCAGTCTGGTCGGCGTCGTCGTTGAGGATGGCATCCTGATCCTTCTTCAAGCCTACTTGTGGCTTCAGATTGAGGCGGGAGACTTGCTCCAATCTTCGGGGGCAGGCGATGGAGTAACACAACTGGTCTCTTGTGCAAGTAGGCGAGTAGCATTCCGAGAGCAAAACAAACACACCGTTCACAGCGGGCTTGTCCTCTGGCTCATCCATAAGCGTTTCCCTGAACTGGTACATTTCTGACGCCGAGTCTCGTAATCTGTGCTCGTACGTGACATCGTGGAAGAACTTTTGCGCATCAAGCGCCCGACCTAGTAACAGGGCCAAATTCCTGTCCGTCGTCCTAATGATGTAGGAGAGTACATCCACAGCCTCCGAGCCACTAAAGGCATTCTTGTATGTCAGCTCGTTCTTGGTGCGCTCCCCGACTATAATTTTCTGGCGAAAACATTCAGCAACCTTAGATAGCATGGCTGGATATACTATAGGGGATCGAATCTTTGCAGTTGGGGGTCGTTCATTATCAATCGACTTTGAATTTGATGACCGATGAACGAGCTGCTGCCGGGCTTGCTCCGAGGTTTCGGGTACAATCGTACTAGCCATCGACATAGTACGGCTATGGTCGTTGGCGGTAGTGGAGGACGCCATGCTCATTGTCCTAGTGGCGTTACCTGGTGCAGAAGAATACCCGTTATACCCGTTCAGGGGTGGCATCTCGTTCGAAGGTGCTCTCATTCGGTTTGGAATAACCCGGCCGCTCATGGTCTGATGCGAGTCGCGGTCTGGGGGATACCCAGTCATGGACATTGATCTGTCATCGTGGCGTTCGGGTACAATGCGACCTTGTGCGGTGGTTCGTGACATAGGGTTGGGAATCTGGTTGGGGGAATGTCGGAACTGCTGAGGCGTCTGATACGAGTTCGGCGGAGGCTGATACATGGGCTGGCGTGGAGTAGTTGCGAGAGACTGGGAGCGATATGGATCGTCTCGAAGAGCAGGTCCTGGTGGAGAGCCGCCCTGGTAATACCTCGGGCCGGGATTTCGTGGCAGATGGTTTTGATGCTGAGGCGGAGGTCCTCTAGGATCGTACCTACCTGAGCCTTGAGGCGGAGGGCCCGGATAAGGTCTTTGGTTCGGAGCTTGTTGTCGCGCATATTGATCTCCTATGCGAGGAGGATATCCTCCCGACGGGTTCCTTTGACTTTGATAATACCCGTTGGCCATACTCGCATCCATGGTTCGAGTTCGGTGAGAAGCTTCTTCATAACCACCAGCGCGCTGGGGCCGCGGCGGTCCTCGCTGCTGCATGTCGGACGGCGGGCCATGGGAAGACATGGTGGAAGACATGGTGTGTGTTCTCTCGCTCTGCGGCATCGTATTGTTCGAGGGGGAGGCGGACCCGGTGCCATTGCGACCGGGAGGGGGATGGGCGCCGAATATGTTGGAGAAGGCGGCATCTCGTTGGTTGCCAGACGGCGGGCCGTAACGGCGTTGGTCGTACTGGTAATCAGCCATGTTGCCGTCCTATTTTCAGTCCATGCAGTGGTCAGCGAGGCGCGGGCTCCTTGTGGACGCAACCGGGGGGCAACGGGAGCCCGATTGGGCTGGGACGACAACACAAGTGTTGACAGCGTTGCACGGCGCGGAGCTATACACGCCATCCGTGCCTCGACTCGCAGCCGGATTGGTCCAGGCCGAGAATCAGGTGATGGACGAATACATGGATGCATGGACGCATGGGACGCATGGCAAAACGGACAGAACTGAGGATGACTTACTCGGGCTAAGCCTAGGCGGCCGCGGGCCTAGACAGAGACTGACGGCGCTGGTCGATGGAGGAGAGCGAGGCAGAAGGGACTGTGTTGGCGAGTATCAGGGGATGGTTGGTGGTCGAGGCGCACAGTAGGACGGTCGGTCGTCGTGGTTGACGGGGGTGCAGGCCAGGTGAAAGGGGAAAAGTGGTGGCGTCTGAGCGACAATCCCGATTCTCCAACCGTGAGATTGGTCGAGTCTCCCTTCGGTGTCCCTCTGTCTCTTTCTCCTTCTCTTCCTATCCGCTCGTCTCCTTGCTCTTGGACCTCCTCCTTTTCAAGATCCCAATACTTCCGCTGCGGTCTAACGGGAATGAGTGTGAAGGAATGAATGGCTGGTCCCCCCCCCGGAAGAGCCCACCAAGCCAGCTACCGGTAAGGAGATCCAAATCGAAGCCGAAGTCGAAATCGCTCGCGACGTCGACGAGTCGGCCGCACAAGTCAGATGCGGCGGCGGCAATGCGGCGGAGTGGGTGATTTGCAGGTTGGAAACAGCATGCGAGCGAGCGGTTTTGCCAGGCTCGTTGGAAGGGGCAATGTCGACGAGAACGATAGGGAATGATAGGCCAAGTCGGACCCGTCCATTGGCAAGTTGGATGGGTGGATAATCTCGACGGGGGCCGATGGACTGCGCTGGATTGACTGGATTTGAAGGTCAAGATGGGACTAGCGCCACATATCTGATAGTGTTGTTTGTAAAGAGACGGTCCATACATTTTCTAGCGTCATGCAAAATTGGAACGACGTAACTCTAAATTGGCAGCGTATCAAGCCAGCGGCTGCCTGGACGGTCCATCCATGGAGGCAGCCCAGGGTGCCCCCTGCGCCCTGACACAATTGAGTTCCGTAGTGGCCTTTAGCACTGCGACTGTATTTTTAATCCGCCAACTTCCTCCCTGAGCTCTGCACCGGAGATAATCCTCCAAAGCTCTCCCACCGATGTTCTAGATGGTAGGTAGACTACAATACAACACAACACTACAGCACAAGTAACATATCTGAGTTCTGCTTATTTAAAGTCGAGAGCCCGTGCCTCGTCTACGAGCTGTAGAGAATAAATAATTCAAAGCGGTGAGGACGTCTTACTACCTATTCAGGCAATTACAGGCATCAAGGTACGCACGCCCTGTCGGCTTCGGATGGAAACTTGTTGGTCTGATGAATCTGCAGCTCTGAGTTGTATCTCGGTATCCCCGGCTGTAAACACGCGAATTTCCGGGCCGATTCCGTAAACCTGTTAGAAAATACCCAACTCGGGCACTGTATTGTTGTTATTCCATCGCTCAGCAAGAACGGGATAACAACTGAATTTGACACCATGTACTAGGTAGTAAGTCCTAACAACGTTCGTCCTGACATCTGCCAGAATTGCTCTCAGAGTTGGATCTAGTGTACCTAGAACCTTGTCATTCTCATGACGTGGGCCCATCCACGTTTCCAAGTGCTTTAGGTTAAAGGTGCATGAGGTTGAAGGGGGTTGCTGGTTGGGCTGCATTCTGCGGAGTCTGTGACATGAAACACCTAAGCCAAGTTTAAATCGAACACGTTCCAGGCTTGTCAAAGGCACCTCGGTAACGTAGGTTAGAACTGTAATCTACCTGTATAAACCCTTTTTCACATAGACACATGCTTATCCAGACCACGATGGAAGAAATGAGTGTAACTGGGTAGTTCGGAACGAGACGAGGAAGAAAATCGTTGCGAATGACACCAAATGGAGTTGGTTGCTATCAACTGATCGAGCTACAATGGATGGGTAGTCAGGTTAGGTACTTAATAGGTAGCCATCCATTCATACTACGTGGTAGGTATATAAAAAGACGAACATTGAACTGAAACTCATGCTACCTAGGTAGCTTACGTAACTACCAACGTCACGTGAATTCGCTCTGGGAAGCAAGTTGAGCAACAGCTCCCCAGCCCCTGCAAGGCAGTCACTGACCATCTACAAGCGGGCAAGGCTTCAACAAACCCGCGCCAGTGGTATCGAATCAATCAATCCTCCCACGACCACCCGACCATCAACGACAACGACGACCATACAACGACCCGAGCAGCTGTCCATCTGGCCAAAAAAAAAAACGACCCCTGGAGTTTCGGAGTGCACCCAGCAACAATGGACTCGGAGCTCGCGCCCAAGTTCGCGCCTTTCATAGGCATGGTGAGACTCCCCATCCGTGGTCTTAAGCTATCTCGAAACGAAGTGCTGACGTTATGGGTTTGTAGGGCGGCATCGCAGCCGCGATGATATTCGGCAGTACGGACTCCCCCTTCATCCACATCCACACCATGGCTCGCGATGCAACCACTCTCCACGATTCCACCATCTCCACAGACGGACAATGCTAAGAAGACTTCCACAGGTATCGGAGCTGCGTACGGAACCGCAAAGTCCGGGATAGGCATTGCGGGCGTGGGAACATTCCGACCGGATCTGATCATGAAGGTTCGTCGACCTCGAAACACATCAAGCAATGCCCCAAGATTGGCATCATCAAAGACGTGAATCGAGTGCTGAAATTACGTGGGGAATATATAGTGTCTGATCCCCGTCATCATGTCCGGTATCCTCGCAGTCTACTCGCTCGTCATCGCCGTCCTGATCGCCGAAGACATGCGGCCCCCGAGCAAGAACGAGGGAAGCACATACAGCTTGTTCAAGTACGTTACCTATCCGCTCGTCTCAGGGATGCTCTCTGGGAATTTGGCAACTACACGATAGAGGACAGCACTAATAGACATGGCAACAATAGTAGCTTCATGCACCTGGGCTGCGGTATCGCGGTCGGCATGACAGGTCTCGCAGCTGGATACTGCATCGGCATCGTGGGCGACAAGGGCGTCCGGGCGTACATGGAGCAATCGAGGGTATTCGTCGGCATGGTTCTGATTCTGATTTTCGGCGAAGTATTGGGTCTATACGGGTATGCTACCAATCTTGCTGCAACGCCAGGTGGCTCTTTTGATATTTTATCCATGCTAACTACCAGTCACAGTCTAATCGTCGCACTTATCCTCAACACGAAGAGCAAGGGTTGAGCAGACTATCACTTATCACCTCGCATATACGATTACAGCACGTCGGACTCACCTCCTAATGTCCATAAAAGAGAAGAGACCGGAAAGAAGGATGCGGTCCGGGTCACATCAACCAGGGCCTAGCGGATGGTGCGGAAGGAAGTGTAATCCATAGCTGCTCCTGCATTTACTATGGCGTTACACGGGACAACATTGTAGAACTCGAGGTTAACTATCTGGCTGTTGACGGTGAGCCAGTCGGCCCCCTGTAACAGTAACTCAATGTCCTAATAACTATGCGATTTGATCTCTTTCAAGTCCACATCTCCAGTTCGATCAAGCGCCAAGTTGAAGGCTTGGTTAAATTTTTATGCTACCTATGTAGTAAGATGGGCGGTAATAGAAGCTATCAAAGTCACAGACAGATGCGTGGCACTTACTCATGCTCCATCCTATCCTAAGTCACATCCATCTCCCGTAAAACGTGATCTCATGAAATGGCTCCTTAAGAATGCCCATCTATATGATTTCCCGAGAAAAAAAAATGAATGAATGTCAAAGACACACGAAACGCCCGATGGGTAGAGGAGCACCCGATGCTACAACTTAAGAAAAAGAGATCTGATGAAGTATAGGAGCGGATTTGATTCCTCCGCCCCCGTCACCCGGGAAATAAACCAAACGCGCAGGTGGCCTTGGGCAAGTTCCATCGCAAAGCAGGACTTCATCGGCCGAAGCGGCGCGTGAACCTCCGTTTGTTGCCGCGTTCGATGTTCGCGCGGAAGGCGTTCCAGCCGCGCTCACGCTCTTCGATGTCTCTCACCTGGGCTGTTTTGGGAGGAATTAATCAGCAAGCAGCCACTTCCCCAAATCGTTTCTAAAGAGGAAGGTAGGTGCATGGAATTACACAGTTTGCCTTAACAGAAACAAGCAGCGGCGAGAGGGAAGGGCAGAGGGAAGGAAAAGGTTCACGCATAAGAAAAGGGTTAACACACCAAGCCACCAGTCCCACCGTCGATCCTCGCGGATCAGGATATCCTCGCCATGTTTGCGCGCCAACCGCTCGTTGCGGGCGCGCGCGGCCGCCTCCTCGCCGACAAGATAAGGGTCCTCGAGAGGTCGAACGCGGGCGTCCTCCTCCTCGCTAGCAGCTGCGTTAGCGGCGTTGATGCGGCTCATGGCTGCGCGCAACGCACCCTCCACGGCAGATGACGACGACGGGCCGACGGAGGACGAAGCCGAGGCTGCCGCCGCCCGCCGGCTGGCTACACTCTGGTAGAGCCTGGCCTGCGGGTTCCCGCTACCGATCGACGACCAGGACGGGATGTGGAATTGTGAAAGGGATGGTGCTGACGACAGCTCGGAGCGGCGGGGGATCGGTGGTAAGCCGGCGCCGGGTGCGAAGCTGGACGACGACGGAGGTAGCATGGAGGATGACTGCCTCGGTGTTGCGGAGGCACGCGAGGCCGTCGTCGTCGATGTGTTGGCTGGTGGCGTATACGCTGGAACAGCCTCGTTGGGCGGCAGCGTATGATAGGATGGAGCCTCCGAGACTTACCGGAACGTTAGATACTTCTATCTCGAAAGCCGGAGAGGAAAGGAGTATCTCACCATAAGAAGGAGCAGCAGAGCGGATAGAGGCCGTCTCAAAGTCCTCGGCGCTCAGTCGTCCGGGGTTCAGACTGGGGAAGGTGAGTGTCTCGGTAGCCATCGTGAACGACAGATGGGTGGCTATCCAGAGCGATTCCAGTGTCTGGTGGTCATATACAATCTCCCTTGTCCGGTCAGGACATGGCACATGTTGGTGTGGTATAAGAGTGGAAGTCGTACCTGCTCTACTGGGCCATATAGGATATTTAAGAAAGCGTAGTTTGTCCTCCTCCAGTGAAATCACGCCGCGAATCGGAGAACGAAGCGAGTGTATTTGAGCCCCAGTAGGCTACCTGGATAACGAATGATGCAAATATGGCTCAAGATCGAAAGCTGTTCATATAGACGGCTTGGCGACTCAAGGTTGTCAATGAGCTAGCCTAAAGTTTGTTTAATAGACAAGTCCAATAAATAGCTCTCGTTAAGTCATAAGAGCTCAATAAGGTTCACAAGCCTAATAGCCGAGACAGAGTGCTAGGATGTAGGGACAAGTTTTCTCACTAGGTGACAGTATCACGTTAGACTGAACGCAACACCCCGAATTAACCGAATTCTGAAGCGAGGGCTCCCAGCAGATAAGACACGCTTCTTGGAAGATTGAAAAGTAGCGAGTGACCACGTGAGATTGGCGGAGAGGTAGCCGTGTGCCAAAGCAGAAAAAGGAGGGTGTGATTGTGCCCGGTGTGGTGCAGTGATAATGTATGGAGGTGGGGGGAAGACGGGATAGGACAGACGAAGAAGATGGACAGGCACGGGAACGGGTACGGGAAACAGGAACAGGCGCAGGGACACGAGCAAGATAACGCAAGAAGAGGAGCTCAGCCGCAACCCGGCCAGTGTGAGACCGGAACGGGACTTTGATTTTCAACCCACGGCCGAACATGTGCTAATTCGGGAGGTGAGAGACCAGGCCAGCCAGCGTGACGACGAATGGACTTGAGCCAGATGGATGTCCCCGCCTTGGCATACATGGCGTGCATACCCATCTGTGCCTACTAATTGGGGCCCGACGAGCAGGAATAAGACCAGAGTCGGCTGACTGCGGCCAGGTATGTAGGTATTGGAGAAAGTTGGAACCACGATGCAGTTGGTAGCGTGACGTACCGTGCCCGCTGTGAACCTGTACCCGGCACCTTGGGTTGAACTTGAAGCGAGGCCACTCGCTGCTCTCGATATAGAGCAAATGTAGGTACCTACTGTAATACCCAGACAAACAAAGCCCACCCCGTTCGATTTCACGGGAAGGGCGAGGGATCAGACGGGCCATTCTTGTGATAGAATAGACACCTAGGTAGATGTCCAGCATCCATGTGAGGGGAGGAGAAGATGGGGTACAGGTCATTGCTTGGCTTTGGAGGTCTCGGAGTTATGTTGGCTATCGAGACCAAAAAGCGGGGTTGCACCTAGAAACTGCGGATATCTTATCCTCGCTCATAGCGGGGTGGGCTGATAAGACAGCTATGAATTCACCTACCTGCAACCGCCGACTCTGGGTACCTACTTAGGTAACGTAGTCGTAATAATGTGAAATCTACTCAGCACACAACTTTTACAAAGCAGTAGGTAGTTCTAACCAACTCACTGTTTACCTATTTTCAAGAAGAGTTGGTAGTCGTAATCATGTTTCATCATATCGAACTGGGTCCCAATCAGTTGGGGCTGTGGATATAGGTATCAGAATGACGCAAGCCGATCCGCATCGCTTACAGGACGGACCTGCATCTCTGGTCTTAGACCAGGCACATTCCAAGTCGGTGAAGGACCTTACGATTCGGTGTAGAGATTGCGCTAACGTTCTCATCGTGACGTAAGTTTTAGACTGTTATTAGGTTTATGCTGGTTATTTATTTATTTAATAGTTTGGATTACCCAATAACAACCAACATACCTGGGTAGACAAGTCGGGTCTTGGATGCCAATACCCCAGAGGTTACTACGATATGAAGACAGAACGAAAAACGAGGCTTGACAAGCGGCTTACAGTATTATCTTAGCCAGGCACGCCTGCGGAGGATTTAGTCTTACTACTGGAGACATTGGATGTTTTCCGCGGGAACGAGCAACTCCACAAACTGGAACTTAACCTGGGTACAAGTGGGTAGTCTTAGACTAGCGGCATACCATACAGTACACCTGGGATTATAGTCACTCAAAATGCGTAACAGCTAGCACCTTACGAACATATGAAATTCTCATAGCTGTCGTCGCAAAATAGGCCTCGATTTAAATTCCCTAACGTCGCCATAACCAAGCCGTCTCACAGCGGTCCGACCTGGTATAGTTTGACACGAGATAAATATATACAACAATCGCCGGGCCCGTATGTACATCATGCATCGTCCGTAACCAATCCCAAACACCGACATCCGTGTGCCCCTGCCGAGTGACCTTTACCCAGATATGTATATATATAATATCCCATTTCCGCCACATAGGCTAGATCCGCTCAAATCTCACGATGTAGTCCTACACGCAACCGACCCCGTCATCCATGACCTCATAAAGCCACCAGGGGGAGAAGACACCAGGACTTCCGCTCCCTAATTCCCGCGCACATAGCCCAGCACAGCCAAACCAGACCATTACCATAGTCGCCGCTGATAATACACAGGCTCATCGCCGCGCGAGAGGCGCTGGATCTCCGCCTTGATGCGCCGTCTCCTCTCCGCCCGACTAAGGGGCTCGCCGCCCTCCTGGACGCCGTCCCACGAGTCCTTGACGTCCAGGGCTGAGTCGTCTTCACCGTCATCCTCGCCGGCTAGCGCGATCGGCTTCTGGGCCGGCTCTTCGACGTCCGGCGGCGTCGGCCGCACCTCGATTGTTTCCCCTTCCTGGGGCTGAGACGACGGGTCGACCGCTACCTCGGCATGGGGATTCTGTATCTCGACCAACGTGCCATCCTCGAGACGGATAGTCGTTTTCGTCCGCCTGAGAGCCTCCGTATCCCAGACTTTTGGCTTCGGGCGCGTGACGACTGCTGGTCTGATCGCTGATCGGAGGTCGCGTAGCGTGCGCTGCTGAATGAGGCAGCCACTGATGAACAAGGCAGATGTGCACAGCAAGACTATAGGTAAGCGAAAAGGATTAATTGGGAATTCCGAAGATTCTAGGAGCTATGATACAGAAAACAAAAACTCCAAAAGCAGGAAGGAATGGAGAGAGTTCTTCCCGCACCTATTCCACACGTAATCAGCACGGACGCTTGCGAAGACGTCAATAACATGGTATTGGCGTAGAACGTGGTGACAGATTTGCCGTCAACATGAACGTGAACATATAGTAAACTTATATATACGATAGCTACTACAATGAGGGAAGAAACGGAAAAAAATCAATTCGAATTCGCTCTGCGAGAAGAGAGATTAGGAGGCTTAGGATGGTCTAGATTTCGCGTTGCATTGAATGACGATGTTGAAATCAGATGTCCCAATTTCCTGTTTCGTCCTCGAATCCCGTTGACACAGCAACCCTCTCCACCTAAGTCGGGAATCGGCAAGACTTGGCGGTTACACCAGCAGATCCGCCCTTCACATGCCAATAATCCTGATTTATGTTCAAATCAATGTTTCAATTTATGAGTTGTATAGGTCGCAATTCCTGTTGTGTAGTTATTGCAATCTCCCCAGCGCCCACCTGACACACCACGGCCCACGAAGTTCGGCTCTGTTTAATATTTAACATTTAATACAACTCGTTGCGCCCCGCACATAGCAACATGTTTCGCGTCGCTGCGGCCCGCTAGTGGAATATCTCAGACATCTAACCTAGTGTGCGCGACTCGTGAGCAGTAGCTAGCGTTGCCCATGAATGGCCAGAGCGTTCCCAAACCGGATGCCAGTGATCCCGATTCCATCCACTTTAGATAGAGATATTTGACAGACAGGTGACCGCATTCCTCGTCGCTTAAGGCGCAAAGTGGCCGGAGAAAGGTCACCAAAAATATATGATTATCCGCAGCATCGCACATTGCTCAAGTTCTTGTCGTCCGCTCCTGGCGCACATCCAGGAGGACCAAGGGGTCTCCATATGGGCAAAACTAATAGCCATCAGTCTCTAAGAGTCGGTGGATGCCACGGGCCTCAAGAATAGAGTTCCCGACGGGGGCCGCCGTAGATGGCAAGAGACCTATCGAGCTACATCACTAATAGTACCTTTCATGCAGCTGGCTCATAACCCTGCCTACAACCACACATACGCGCGCAGAACTCGCTCTTCAGCCCAGTAACCCGAGATTCGTATTTACATTTTCAGTCGTTTTGTTAAAATAGATCACTCCCGACAATCAACGCTATGGCTAGAGAGCAAGCGACGTATTCTTCTTTCACTTGATTGTTCTCGAGCAAGGGATACTATTTGTTATCTCAAAGCTCCAGTAAAGGACCGAGTTCAATCACATAATTGTACGTATTTGATCTCCTCTCAGTAAGCAAATGACCGATAGGAGTCTCTTCTCGCCCCATTGAGGCCCCTCGGATGACTGAGTAAGCTGTGAGCGATCGCGGAATACGGTTCCTACATACACGCATTTAGTTGATTATGAGCGTCATCGCCAAAGACTTATGTACTTGTGTCTATGGGAGTTACAAGGGTCACGATAGTTAGCCAACTATAGCCTATAGTATAGCCATTAGCTACCGAATACCTCTGGTACTCCCATACTTCTACTCTATCCGACCTATAGTCAATCCTTCGAACGATCTAGTTCGATTGTCTCAACACCCGTCGATACTCTACCGAAAATCTTCCTTGCACCAATCGCATATTATGGCTTAACTGTCGAACAAGTTATAATTAACATCGCGATCCAACGGGTAATCACTTGGAACCTTGGAAGATTAAGGTAATTCGCTTCGTGCATACATACCTTATTTTCCTTCGAAACTAACTTTGATTAAGGTTATCGGGCATTGCCCGCTCTCAGCTGCCTTACTAAGATTGTAGGTAGGTTTCCGTTTCATGCTTGTGCCTTCGATCAACTCCCGAGGCTACAGTTCCCCTTGCCAAATGATATACAATGCATCTGAGAATGGGAAGGCTATTACGTCCAGGTAAATGGAAAGCAACATCAACGTGTTTAGCCTTCAGGTAGATACTGCTAGAGAGTACGAATTTTAAGTTCATACCAAAGATAATAGCGGAAGGTCAAAGTCCTCTCATAGCTCCTTCGAAGTCTGTATTTACATCTCAAAGTTGACGGCAGTCATAAGGCTCCTTGGAACCTTAGAACCTTATTCCCAGCGTCTATTTGTTTATAATCAAAGCAGATCTCCCCCCCCGATTCCTACACCTGAACATCTCCTGGTGGACATATTTACATCAACATACCCTAACCAGAATCACTTATCGCTGCCCGAAATCGAAAGCTGAGCACACCTCACTGTCTTTTAAACAGTTGAGACAACCTTCAACAATAAATACGACTGTCTACCCTCGACGCACTTTGTGTCAGCTACAGGTAAATCTCCCGCAGTATCAGTTTTTTCCTCCCATTCATTAGTTCGCACCACCATACTAACACAGAAATAGCACGGCACCAGCAGCAACACCAACACCAACAACACCAACAACACCAACAACACCAACAACACCAACAACACCAACAACACTAATATTAACACAATCATCATTTCCGTCTACTGAGCTATAGTACACAAGAGCACGCAGCCATGGGAAGCGACGTAGGATATCATTGAATCCTAAGAAAGTCGATATTAGTTGCTATGAGGCGGGTAGTACGTGCCCTGCCATACGATTTAAAGGTAGGACCTCGGCGTGGATGTCCCCTGGCAGTCGATATGCCTCTCTGTCTCGATACCCAATTGTTACGGTTCCGACAGTGAGTACAAACAATCGAGCAATCATAATCCCCCGGCCCCTCCCACCTACTGACACACAACAGTTCAGTCTCGCATAACCTTCAGAAGCACCCCAGCCTCCACCACCGACATCTCAAAATAAGCGGAAGAATGCCATCAAAGGATTAGATGACACTCGCCGTGTTCGGGTCGCATCAATACCCGTTCATCAAGCAAGGGAATCCAGGGATCAAACGAAACGAGATGGGTAAGTCTGCGTCTAAATTGCGCAACATTGACTTTAGGGAACCATCATTGTGTTAACTAATCTCCTAGCCGCACTCCTACGAGGCCGGGTGGCCATGACTCAGTAGGCAAGAGATACCGGATAGCACAAGTGACTCGTAGCCGACTCCCAGAAGGAGACAAGATGAAGTGAATGGAAATTCTGTCATATCAGATGAGGACCTACCTCCCAAAGTCACCTTGGTCGGCCATTTTAAGAGAATCAATGACAGGCGCACCATACCATGGATAAAACGCGGGGCAATCAAGTTCGCCATCAGAAAAGCCAGCATCGATAGATATGCCCTTAGCCTCGCCGCTTACGGGGTTAGGAATCTTGATGGGCTCAGGCTCAGGGGATCGTGTTGTAAGTGTCGAAGAACCTTTAAATCTCACCAGCCCGAATTATTCTCACAGATATTTTCGCAGTGCGGCCGTAATTTTTCTCAGACAGACCCAATGGCCAGGGGAGAATATTTTTTCTTTTCTTGTTGGGCACGGACAACGGCAAGGGGTTGGTGTGGGATTCTGGCGGTTCGACCGCAGATGTTCGACCGCAAAGCAATTGCACGAGTCTGGCTATTTATTTGGCCGATTCTCAAATTTTTCTTTTGTTCCTGGGAGAAGTGAATCGCGAACCCGAAAAAGAGGCAGACATCCCGAATACTCTGACTCAACGACACCACTAGCGATTCCCATCGCATTGTTGGGGCATGTGTTTGGCATTACTGGCGCGGAAATGTGGAGCCTATATATACCGTTAACCCTTCACGGAGTATTAACGGCGCCGTTTTTTCTCCGTGACAATTACCCAACCTTCAAGAGCCTACGCACGCCTCCGTTGCCATGGCCGGTTCCCACACGTGTCCCGCGTCTAGTTCTACCCGGCGCTCTAGCTTGGCCAAGGATATTACTGCTGGTGGTGTCGTAGGCGAGGGGAGCAAGACTTTGAAGCAGAAGCCCTGTCGTGGGGGCGGCGGGCGCGGCCAAATCCAACAAAAACAATATCGGAGTTTCGAACACGAGGTTCAGGGGCATTTACCTGCTTGGTACAAGCCTCTAGATTGGACGTGAAGCCGACACGCCACGGTTCGAATAAGGAGAAGTAGGAAGTGGGGAAAACGGAGGGGAGATAAAATTCTTTTTGAGATATGCTACACTAAACATACAAACTAAGGCAAGGCTCCTACAATATATGCTATATTAGCTGGAGATGTAGAATTACCTAAATAACACAGTTAACCCTTTGTCCCTCCATTTAACACCATCCGGCTTAAAGTTATATACAATAACGCGGCAATCATCACTCCCTGTAGCTAGTATTGAGTCCGTAGGGCCAATGCATGTTATTGGCCCTGTGTGGCCGGCTATTGTTCTTAGGCAGTTGCCTGTGACAGCATCCCAAACCTTTGCCAAGGAGTCTCCTGCACCGGATACTACTCGTAGGCTATCCGTAGCAACGGTCCACACACGCTCGGTATGTCCGAAATCAACCCTCACGCAAGCACTAGAAGCAGTATTCCAGAGGCGAATTGGTTTATCAATACTCCCACTTATAATATATGGAGGTGGTAAGCTCCGCTCAGGACAAGCAGAAAAAGCCATTACCGTAACTTGATCGGACTAACTCCATATCTTTTTGCTGAGTTGGGTGGTTAGCCAAGGGGCTTGACTCTAGCAAGTGGCTGTATTCGGTCCCTACTGGTGAGAACGAAGCTTGCTAGACTTGCCCGCAGTGCCCTTCGAAAACCCTAATACACTGCCGTGTATCAAGACCCCAAAGACGTAAAGTAAAATCGTCTAATGCGGAGATGAGAGTGCGCGAAGTCGTGTCCATACTAACAGAGTTAACGCCATCTTTATGGCCTCGGAGTGTAAAAGCTTCCTTGCCCTCAAAGTTCCATATCTTTACGGTCTTATCCATGGAGCTCGATGCTAGAATTTTGCCAGCGAGATCGAGTCCGACAATAGCATTATTGTGATTGGAGATACTAAGCAAACATTGGCCGGTTTGCCAGTTCCGGATTTTGATTATCTCGTCCAAGCTACCGCTGACAATCTTGCTGCCATCAAATTGGAGTGCGTGAATCCCAGCAGTATGTCCAAGGATGGTTTGAACAAGGGATCCGGAACCCAAGTTCCATAATCTAATGGAAGCGTCGTAAGATCCCGTAACTAGAAACTTGCTATGGATCTGGAGACACATCACACTATCGGTATGGCCTTCAAGCACTGTTGCCTAATATCTTCCGTGCTTCCAGTTAAGCCCAACCTTCAATCATTCCTTATAAACCTCCTTCCAGGGCCGGGTGTACGTCGTATTAAGTTCGATAGCGTGATGATGAAGCATACGTTGCCGTTTGGTAGGAGGGCTGAGGCAAGAGCCGTGGCTATGCGGAACATCTGACTCCGGTTTTGAGTCGCCTGGTCTCTTAAGAGACGGACTCCAGTCTCTAGGGCAGAAGCTATCGGAATCTGGATTCTCCGGTTGCTGCCGTTGCTGCGGCACCTGTAGCAAAGGAAGGCTCCGCCCGCATCTCGAGCATTTCTTGTTAATGTGTTGTTGGCACATCCGGTACCATATGATATCATCATCGGCTAACCCCTTCCAAAGCTGGCTAACTTGGGCAGCTTTGGACAAGGTCGTAGCATCAAGGTACTGGAGAATACGAATCGATATCTCACTTGGTAAGACGGCGAGGAAGTCGATGCGGGTAAGCGCCTTAACAGACGTGGCTAGATATGATAACTGCGAGAAATAGCATTGTGCCAATATAGCGTCAAGTATAAGATGGCGTTTCTCTTCCGGAGCATTCGAAAGAAGGTCCACATAGAGTTTATAACCTGTTGACGACTATGAGGGAGGTTCTCAAGTTTCTTTAGAGAGTTGGCAGGATGGTTGGGTTAATCAGACAGCGACCGATTGGCTGGTTTTAAGGGGCGTACACCACGATTCTTGTTTGGCAGCCGAGCTTACGCTATTGGCAGCGCGGGGTACGCCACAATGAAGGAGATAGCTTACAACCGCAGGTTGACGGGAATCTTATAGAAGAACGAGGTAGCGAAAGCAGTGGATCATTTAGGTACGTAAGGGAGTTGCGACATGGGAGCAGACATGAGTCGGCGTGTTGGCCACAATGATTTAATTTAACGGTTTCGCTTTGGAATTAGTAATTATACTTAAGGAAACCTATTATCAAGTCCTATTCCATGTTCAAATCCTTAAGAAATCCCCTTTGCTAAGCGTCCGTCTAGAGCCTGGCGTCGTCGTCATCATCGGACGGGTTACGCTGCTCTATACTTCTGTTATTCGATATGGAGCCTTGCAAGGGACAAACAACAACACTGCTTGGGCCACGAGAGGAATTAGGCTCTGCTAATATGTGCTGTAAAATATTAATCATTCAGACGTCACAAGCAAGAATACCTCGCCGAGGTGGATTGTACAGGATAATAGGGGAGGAGGGGAGACTGAGTAGGACGGGAGCGAACTATGAAATTAAATGCAACAGTGACAGGGACCAAACAAGATATATACCCTCAGATTAGCTCTCAGGTTCTCATTAGCAACCATTCACTCGCTCTGCTAGCTCGAAAGTCAAGCGGAGCTCGCTCAGGCTGCCTGCAAATTTGGCTTTTTGGATACACTTGGTCATCACCGGGTTATCTTGTAAAGTGCTTCACAGCACGAACAAAAGAAAATAGTGCAACGGCTTCGAAGGCAACCGCGGTCACTCGACCAAGCGGCTTAACGCGCACCACCACGAGCTCCGATTGAAAACTATGAAAACAATCATCAAATGCGGCCAGGAAGGCGCATTCTCTTGAGGTGCAAGGGTTGTCGTCATTGCTCGGGCCGGCAAAAAGCCGCGTGCTGCGGAACCGTAATGGTACCGCGACTGCGGGAGCCTGTATTCGACGCCAGTCGCTGCCAACCCACAGTGTGTGATCGGCCTTGCTCGGATCTCTGTTCTTTGGTTTCTTGTCATGCGCCGAATGTCCGGGGACGATCGACTCCAACAAGCTCGATTAGTTTTTCGTCATTGCAAGGCTGCATATTGATCCCCCAGAATGGCTAAGTCCCCATGGACTGCAACGTAGACACTTGAATCCCCCTGAACGGTCGAGTCTGGATAGACTGTACTGTACATGTGAAGACACATGGATCCCCCAGAACGATCGAGTCTCTCAGGACTATGATTGATTGAGATGAGGATTCTTCATGTCCCAGTGAAATGATTTCGTCTGATGCCGTGATCAGGCGCTTGTATTGGAGGGACAGGGCCCTATGTCATTTGGATGCCGACTCTAAGCAGAGTGGTGATATTTGGTCTGACGCTAGGATCAGATGCGAGTATTGAGGGGCAGGGCCCGATGTCATGTGGATGATAACTCTAAGCAGAGTGTGATGGTATTTGGCCTTTGCAGTGAGACGGCCTGGCGTCAGTAGGTATTCAAGATATAGTGAATTGCATAATTGATGTCATGTGATATGAGCTGGCAAGTTGCCGCTGTTCGACATTGAAGTCGTTGTGAGATGCATTTACGTTGATAGCATGTGTTTGAGTGTTGGTATTCAGTGTATGTCATTGTTGGTATTCAGTATGATGACTGCTGGTATTCAGTGTAGGTAGATGAGTGACCGGCAATCAGATGTAATTGCGAATCGTGATGATGCAAGCATGTGACGCTGTAGTCGGTTTGAATAGCCGCATGGCTGTGGTATGGAGAGCAAATAATGCCGGTTTTGGTCTGTACATGTAGAGGCTGTAAATATGATGGAGTGTAAGAGTTGCGAGATGATGGAATATGTTGCGAAGGCGATCTGACTCTTTGCGAGACGAAGAAGAAAAAGTTTGGAATGGATAACGGAGTAAAGAATGGAAAGAGCCTCGTTTGCAACGCGAAGTTACCTACGTAGGGCTCTAGGGACCGCGTTTGCTGCACATGATTGGCTGCGGTTAGCCACTGTTGCCCCACTTGCTACCTAAGGGACTGGGTAATGAGGCTGATGAATGAAGGTGCAAGGTGCATAGGCCTCAGCTTTTCCCCTACCAATCCGCACCTGCCAGCTGCTGTACCACCGCCTCGACTACGACCATTATTCGATATTCGCGACCAGGCAAAGACTTTCTGCCGATACCCTCCTCTCTACAATTCGGAACGTCGAATTAACCAATCAAAATGGTAAGCAAGACACCTCGCCATCTATCCATCTCCCCTTCATCCCCCAATCAATCCCCACGAACCAAACCAAACAGCCAACTGATCCCTTCTTCCCCTTAGGCGCGAAACTCAGAAAAGGCACAGTCGATGCTCTTCCGCTTCCGGGAGGCGCAGGCCGCGGACCTGGGCATAATCGACGTGGGGCGAACGCGGCGGCCGCGGGTGATCACGGAGGTGGACTCGATCCCGTCGTGCGAGAAATGGCGCGGGCAGGTGCTCAAGGAGATCTCGCGGAAGGTGTCCAAGATCCAGGACCCGGCGCTCAGCGACTACCAGGTGCGGGACCTGAACGACGAGATCAACAAGCTCATGCGCGAGAAGCACATGTGGGAGGTGCAGATCCGCAACCTCGGCGGGCCCAACTACATGCGCGGCGCGGCCAAGATCTACGACGAGACCGGCCGCGAGATCCCCGGCGGCGGGGCGGGCGGGGCGGGCGGGAAGGGGTACAAGTACTTCGGCCGCGCGAGGGAGTTGCCGGGCGTCAAGGAGCTGTTCGAGGCCGCGCGGCAGGCGAGGGCGGCGCAGGACGAGAAGCCCCTCGAGGCCCGCGACGACCTGCGCAAGGCCGTCGATGCCAAGTATTACGGCTACGCACCCGACGAGGAGGACGACGCTCTGCTGACGTACGAGGCCGCGAAGGAGGAGGAGGCCTTCGACATGCTGGTCCAGCAGGCAGGCGGCGGCGGAGGCAAGGGGAACAAGCCACCGCCCGACTGGGAACCCCTGCCGGGCGACGCGGGCGACGGGCGTGCGTGGGAGCTGCCGACCCTCGAGGAGGTGCAGCAGGAGCTTGTGGAGAGGAGGCGGCGGAAGCTCCTCGACCAGATCCAGTAGACTTGGGCCCCCGTGGATATTATTATATTAATCACTGGGTAACGATGCTTAGACGATAAAATGACGGTGCTGCTGCCGCTGCCGCCTCTGGAGCCACACGACATAGAACTCTCAATTATGGATAGAGCAGCAAACGATGAGGCACGACGCCTGTATGCGAGACGTTCTACGGCGATACGAGAGCGAGTACCAGACACATGACATCACATCACACCACACCAGACCGAGACCGGAATGGAAGGAATAGCTGGAAGCGCCGGGCCCAAAACGGCACAGGAGCGGAGAGAGACTGCGCGCACGACCCCTTCTATCGGCCGATCGTTTTCCTTGCCTGGGCAGCTTTCTCAAGGCCCATCGAAACAACGGGGCAACAATTGCTATCGGGTCGGCTTGGGTTTCCTGGATCTGCCAACTAAGATAAGACAAGACCCAACCAAGGGCGAAGAAACCGAACTGAAGAAGATAGACGGGCTGGGCCAAAGGGAGGCCCACAACATCGCTATCCAAGCTACCTGAGAACAAGGAACATTCCGAGCTAAGAGCACGCGAGCGGGTTTTATTACAGACTTCGGCAATAGCCAGAACTGACTGGGTTCGTAGATAAGAGTCAAATGGAAGAAAGACGTATCAGGCTATAAGCATTTACATCGTCTATATTCGGCGACGAGCGAGCGAGCGAGCCCCGGGCGTGCGTGCGCGCTGCCACCCGCCCATACTACAGGGACAGTTGAATTTGTCCATGTTCAACAAGAACAGACTAGCTAGTTATAACTGATATGAACAAATATCCAATTTCAAACCGCTGCCACTTAAATCGAAATCTCTCTAGCCAGATACACAGTGACGACCTCTGCTGGTATCCCTATATGTAGGTATTTATAGGTTACCAATAACCAATGCCGTCCTATGTATGTATAATCCATTCCCATATTCCAACGCCAATTGTTTAAACATGGACCTATTATCCAGGTTCAAAAAAAAGGACAAAAGAAGCGACAGTACCTACATGAAACGCAATGTTGACCTTATCTAACCAAAGCAAAGTAACGCTCCAAAGAGAGGGGGGGAAAAAGGAAAACATTCTCAACACCCCTCAGTCCAATGCTTCCCAACCCACCCCGCAATAACATCCGTCAGGGTAGCATTGGTATAAACGGCGATATCATCCATATCGTAATCCCCGCCGCTGAACTTGAGGGCGGGTATGATCCACGGCTGCACATAATCGATAAAGACTAGATCCACAGTCTCCGGGTCTGCCGGGGTTTGGGGGTCTCCTTCTCCTTCATCATCAGCAGGAGATAAAGGAGGAGGAGGAGGGGAAGGAAACGCGGCCTGCGCCTGGATGCAGTTGGGCACGCTGTAGAACTTGATGGGTGAGTGCACGGCGTCGTCGCCGTCGTCGCCCAGGTCATCTTTTGTCGTGTAGCCGTTGACGAGCTCCGGTTCGTCGTTATCATCTCCCACGTCTTCTTCTTCTTCGACGATGAGTGGGCGTTGTTGAGCTTGATCTCCGCCGTCATAAAACTTAGGGTGCGAGGGGGCGTGCGATAACAACGAGTCCGGCTGTTTCCCGAGGAAAGGACTGGGCGCCATCTGCTCAGGGATGGAAAGGTACTTCGTGTCGAGCTCGGCCTCGAAGACCGAGCCCCCGGTATTCAGGAGCTGCAGCACCTTCTTCGCCACATCGTACGGCACGTCGGGGATGTAGTTGAACTTGCTGGTGAAGGGTGAGATCAGATACGTGGAATCCTTCGTGAATGCGCCCTTGAAGATGTCGAAGCGGATAGCACCCGTATTGACGATGGTTAATCGAGCCTTGTCAGCCCGGTCCTCGTTGACGATGGCATCTGGCATCACTTCGTTCTCGAGCCAGCTGTAGATGCTCGTGTCACTGGGATATTTCGCACGTGTCATCCAGAGGTCTCTGGGCGCGCACCCGATCTTGTGGTCCAGGTTGAGTGCTTTCCGGGCCTCTGTGATCATCCCGCTAACATTGCGACCGTGTGCCGTGGTGAAGTTCTTCTCGTCTACCCCGGCGTGATGCTGTAGGCCGAGAACATTGTTGTCGATGTAGCGTCTCCTGAAGGTAACGCCTGCGTTGGCGGACGCGTCGGTGGAAGTGGTCCTCTTGCTCCTCTTCTTGATGCCGTCGACGGACAACCACCCAATCGTCTCGAAGTAGCGGCCGCTCGCAATGGCAACAGCCTTGTCGTCGAACCTCCTCGCATCTCGCACGTGGGCGTGACCGCCGAGGAAGGCGATCGGGGTGTACCAGTTCTCGTCCCGGATGACCTTGAAGATCTGCTCGAACTCGGCCATCCGGAGCCCGACGTGCCCGATGACCACGAACATGTCGGGCTTCTCCCGGATGGCGTCCTGGAACCACGACTGCTTCATGGCCTCGGCGACGGGCACGACGACGCTGTTGTTCGCGTTCCGGTCGAAGTCGAAGATGAAGCCCAGGGCCACGACGGTGTACCCCTGGTTCTTCGTCTTGAACTTGATATATCGCTGGGCTTGCGGGATCTGGTTCCCCGTCTCGGGCTCTATGTAGTCCAGGTTGGAAGCGATGTAGGAATTTTTGAAGTGGGGGACCGTGATGCTGTGTTCGCGCGCGACGGTGTCTTCCTGGTATAGCTCGTGGTTCCCCGTACACAACATGTCGACGTCCTGCTGCCCGAATATGTCGTATGTGTAGTTGCCCTTCGGATCGGAGCCGTCGTATAGACCATTCCCCTCGACGCGGTCGCCAGTGTCTACGATGAGGAGGTCGACACCCTTCTCGTCGGCTTTCTTGCGCATATGCTCGGTGAAGGAGACGTAATCACCCCAGTCAGCTGAGTATTGTGCTCTGTAGAAAAAGCGAGTCAGTAAGACGACGTATTGTTCCGAAACCCAGGCTCTAATCGTACTCATCTAGATGACCACCTAGCCAGCCGTGGACGTCGGTCGTATGTAGGAAGTTGATCTGCCCCCATTCCAGCTCTCGCATGGGCGCAGCAACAGGTGCTGGAGCTTCGGGTTGAGCTCCATTGGCGACGATGGCCAGAGACGCAGCGACGGCCGCAGCTTTGTGCATCATGATCTCGAGATGGCCGCAGTCAGGCGTGTAGGAATGCAAGCTTCTCCCATGAGGAGAGAAATGGCGGAGAGGAATGGTATCGAGTCGCGGGTTGTCAAGTCACACGGGTAGCAGCAGTGCGGTGTCCGCCAAGACGAGGCGTTGCGTCACTGCGACTTGTCGGCCGGGGATGCTGTACCGGTGCCCACATGGCGTCTGCTGGCTGCCTGGACGGGGCGGTCCTCTGCAGGGGAACGAGCCAATCCCATTGCTTGTCTACCTTTGGCGTTGTTATTCAGATCCACCTACCCTAGGACGAATGGTCCGAGCTCCATGGATTCGACATCGGCGGGATTAAACCTTGTACTTAAATTGTAGTCTATCTAAATGATTTCCAACACAATCGAAAAATGCTATTAACGCCGTGAAGCGAGCGGCACCGGTTCTACGACGCAAAACAATAGGGTCACATGTCTACGTATGTCAGGCATACCCGTCCCGTAGCCGCCGCCTACAGGGTGGTGGCGACGCCGCAATGGCGAGCTAGAAATCGCGGCGTCCCGGACCGCCTTCTCGCGCGGACCCTCCACCAACAAGTTACCGCCGCAGGTGACGGTACTCAGCACGGCGGTGTGTAGCATGCATGCATGACCTTGCTCAAATGAAAAGGGCGGTACCAGAAGAATTTAATTATCTAATTGACTGTCTACTCAACAACAGAAACCCCTAAGATCCGCCTCGCGGTAAAAGACAATATCGCCGCGCGCGGGTTCCCGACGACATGCGCCTCCAAGATCCTCACGGGGTCCGAGATCCCCTTCGCCGCGACGATCGTGACACAACTGCTTAGCCGCGGCGGCGGGATGGGGATGGAGGTGGTCGGCAAAGCCGGCATGGACGAGTTCGGCATGGGCACGCACTCGACGACCTCCGCCTTCGAAGCCGTGCGCAACGCACGCCCACTCGAGAAGTACTCGGCGGGAGGCAGCTCGGGCGGCAGCGCCGTGGCCGTGAAAGAGCGGACGGCGGACCTCGCGCTGGGCACCGACACGGGCGGCTCTGTGCGCATGCCCGCCGCGTACACTGGCACGGTCGGCTTCAAGCCGTCGTACGGCATGCTGTCGCGGTGGGGCGTGGTGCCGTACGCGAACTCCCTTGACACAGTCGGGTTACTGGCGAGGACGGTGCGGCCCATCCGCGAGGCTATTGTCGGGCTGGGCTTGTATGGAGAGCATGACCCGAGGGATCCTACGTCTCTCCCGGAGACCGTGCGCTCGAGATGTACGGCGGAGAGGGAAGGGTACACATCTGGCTTTACTGGAGAGCCGGATCAATTATTATTAAAAGGGTTGACCTTTGGTCTCCCCCTAGAATACAACATCGAGGAGCTCGACTCGCGGATACGGCAAGGCTGGCTCCAGGCCCTCGAGACAATACAGAAGCTCGGCGGACGCGTCGTCCCCGTCTCGTTGCCTTCCACGAGGAATGCGCTGTCCGCGTACTACGTGATAGCCCCCGCCGAGGCATCCTCCAACCTCGCCAAATACGACGGCATCCGCTACGGCTACCGGGACACCGATGGGCCAAGCGATGCGCAAGACGGCGTGTTGTACGCGAGGACACGGGGCTCGGGGTTCGGGAGCGAGGTCAAGCGCCGCATATTACTGGGGTCGTATACTCTGAGTTCCGAGGCTATAGACAACTACTTCATCCAGGCGCAAAAGGTCCGCCAGCTCGTCCGGAGGGACTTTGACAGGATCTTCAAGCTAGAGAACCCCCTGCTTGACGAGCAGCACTTCCCCCTCAGCGAGATGGACGACTCGGTTGGTATCGAGACTAAATTAGGTCCCGCACAAGTCGACTTTCTCGTCTGCCCGACTGCTCCCACCACACCCCCGCTTCTTGAACAAGTCCGCAACCAGACCCCGCTCGATTCTTACATGAATGATGTCTTCACTGTGCCGGCGAGCCTGGCTGGTCTCCCTACTATCAGCATCCCTATGGATATTCCCGTCGATCCTTCTAGCGAAGAACAAAAACTGCTTCATTTTGGTGGCTTGCAGCTTATCGGACAGTATTGGGATGATGCGCGTGTCCTCTCCATTGCCGAAAGATTGTCGGGCCACACCTCGGGAAGCATTGCCGGTGACCTCTGAAGGCGTTATTCTGAGTCGGCTAAGAATCTCTGTACAGATAGGGGTCATGTATGTGACTGTAGGATAATGACAGGCTTTCGGATGTACAATATTAGCTATACTCAGCGCTTCGCGTGCAGAGATCTGTATAAAATATGTAACTTACCCCGTGTCTTCCCATTGCTTCTCGTAGTCCGGCCGCCTAAGCAATAATGCGTCATGCCTGAGATTGTGATTAAGCCGAGCGTGTCGTGTGCAAATCGCGTCATCCATCGCAATGTGACGATAGTAGTGTACGCAATTTCCGGCCAGCGTCTCGAAGGCCTATTACCGACTATCACTCCTTCGGCTTCTACTCCTGCTCCTGCTTCCCTCAGATCTTCTATCTCGGTCAACATCCATCTCACCCTGCGAGGAACTTCGCCCCCTAGAAGACCTCCGATCGCGGTCACTATACCCAGTAGAATCTGACCTTCTACGGCGGACATCCCCAACCTCCCCTTCTTCCTCATCCGCACTCCCACCACCACCGCCATCCGCAGCTCCATCTCCATCCGCATCCTCCATCTCCTCATCGTCCTCGGCCAGCAAATCCTCAATATCACCAAGGGGACTGACCCTCGGCTCGAGGAGGTCCAGGTCTTCCAGGGTCTCCCTCCTGGGCATCTGCCACAGCGACGTGGCGCAGACGCGGTCCTTCGTGAGCAGGGAGTCGACGAACTCGTCGACGTACGTGAGCGCGGCCTCGCCCGCCCTCCCGCGGCGCCGCAGCTTCCGCCGGTCCTCGAGGAAGGGCTCGAGGACGGCGTACACGGCCTCGGCCCGCCTCGTCAGGCGGACGTAGAAGCACGCCAGGGCGCGCAGGTACTTGAACCGGTCCCCGCCGTGGCCCAGGTACGCCTCCAGGACGTCGTCCCCGGGCCCCAGCTGCAGCAGCTTGAGCGCCAGGCACAGGAACGGCGACGGCCTCTGCCCGTCCCCGTACGTGCCCCCCACGAAGGACACGTGCGACGCCACCCGGTCCACGATGTCCGCCTCGTTCACCCCGAAGCACTGCTCCTTCCAGAAGTACGAGTCCACGATCCGCTCCCGCACCGCCTTCTCCATGATCGTCGCCGGGTTCAGCCCGTTGGGCGCCAGCGCCGCGCCGCTGCCGCGCTCGTCGAGGAATCGCCGCTCGTCGGCGCGGTGCGTGTCTGATGGCATTGCTTTTGTTTGTTTTCTGCACGTTTTCTCGGGGTGTGTTTATGTATTTATCCTTTGCCCCCTTCGCGGGTTGGTTTTTTTTTTTTTTTTTTTTTTTTCTCGTTTCGGCCGTTGCTATTCCTTCGTTGGTTCGCCTCTCCGTCACACGCTCGCTGAGAGTTTGTGTGTTCTTCGATCGCGTATACTATACGCCCGTGTTAACCCGCGGGGCTGGGTAAGTGCGCGGGTGGATTGATTCTGGAGTTGCCAAAGGTTTTGCTCTACACCGCGTCGTTATGCTCGCTTGCTTCTAAACGGCGCAAGAACTCGAATGTTTATTGTTTACAGTTGATGTTGTTGCAGGTAAACTTTTGGGTGGTCGCGCTGTTATCGATAATTCGAGCTACAGCTATCTGGGGTAGGGACCAGGTAAGTACCATGTACTGTTGCAGCTAACCCCAACATGCCGTAATCGTAACTGCTTTCATATGCAAATGTGGGAGTCGACTGCACTACAGACTGCCTAAGTAGGTACTCAAAAATACTGGGCACCACAATGGAAAGATGGCGCAAAATCGCCTCTCATGTTTTTATCTTTCTTTATTCGTTAGACTCGTAGCCTACTATCGTGGCAAACTCCCGCACCCGCATCCCTAGGCAGGTGAAATCGAGTCCTTTTGAGTCCGTTCCTTTTATGTGTACATGAGGTATATCACAAACAGGAGAATTCATCGCGCAGCTGTTTTTCTCTATCGTTTTGAGCATAATAAAAGAACCTCGCCCTTCCATATTTCCCTTCCTCGTCTTACTGCTTCTTCTTGCTCTCGCCCGTTGCCGGGGGTGCGCTGTACAGCCAAACAGCGCAGAAAGCAAGCCATCCGGTCACGGTAACTCCAATTCCTGCTATCCACGGCCAGGCGCCACTGATGACAAAACTGCGGGGCCATTCGTCATGTGCGAAGTGCCGTACCGAGACTGTATTCTTCTCAAAAACATTGCTTAGGAACGGTCGCTTGTAGTTGACTAGGAAATTGAAGATGCCGTGTTGGTCTGGGAGCTTGAAGGACACAGTGTAGGTGGTGCTGTCCTCAGAGGAGATGCTCGGACTCAGCTTGAGTCGATGGAAAGGCGAAAGCATGCTGAACTCGAGCTGTAGCTCATCGCCTTCGGGGACGGTGAAAGGGATGTACTTGTCCCACGAATACTCCGATAGCGAAATAGAATACGTCTAGTTATGTTAGCCAATACCGCGCCTAGTAGGCGAGGGGTTGAGTGCAACTCACCACATCGTTCTTGATACGGTAAATCTTGGGGTTGCTGGCATTGCTCGAGCCCTGCTCGTTCAAGTGGTGCTCCACCCAGTTAACGCGCAAGACGCCGATCTCCTGAAACGTCCATCCCGACACGGCCTTCGCAAAATCCCGGTTCACTGTCTTTACAGAGTCTTTCTCGCCAACCTTCTTCACCTGCGCATCAAACCACTTGTCGCTCAGCATGTCGGCCGATCCCACAACGGTGAATCGCGCCGAGTTGCGCGCCTGCAGGGCGCTCACGAGGGAGAGCTGGGACCCGCTGGCGAAGAGGTCGTCGACGGATTCGGATTCGTCTTTGGGATTGTAGCTGTAAGATGTGGAGGGAGCGCGGAGGATGGGGGCAAGGAGGGCACCCTGTCCAAGGGTCTGGCCGACGCCGTTGGGGAATGCGACGACGGCTCCTGCTGATGTAGCTGTATCTCGCCCTCGTCCACCTCGTGCATCAGGCGCAGAAAGGCTGAAAAAGTCTTTGTAATCCGACCGGAGGGGTCCGGGAGTCCGCAAGAGCAGCACATCGTGGTTCTCGGAGGCGGAGGCAGCGTCGTAGTTGAAGTGGTCGACAACGAGGCCCTGTCGGTCGGTGGGCAGGTGGATATCGAACTCGAGAAGAACAGAAATGAGGCTTGAGGGGACAGGTGTAGAACCAGAGAGGGCCAGGAGAATGTTGCCTTCCGCGCTGACGAAATCTAGGAGGATATTGGGAGTCAAGTTGGGGCCGAGACCTGTAAACGTCGGGCGGTTTGTGGTCAGCTACACCAGCCAGTCTCGCGGGCAACAGGCAGTGGCAGTGGTATTGATCGTGGCTGGCACAACGAACCTTTGGACTTGGTGGGAAACAATAACACATGGTCATATGACCTCTCGCCGAGGTGGAATAAACGAAGGCTCTCGCTCTTGGGGGTCTCGTATGCGATGTCAAAGCCGCGTCCTGTTGTCGAGACGATTAGCAGATGTGGCTTGTAGCATGTGTGCATTGCGGCTGCAACAGGACCCGCGCATACCCTCCAGATCGCCGAGGAACTTGGAATAGCCATCTCTTTCAGCGACGTCTTCGAGAATGACCAGCAGTCTGTTGCCGCCGCTCGAGCCGACGGCCTGGACGGCGGCAACGAGCAAAAGCACGAGAAACGACACAAGGGACCTCATCGTGGCGGCGCCTCGCAGGTCGATTGGCAAGAGAGAGAAGGACGGGAGAAACAACAGGGTGCGACAGCATTAAAATGCAGAGCTGCGCATGCGAGTCGTGGGAAGTGGTGCCGATGTAAGTGTCAGTGCAGGTCTGAACTGTGATCGGACCAGCTGTCTCGAAAGTCCACAGCTAACTGACAATGGTGAAGTCGGAGCTCTGGCATACGTAGCCGGTTCCTGCCAAGACAGGCCGCTTTGCTGCGGGACGCTAGTGACAGCTACTCTACTGTAGCACGGTAAAGTGAATGGAGCTGGATTGGATGTGAGCCACCTGCGCCACACATGGCTGTGCAAGTCATTGTCCAACGAACCCACCGTCAGTCAAGCCAAGCAAGAGCTCCAGTCAGTCAGTCGCCAGAGGGCCTCAGAGCTACGCTACTACTTCATTACAAAGGCGACGACCAGGGCAATCCAGTCAGTCAACCACGCCAATTCGACTCGACACCCTAGTCAATTGAGCACGCCCACCAACTCCTACCTTCACCACGATCCTCGCAACAACGTTTAACAACCCCCTCTCCACCACAGGCAACCCACGATGCCGAACCCAACGCCCGTTTTCTGGGCCGGTCCCCTCCGCTACTGGCGCTGGGCAGCCCGCGAGCGGCCAGCCCTGTTCTGGTCCTGCGTTATCGGCGCTGCTGGACCCGTGATCCTGTTCACCGTGCCGCCGACGCTGAAGCGATTGGGCTACGAGCGCACCGGGCCCATCCCCATGACATACCCAGGTAGGACCACCACGTCGACGGCCCTTGGCGCCATGCTAACGTAGCGATTGCTAGTCCCAACGGGGCCGAGGAAACAACTGACTGGATACGACGACTGAGCGACATACACCAGGGGAAGACGAGCCTAGGGGCAGCAAGTGGAAAACCAGGGCATGATGGAAGCCGCCGTACATAAGATAAATGGATAGAAAGCCAAGCGTAACTTACAGACCAGTTCACGAAGAGGGCGCCGGCCAGGCAATGTACCATCACCATCACGCAATCACCAGAGATTGTTCTCACACATCGGAAATTCATTACTTTTCTTTTGGGACACCGACCACACCACGCTGTGATCAATATGCATACGATCATTCCTGTTCATCCGTCTATCCTGTAGACCTTATGTTTGCTTATCGTCTTCTAACAAGTATACGCGCAGCCACAGCCCCAGGCTAAATCACATAGCCGCCCACGCTCTTCGCTCGCGCCATGGACCTCAATGTTGATTTGTTACCCGGAGAAAGGCTCTATCTTTCTCTGTGGACCAAGGTCCATTCGTACTGATACCATGTTAGCCATCTCGCACCCGTTACAAAGGACGAGCTTCTGGTGGACTCACCACTCTTCCGTCATCATCACCCGTGTACACCAACTGTGGCATGGGTGTGATGCATGTTATGGCAGCCTCGGTGTTGGCTCCCGTCTCGCTTCTAGGGTCGACGTGATCAAGGCGTCTCACCAACTCCAGGACCCATTTTCCATTTTTGATGGACCGTTTCCAGATGTTCACCCGGCCTCTCCTATGCCCGGTAAAGACGAGATAACTTTCCAGCCACTCATTTCCCGAGCCTTCGTAAAATGCGCACGAGTGCACATAGTCATCGGGCTCGATGCAGACGTTTTGATCCAGTAGCAGCTCGCCGTTGAGCGTGTAGAGTGCTACGTTGGCACCGGAGCAGAGCATGATCTCTCCAGAGACATCGTTGATGGACGCACACTCCACCGGGCGATGGCTCGGCAACTTCTGGATAAACTCTAATCGATTGAGATCCCAGAGGATGGCATGCCCATCCCCAGAGATGGTGACCACTGTGCTGAATGCTTTGGACACCGCAATCGCGGTAACGGGCGTCTTGTGTCCAAAGAGTGAGGATCGGTGCACAAGTTCTACCGGCTTACCGGTTTGGCTTTGGATGGTGAAGACGGATACGACACAATCCTCACCAGCCGTAATGAGCGTCTTGGAGTCTGCGGCAACGATGCACGAAATCTGCCCGATGTGAAGGTTTTCACTGACACCTGCGCTTTTTCTGTTCTCACTAGAAAAGAACCGGACACTGTTGTCTGCATAACCCCACTCTAAATACTTATCGTATAAAGGAGGCAGGTTCAGCCGGAAAGGAGATGAACAAAGCAATCGATCTAGCTTAGGTGCGTAGATAAGGGATGCTACTCTCTCCCGGCTTTCGAGAAGTGGGTGAGGAATTCTAGACAACGCATAGCATGAGGTATCTAGCCTCTTAGCCGGGAACGATGTATTTTCTCTCGTAGGATGGGGTCTGACAAAGACTTGATGAGGTGTCTGACCAAAATTGTGAATGATGCTTGTGGTGGTATGCCTTTCTTTCGAGTCCTCTATGTCGTCAAGGTTCTTTGCTCCGTAATAGGACAAATAGTGAAATACGTTGAGGTTTTCGACCGCTGCTTCCCCGCGCTGCTTATACCCAAACACTAGGTCGATCCAATGGTGTAGGTTCTGGCTGACATAGGGTGATTCTAAAGCCTCGCGGTGTTTCGTGATGAATATTTTGGGATCACCCTTTGCCCATGGTGGCAACTTGACATCATTCACTTGGCCCCCAGTTCCTTGGCGGCTACCGAAGTTATACCCGTTGACATTGCTTAAAAACTCTGGGAGGCAGAAGAATTCCGGTATGAGCTCTCGAACATCAGCGCCAGTATCTTGAGAGGCGGATTTCCATGATCCCTCAATAGAGAAGAATAGACGATCAGCATGGTCAAAATTGCCGCCTTGTAGAAGGATATATGAGTGCACGAACGGGGGTAGGCGGATCAAGTAGGATGCCACGATCATGGCCGATGAGTAGTGAGTTCCATAGTGGAAGGGCGGAGGTTCTCCCATCTCCGCAAGGCTATTGTATTTGGCCCTATACTCAGCTTGCCGCCGGGCGGTCTGCGCACCCATAGGCTTTGACAGGTCACGAAACGTTGCAGGATCTTCCAGATTTAACTCGTCACTGGTATAGTCAGCTAAAACCCACGGGAAAACAGGATACTGGGTCAGATCGTTGAAGGTCCGGCCCGCCATGGTGTTGACGAGCATAAGGTAGTGGAAATTAGAAATTTCTCCCCTTTGCCATCTACGCATTATCGGGCTCAGAGGTGAAGAATTGAATATGTTGCCAAATTTAGACCCGAATGTCTGTGGGGTCTCCTCAAACAGTTTCAGAGACTCTAAACGCCACGCATCTTCAGGGTTCGGTAGCGAGTTCGGCCCAGCCGTGTGAGGAGTTTTGGAAGCCAGCCTAGAAAACACCTCATCTCTCGCCGCTAGGTCTTTAGTAGTTAGAAGATAGCTCCGGCCATCTGTGAAGAAAATTTCAATCGCAACATCGCGAAATAAGAATCGCCGCTTGGATACGCTGATGACATCCTGCCACTTCCAGCAACGGGAAGATTGGGTGCTGTGGTTTGATGGTGGTTGCCAGTCGCGGGGTTTAGTACCGGTGATAATCTGCGAGAAAAGATCACGTTCCTGTGCCGGTGCCTCCCAAACATTCACAATCTCTCCATCTGCGCACTGGAAGAAGTTATCCATGATATAGAGGGCGTTTCTTCCAATAAGTAAGATTCCTTCACATGCGTCGAGCCCAATGATGCGAGAGACATTATACACTTGTTGAACGGCATCCCCTTGCTGTAGGCGTCTCATGACTCTTCGATTCTTATCTTCAAAATTATCATCAGCCTCGTTGGGGTCGTTAGGGTCATCAATTAGTTCAAAGTCATCGTCAGGGACGGCAGTTTCTTCTTCTAGGTTATGATCTGGCTGATGCTCTGTTGAGGACGGATGCTCATCCTGAGTGCTGTCGCCGCCGGTTTTGATTTGGGGGGCAGGCGAAGAAGACGCACTCATCGAGCGAGTAGCTCTAGCCGATGGTACGGGGGAGTTTGACTTTAATGCTGAAGCCGGCTGTTGGTCTGTTGCTCGTCGCTTAGGCTGATAATGCTCGTGAGTCGATGATGAGTCGGGTAGAAGTCTCAAGCGCATGCGATTTCGACCTTCAGTTCTGTCGAGCTTCCATTTGGTGGGGTTAGGATTGTAAAGTACCGCTCCTGATCGAGTCAAGTCTTTCTCCATCTTAGAGTACGCAGATGAGAAGAAAGAGTAATCATCGTGTTTATCTTGACCGGCGCGCTGATGTTTGAAATGCTCCGAAGCCCAGATGGACTTCATCCATGCCAAGTTCGCCAAGTCATGCCCACGAAGGATACTGTCTCGTTTCTTCATCTCCGAATGCCATCGTTCAAGCACCTCTTTACGTTTAGAGAGCCGTGATCGAGCACTATCAGATGTGCGGCGGTTTTCTGACGCGACAAACTCCTCCCAGGCCCGTGAGATGCCTCCCAAAAACAGCGAATCTAGAGAGGGCCGATGGTCATCGACCCATGCCACAAAGGTATCAGTGTCTAGCTCTGTTACCTTTTGAAAATCCGCTACTAATTGAGTCTGGTCTGCTGTCATAATGAGTCGGAAAAGCGAGGCACATTCATCAGGCTTCTGCACAAGCATAATGCGCCAGATATTAACGGCAACCAGCCGAACAGTTTGCCGAACGTCCACAAGCTTATTGTAAAGCTGGTACCAGAACAATCTCATATACTCATCGTCAACGGAGAGCGATTCTAGGACGACCATCTGCCAATACAATATCTTGTTCATAGAAAAGCTCGTTTCGATATTGGCGGGTTGTGGGTCGTCCATTTCAGATAGTCTGAGAAGGACTAACCTAAGGAAACAGCTGCGGATTGTGGATACCGCTTGACTGCAGAGCCGGATTGTTTTCAGTTTGGCGACTTCGGGCTTTTGAAGATGTTCGAGTAATAGGCCGGCGAAATCAAGCATTGATTCAGTGCCATTCATAAACCAACCTTCAAAGATTGCCTCAACCATATGGAGGCAAAATCGCGACATGTTCAGGAGGACTTTGGGCTCACTCAGCGCTTTCCAGTCCAGCTTGATCCTGCTAGCCACGTGAACAATAGTACTCTTCAGCACGTACGATTCGAAATACGCATGATGCTCTTGAAATCCTGGCGGGACTTTGAGGAAGAGCCCGAAACCCGGAAAGTCTTTTCGCACAAGAAGTTGATCTACAAAGACGTCAATAACAAGCTCCAGGATTCCCTCGAGCACGCCATGGCCAATATTTTGCGTTAGAACTTTCTTCTTGGCAGACACAGCATGTTCAATGCGAGAAGAGCCCGGCTTAGAGGACTGCTCCGTTGTCAGAAGCACAAATGAAGAAGCTTTCCGCAACTGTGTCCCACTATGTCGCATGCCAGGCCGTACTGTGGTTGCATCTGTCGTACTAGATGTCCTGATTACAGGTGCTGCCCTTGATGTGCCCAAGGGGCGAAGAATGACATCGGCGCCTTCGAAGGTGAGAGCAGAATCGCAAGCCAGCTCTGTCTCGGGATTCACAGCATCCACACTAACAATAGCAGGGTATAGCGCGGACAGAAGCAGTCGAACATACTCAGATGAGAGGGCAAAGTCTCTAAAGCTTGGAGATCGAGCATGAAGATCTGCCAAAAACCGGGTGACAGCTTGAAGAACTATCGCATTGCCAGCGTTCCGGTCCGAGCCCGTTTGAGGTATACCTGGATTGTCTTTAGAAAATGAGGGTAGAGAAGGTTCAAGCAACTTACGCCTTGACTCCAGCTCTTTTTGAAGCGACATGGACCGTGATCGTGACATTGGAGCCGATGACTCCGGGTTAATTGACAATGGGCGTAATGGCTCCAGATCACCCAATGGTGAATTTGGGTCATCTTGGTTTTTCAATATATCTTTGAGGCCATGCTCTAGCATTGAAGTAATAATTGGCAGAGCATCAGGGTTGGCGATCTTACACGCCCCAAAAGTCTCAAGCAGGCTAAAAAAGTCAAGATCTTTGTCAAAATCGAAGTCGGCCACATCGAACCCGAAAAGGATGCAGAAGCAAATAGGCCATATTGTAGGGATATCCCACCATCTCTTAAGCCGATGAGCCATAATGCAGAATCCACCAGTTCTGCCCGAAAATTTGCTGATGTAGGCCAGGCCATGCGTTGCAAGCAGTCGTGCAAGAATCTTCAATCCGTAAATAACAATTTCCGGGTCGCCTTCGGTGAGGAGATACAAGAGCCACTATGCCATTGTCAGTTTGAAATTATACTTTAAAGGTCATCGGATCAAGTACCTTATTCGTTACCGTTTTAGCAAACTTACGAATAATAGCGAGGTTTCCCTTTTCGCAGAGCAGCTGGCTATAAACATTCAGAATGCGTACTCCGATCTCTTTCTTGAGAAGTGTCCGTACAGCACCCTCGGCTGGTCTATTACTAATCATCATGGGCCGCCGCAATTGTACACCGCCAGCCGATGGATCAATATGTGAAGTTGTTTTCGGAGTGCGAGGGAGTGATCGAGCCGGCGAGTGAAAGGCGTAGGTTATAAAAAGTGCTATAGCACGATGTACCTCGGTGTTATAGCTACACCTTACAAGCTGTTCGAGAGCATCTAAGAAGAAAGGAAGAACACTCTCAGGCAATGGGTCAGCCTTCAGAGCATCGAGGAGCCTCTTCACAACTCCTGATAGCGCTAGGTCAGTATTGTTTGATAAAAAGCAACTGAAGATAACTCACTCATTCGAAGTAACCTTCGGTGATTGTGCTGGTGGTATTTGCTCTTGACTGCAAAGGTCACAAATTGCTTGTAGTAAAGCTCTTGTACGGTGGTATTACATTTCCTCCAGGTATCAAAATCTATGACGAGAAGGCGATAGGCGAGAGGGTTGATGATAACAGACTCCAAGGGATCTCTGTGGTCATATCCTACGAATTCTAGCATGAGGCTGAGAAGCTGCAGTGAAAGCTTATCTCTTTCAGGGCCCTGGAGTGCGAGCTTTTCTGACACGGTGCTTTCGGCAAGTCCAACAAAGCCCAGTTTTGTCTTGAGAAGGATACTTAAGATCGCATACCCACCGTCTCTTTCCATAGCTTCGCTATTACGCCAGCTGGAGTTTATATACCGAAAGACCATGTCGACGGCACGGACAAGTGCATCGGCTGAGGAGGCACGCTCTATCAGTTTCAGAGCTAGCGGAGTAAAACCAGCAAGACGCCACAAGGCATCATCAAAGAATTGTGGAGTAATGACCATAGGATCTCCAGCTAGAATAGCCACTCCATTTGAGCGCAGCAGTGCATCATTGATGGAAGGCAGTGCAGTATTGATTGCTATGCCTGTACCGTTCTTGAGCACCATTTGGATCAGTGTATGAGCAGGCCCGCGAGACAAGGATCGAAAGAGTTGTGACTCTCCGAAATGTTCCTTTTCCCGAAATATCGACGACGGCATCAGACTATACAGAATATGCTGCTCAGGAATCAAATGGCTCGCTCGATCTCTTATGACCTTCATGATGTCAGAATCTTCCTTCCCCGTACTAACAAGCTCATTGCGCAGTCCCAGGGCTGCTGATGCCGCGTAAGTTTGGAACCCACCAAGGCAATCTTGATAGTTGCCTTGATAGTGCACGCCGAGTCGGCTGGGTACAGCTAGAAAATCATCGCTCAGCACATCGTCAAATAGATGGGCGGCGGCAAGAGACCATTTAGAATGGATGAGGCCACCACCAATATGAGTGGACAGCTCTCGTGGAGTGCCAAGGAATGCTTGTATAGGAAGATTCTTATGACTACTCGAAGTGAATGAAGCGAAGCTTTCAGTGCTACTATTTGAAAGGGGCGGCAATGCCGGGTATGACGCGCGCAGCTGTTCGATGAATTCCCCGTTCACGTATAGAGACGCTTTACTGGCTGTCATGGTCTTTGGACGCCGGTGGGCTATAGCGATGTGATACCATTTGTTCTCCTGAAAGCTCAAGCCCCGGAACCTAACGCTTGGACGTTGAGACGTAACTGAAGTTTGCAAAATGAAGCTGTGGGTATCTTTTTCGAGATAGGCAAGGAGAAAGCAGGTCTGTGTAGAGTCGAAAACGCCGAAAAGAGTGGTATGAGAGGCTGGATCAAATTTGTCCACTCTGATCCAAGCAGTGAACGTGTATCCCGCAGATGACTGGGGAGGAAACGGCCGGCCTAAACTTGGTAGTTCAATAGAAGAGTGGCCATGAAGAGATAAATCAAATTGGATGAAAGGGGCACTGCCGTACTTGCCGGCTATATCCAAGCAGAAATCCGAGGAGTCAGCCGACGGATTGAGCAACAAGTGCTGGGCGTCTATGAGCTTGTTCATCCCCAGTGACATCAGAGACCGGCATAAAGGCAGGATGGTTTCTCTCTCGGCATCGTTAATGGTCGAGCCCTCTTGGAAGGCAAGAACCAGAAACCGAGATAGGATACCAGTCTCATGGACTCGATATAAATTGATGCTCGAAGCCGTGACAATAGCCAATAGGATTTTCAATACTAGCAACGATGCCACATTTTCCACGGTACTCCGATCTCGAGGTATCGATTCCCAAAAATCTACTGCCGTACGAATCACCTCGGGGTTCTGCAACGTCGAGGTCGGGACAATCGTTTCGTTGATTGCAGCGTCAATCACAGCCAGGGGATGATGAAAGCCGGCACCATTAGTTTGTTCCACACTCGGATGTTTGCCCTCCTCTGAAACAGGAGCCGAATTTCCGGGCGAACGAGCAGCAGCAGCTTCGCTACATATCCGGTCTAGGGCAGTATTGTTTAGTGCGAAAGAAAAGAGCTTTCCGAACAATTGGCAGCTTGTCCAAAGGTCCGAGTCAGCACCACCTAGACCGATGCTTGCTATAATCTGTTCGAGGGCTTCCCATCCACCCGCCTCAACACGTGTACGAAAGTAGCGGCGATTGCCAGGGTGTTCTCTAAAGGCTGCTGCAAGTGTGCCGAGAAGCGCATCCAGCAGGGTAAAGAAGGCCTCTTTCTCAGCATCGCTACGCTTTTGCGGATTATAGAAGCCGGACAAAGACCGCAAAACTTCGAACAGGCGCTGGAAGCCGTGAAGGTGTCTAAAATCATCCTGCACAGAGCTCGGAGGGCTGACGGCGGAGAGGTGCTGTTTAACTAGACCAACTTGGCCCACCAGCCGCTGAGGGTCCGGATAGCCATTGTCGGCCGAGGCAGAGGCAGAGGCGGAGATGCCGTCGAGGAGGCGTTGGAGGACTTCGGTAGCCTTGGATGTCGGCAGTGCGTTGGACGCAGACGTCGAGGATCGGTAGCGGCTTCGAGCCGACATGGCGGCGGACTAGGAGAAGGTCGAGAAGTGTAGCATGGATAACAGGTCTATATTCATATTATACCGCTGTTGTCTGCCACTACCCCGGTGGGCTCTAGGCTACCGTTTACATAAGAGGTCATCGAAGGGCTGGCGGTGCATGCGCAAGCAAATGGCCGTCATGGAGGGACGCCGACGAAAGGGAGCAACAGAAAACCGACGGGCCACGGTCACGCTTCTAAGATTGACGGCATATAATAGGACTAGGTGATGCCTAGCTTGACGCGCTATGAGATTGGGCAGGCGTCTCACCAACAAGTGCTCTTAAATGGCTGAGTACCATTAGGTATGTTGGAAAGTAAAAGGTAAGCGTTGAGTTTGCCCTCGATACGCTGCAGCCTTCCGCGAATTCACGAATAACGAATAACGCGTGCGCGGAGAAACGGCCTGCCTCTACGTCAACTGCAGCATCCACTGCAGTAGATAAGATAACACCATCAGCCTGCTGCGCCGCCAAGCTGGGCCAGACCCCAAGGCAGACTTAGCGCCAGAACGCTGTGCTGCAATTGGTCAGGTAGTCCAAAATAGGGATCCTAGGCATGAGAAGAACTCTCGATATACGGTAACATTGGATGAAAAATCAATAGCCAGTCTACCGCCAGACCATTGAAGAGAACTTTATTTGCAGATTGTGCAGGCGGTGGAAACCGTAACTTTAAGCATGCCTGCTGGTAGGTTGATTGTAGGTTATCTACACTTCCATGTGAGCTCAGGTAGTAAACCATACCCGGCATCACAGTCATAAACCGCGGTTAAACATTAAAACTAAATAGGTACAGAATAATAACATTTATAAAATAGTATAATACATAGTAGAATAATTACAACAGAGATGTAGATGTTGTATGTTGTTTCTCCTTGGTCTACCTAACCACCATGGTACATATGTTCGAACGGGCCCTTCCAAAAGAACTGAAAGCTTTGTACACGTTGCATCCTGCATGCATCCACAATGTACCTGGAATTACAGTACCGAACATCATGATAGATGCTAAAAAGATGAAGGCAGCGACTGGAGAGTCATAAGTCATAAATAGACCAGAATTGCTAAAACATTCTACTCTCGGTGCCTCGGATTCAAAGAGCAAACCCTGCATATTGTGTAAACAGTAGCTAACCCTTTAGCTACCTGCCACGCAATGCTTTTTCGTGACGTCCCTGTTCACGAAGTAAGTAGAGATAAGCATGTAGCCAAACGGCAGTCTATGCTTGATATGGTTCCGGGTTTGGAGTAAGCAGCTATCTAGACTAGTAGCTACTGATATCGATATGCACGCATAACACCTCGTGTACCGAGTGATGCCCGGCAATCCAGTCACCTGAAGGCGAACATATGAACCATCTCAATCTGTTGTGAAATAGGAACAGTGAACCACGAGACACACTTCTAAAACAGACTGGCGCAGTGCTTGCGGATGGCTCCGCAGGTAGTGGAGTCCAACGTTCCAGTTAAGGGCAAGATCTCTCCGGGGTAAGTGCAGCAGGTGTGTTGCACAGTACAACAGTCCGACTGGCACTCGGTTTGCCATCAAGGTGCATGTGGTGTGCAATGGTGTCATTGGCCGCATCCTTGCACCTCACTCAGCGCCCTATTTCCCGTACGGACGCAGTTGATGATAAGGTCACTAGAATGGTAGCACAAGAGTAGACTAGGTAATGGATGCAAGTGGCCTATATGTAATTCGCTTAGTCCATCTACAAATCTGTACCCGGTATTCAGGGTCCAAAAGCGTGCTTTATGTCTTGCAAAGAGGAGCCAAAGAGAGACCTTAACAGCATCGGGAAGATTGGCTTATCGGCAACGATATCGGATCGTTGGTAGTGTGCTTAATTAGGTACGAAGCTGGGGGAGCTCTCCGCTTTGGCAGGCGATAACTTGAAGCTGACTGGTGACATCGGGGCGTCTGAAACCGTGTAATATGTGCATGGTGCATAGTCGCTTGTATCACGTGTATCAAGGCTTCCGTTCCAATCCATAATAAATCAACAAGAGTATTTCAACTAAGTATAATGATTCTATTGTGCCATCTCCGTTATTAATAGTTGGATACACGAGACAACGTCTACCAATGCTCCCTGCTGTATGGCCGAATTCGCCAACTCGGGCAGGGAAGACCTCGGGACATGAGGTCGGACAACCTGTCCCGGTGGTCATTGACATGTTGATCTGATCCGTCTGAGTCAAGCCACTAAGCCCTGTTCGGACTAAAACCGTCGAGTCCCATCTAGCCGCCATGCTAGCTATGCGCGCTTACCCCAAGTCGGCCAGTGGACATTGCTGCGTGGTTGCACGGTGCTCCGTTCCCAGTTTCCCATCCGCCCCGGCCTGAACCCTGGCTTGCCTCTTCCAGGCTGTTCCCCAGCACTGTAGCATGTACTACTCATGCCCAGCTAGTGGCTCCTCTTATCAGTGGGCTGTGTGCGTCACCTGAACCGCCCTCTCAGACCGGGGAAGGCAGCCTCGACGGTACGTACAGCACAGAGTCAGACTGTACTGTACCAGGCAGTCTAGCCGCACCCTTTATCAACACTCCCCTTCGTCGGCGAGCTTCGTCATCTTCCTTCCTCTCTTCTTCTCTTATCCTCATCCTCCTCCTCCTTCCCATCATCCCATCATCACCACTATCATCACCAATCTCCTCATTGCCGGCGTTCCATCGGCCAAAGTATCACTAGTCTGATCTTTGGTCTCTCTTCTCTCTTTTGACTGAGTCGCCGGTAGACTTATTGTTTATTGTTTTCAGCCTCGGGTCTAGCATACACAGCATTTCATCATGAGGGGCCTCGTCGCTTTCTCGCTCGCCTACGCTGCGGCTGCGGCACCTTCGTTCAGCTACGAAACCATCCACGATGGAGCTGCTCCCATCGTCTCTTCATCCACCGCCGAAGAGGTCCCCAATTCTTACATCATCAAGTTCAAGGATCACGTTACCGAGTCCTCCATGTCCGACCACCACTCCTGGGTCCAGAAGCTCCATGGCGACCGTGAGAACGAGCGCACGGAACTCCGGAAACGCGGCCAGATCCCCTTGGCCGGTGATGTTGCCGATGCTTTCAGCGGTCTCAAGCACACCCTGAAGATTGGCAGCGGCTTCCTCGGTTACACCGGCCATTTCGATGATGCTGTCATTGAGGAGGTCCGCAGACATCCCGATGTGAGTTTTCCCATTGAACCCAACACACAAGCCTTCCACTCGTCGATCGTTGGTAATGCGCGAAACAAGGACTAACTCGCTTCATCATCAGGTCGAGTACATCGAGAAGGATCAAATCGTCTATGCCCTCAAGGAGGAGGAGCCAGAACTCGAGAAGAACGCTCCTTGGGGTTTAGCTCGAATCTCTCATCGCGACTCGCTCTCCTTCGGCACCTACAACAAATACCTATATTCCGCCGATGGTGGTGAGGGTGTTGACGTCTATGTTATTGACACCGGTACCAACATAGGCCACGTTGACTTTGAGGGTCGCGCCAAATGGGGCACGACAATCCCCGAGGGTGACGAGGATGAGGATGGCAACGGCCACGGTACTCACTGCTCTGGCACTGTTGCTGGAAAGAAGTATGGTGTAGCAAAGAAGGCTCACGTCTATGCCGTCAAGGTCCTTCGGTCTAACGGCTCCGGCTCTATGTCCGACGTTATGAGGGGCGTCGAATGGGCCGCTGAAGCTCACCTGAAGCAGGTGGATGCCGCCAAGAACGGTTCCCGAAAGGGTTTCAAAGGCTCCACTGCTAACATGTCCCTCGGCGGTGGTAAGTCGCCATCTTTGGATCAGGCTGTCAACGCTGCCGTCGACGCTGGTCTACACTTCGCTGTTGCTGCGGGTAACGACAATGCGGATGCTTGCAAGTATTCTCCCGCTGCCGCTGAGAAAGCCATGACCGTCGGTGCCTCTGCTCTGGATGATAGCCGCGCCTACTTCTCCAACTGGGGCAATTGCGTCGATATCTTCGGCCCTGGATTGAGCATCCAGTCGACTTGGATCGGCAGCAACACGGCTATCAACACGATTTCTGGTACCTCAATGGCTTCGCCTCATCTGTGCGGTCTCACTGCTTACTTCCTGTCCCTTCAACCCAGCAAGGAGTCTGAGTATGGCATGGCTGCTATCACTCCCAAGAAGCTCAAGGACAACATGATTACCATCGCCACCAAGGGTGCTCTGTCCGATATCCCCTCGGATACTCCCAACCTTCTTGCTTGGAATGGCGGCGGTTACTCGAACTACTCCAAGATCGTCGGGCAGGGTGGCTACATCGCCGAGAAGAGCTCAGAGACTTCGCTCACCCTCGAGGACCTTGAAAAGGCCATTGAGGATGACTTGAATATTGTCTCTGGCAAGATTGTCAAGGGTATCTCTAGTTTCTCGGATAAGGCTGAGAAGCTCTCTGAGAAGATCCATGATATTGTCGACGAGGAACTTAAGGGCTTCCTGAAGGAGATCCGGGCTTAAAGAGCCAGCAAGCAAATCTTGAGTTTTGGAAGCGCACCCGTGCGGGGCATGCTTGTTTAGAGGCGTTCCAGACGGAACTAGTTGAACCTGGTTGTCTATTTGGCTTCAACCCGCTCTGGGTTTGTTTTGTACTGTACATTCGTATAGGTTATCGGTGGCTTGGTAACACATTCATAGGTCCTCTGGTCATGGCTTAAATGCCGCTATTACTTTATTTTACACGATAATTCGCAGAATGAGATGCTTAGTGTCCGAAATGATAGATAGCGTGCATTATCACCACCCTGCACCTGAAAAAATGTATCAACAAATGCGTGTCTTGTCTGCCATTTAAGAGCTATGTTGCTTGCTGGCCTAATGCCCCCATCGTAGAGTGTTGAGAAGTATGAAAATACTGTTTACGCAGCTGGAATTCACCCCCTTTTTAACTACTTTTCAAGCACAATATATAATTTGGTCCGGATAAAAATGGGCATTTGATGTGTGGAAGGACCATAAGCTGCTTTTGCAGGAACCAGGTCACGAATTACACATTCAGTTATTATATTAATGCGCATTATTGTGACGAAGTCCAAATCAATCTGAATATAGGTAACAATATCGGAATACGTGCCCACCTAGTGACGACCGGAGAGCAAAATATGTACAAGGGGGGTTTGCCATATTCAGCCAGTAGCCTACCTAAGCTGTTCGCGAGCCGAGATGCCGATTCGCGTCAAAGAAGACAGCGAAAATGAAGCGACAAGAGGATATGATCAGTAAACAAGGAGCAATCACAACGACAACATGTGGTCGGACTTCGGCATTAGTCAGGCCACGGAACTCAGCTCGGTCCTCAACGCTACCGATGCCGTCTTACTGGTAGGGAGGATTTTGTTGTGCTGTGTCCCATACAGAGCCGTCCAAGCGCCAGCAAGATGGTCGTTCAGCCAGTTCGTCCGCACCAATAACACCGACGAATTGGTAATCCAGTTACCCAGAATGCCAAGTTTGATGCCCGGGTCTACTTTGCCCGAACCGATTGCACAATTATCCAGCTCTGTGCGAGCACCAACATACAGTACTTCAAAAGGGGACACGAGCCTGCTGAATATAAAGTACGAGCAACGCCGAAGCAAGTGGAACAACAAGAAGAGTTCTGCACTATCAACTATAACTGTCGAGATAACAAGATTTCATTTAGGATTTAGTAACGAAGAATCATCACGATGGTGGCCAGATCCCTCGAGCAGCTCAGCGACATCGTCTCTAGGAACGCCACAGCGTTCTCTCGAGAACTGGAGTGTCGAAGTACATCTTCACCAACCGTGCAGAATATCCATAGCCCAAGCCTGAGCAAGATAGACAGCGTCGCAGCCACCGAGCTTGCCAATGCGGCCCGTGAGCTCCAGGCGCTCGCACAAAGTCCAAGTCAACAATTAAACCTCCTTGCGTTTGCCGTACGTCTTCTTTTAAGGAAAACACTAGGTACTCACTCACCTATTAGCACCAGTCCAGCTAACCGGAGAATTGCAGTACTACGACTCGGCTTCAGTCGGCATACTTCTGGAATTCAATATTCCTGAGCTCGTCCCGCTAGAAGGGGCGATCTCATTAAGCGAACTCGCGGCAAAAGCAGGTCTACTGGAGGACAAACTCGCCCGCATCGTGCGGTACGCCGCCACGAACTTCATATTCTGCGAGCCCGAGCCCGGCTACATCGCCCACACCGCGCTGTCGGCAGCACTGGCGCGAGATCCCCAGTTCGCGACTTACCTCCGTCTGTGCCTGGTCGACATGGCCCCCATCGCGGCGGCCCTGCCCCGTGCGCTGCGCAGGTGGCCGCGGTCCGAATCGATTACCGAGTGTGCCGTCAACGCAGCGTTCGATACCGACGAACCATTATTCGAGTGGCTCAGTCGCGACGCGACACGGCAAACGCGCTTCGACCAGGGAATGGCCGGGTTCAGCGGGGTAGACGGTAAGGCAGCAGGTCGGTCCGGTAACATCGATATCGCCGCCTACCCGTGGGGCACAGCACTGGGCCCCGAGGCGGTGGTCGTCGACGTCGGAGGCGGGAGCGGGCACGTCTCCAAGGCTCTCGCGGCGGCATTCCCGTCGTTCCGGATCACGGTGCAGGACCGTGCAGAAGTCGTCGACGCGGCGCGTGTTCAGGCCGGGCCCAGCAGCAGTACCACCATCTCGTACCAAGTCCACAGCTTCTGGGAGCCGCAGCCCCTGGTAGGCGCGGACGTGTACTTCCTGCGTCAAGTCCTCCACAACTGGCCGCGGAAGGAGGCGGTCGACATCCTGCGCGCGCTCGTCCCGGCGCTGAAACCCGGCGCCCGCGTCCTGGTCTCCGAGTACGTGGTCCCGGAGCTCGTGGAAGGCGACGACGGCCTACTCGAGGCGAAAATGGTCCGCGAGATGGACCTGCAGATGATGGCTGCTTTGAATGCGAAAGAGAGGACGAAGGATGAGTTTATCGAGTTGTTTGCCGCTGCTGACTCCAGATTGCGTTTTAACGCCGCGTATCAGGTCCCCGAGGATCGCAAGGTTTGTATCTTGGAGGCGATCTGGGACCCGTAGATTACTTTACCTGCCCACCTTCCCGCGTAGATTACTTTCCGATGTTGTGATTTTTTTTGTTTCCTTACTTGCTTAAGGTCACTTACTCACCTACTCACTTACTTTCTTACTTACTTACTTACTTACTTACGCCTTCAACAGGGGAAACTCGGAGGTTATGGTTCCCAACAACCTAACGTAGATTACTTTCAGTTTACCGATTTCCGAGTTTACGAACATTACTCCATGTAGTAAACACTAAGCTTGTCACAGGCTCCTCGTTAGGGTTAACAATGCAGTGAAGGTGGCGGCGGGGAAACTGTTGGTCTATTGTACTTGTAAGCGAACGTGCTCCTCTTGGAGGTTAAAAATGCAGTGAATCGCTCTCGGCCGAACTCTGGTAATCGCGCACCATATCTATTGGTTTATTCTAAAAGCCAACGCCAGCCCCGTGTTTTATGTATCCCACCCGAATTACTCATCAGGGAAGGAGAAACAGGCGTAAATGGTGTAGGACGGTACGATACAGCCGAGCAGCACGGGATCAGCCGATTCACGAACAAGCGCCTCAAGCCGCACGGTTTCACCAAGAAGGACGCATCATTCTAAGCTCGAGCCATACGACGTCATTCTTTCTCGTGCGAGAAAATCGACCTAAATTAAGCAGACCGTGGAAATAGTTGGCCAAGGCTTGTTGCCTGACAACATTGTTGCTGCACTGGATGGTGCCTGGTAAACTGTCTCATCCAGTTAATAGCTGTGAAAAGGGGAGAATCAGTTGCATATGTGTTTTGACTGAGGGAATCTGTCACGGAAGGCTACAGAATAACCCTCGGAGACCAGGGGTAATGGGCACAGGCCCTTGGCCCGTATTATATATACCAGCAGTGCAATCTCTGCCATGTAGATAGAGTCTTTCCTCCTTGTGCAATAACAATAAGTCAATACTGGAACCACCAGCAGTGAGAACTGTGACAGTATCAGAGTGCTCCATAGCCATTTCAGATTTGTGTCGATTGGGTTTACACTCAAGTTGTTTCTTGTTAACCTTGACGAATCTCTAACGCCTCGAAGTGTTCATCCGATCGATAAGTGGTCATGAGCTCGTGAGTATTCAGTAGGAATGACTAGTGACTTCCTGTGGATTTTTCCATTCCCAAAGTCTGAAGCCCAATGTAAACAATACAATTATTCATCCTCAACCAGACTGTTAATAATCTTTGCTTCAGAATTCGGGTGTTCAAACAAAGTCCGTTAGTTGCCTTGGTAATGATAGTAACTCACTCTTGCAGCTTGATTCCAGTTGGGTCTCGGGGGTACGAATAATGGTTGGGCATTGGTCTGTTTATTGCACCCTGAATCTCTTTGACCGCAATAAAATGACCCCACTCCAAGATATCATGCTGGAACCACTAAGTGACGGTGCACGAACACAGAGGGAATGTTGGGACTTGGGTATTCTAAGTTGGATTCTGGAAGTAGCTTTGTTGGAACTCGGCCCCAATGGATCCTTAGCATAGGTAATAAATCACACGCTAAAAGTAACTATGTGTTCTACTCAACCCTGTTTCAAGTAGCAATAAGGGTCTTTAACTGTTATAGTATAACTGCTGTATATCTGTCGAAATTTAACTACTATTACATAACACTACGGCAACTTAAGCCTCAAGATCTTATATATCTAAATCTAATTTTAATGGCCGAATGACTAGGCTGTCTACAGTGGATAGAATAATAGTAAACTCCTACTTATTTGTTGAGCAAACCTACATGTACCTAGGGATGCTAGTTTTACCGAATAAGAAACGTCACAGTTGTTTAAGAAACACAGGTACCTACATGGATATGGCAATGGGCCAGTTCCCCTTAGTCCCGGCTAGACATAACCGCAGTTTCCTCTGGGAGGAATTCAAGTTGCGAAACAGCAACGTGACTGCCTGGTTACGGTAGCAATTCGCCTCCATGTGAATTTAGATAACAACCACGTTCAGTAGCCGAGCCTTTGTCAACAAGACCTTCAATCAGACCTCACAGCTTCGATTTAAACCACCCCAACATACGGCATTTCTCTGCATACAGCACTATCAGCGCTACTACCGCGGTCTTGTGTCGTTTGCGACAGCTTTTGGTTAAATTGTATTGCGCGTTAACCCCGAACTCTCACATTCACACTCACTCACATCCAACCCCTTCCCCCGCCGTCTCTCCTCTGTGCAAATGCGCCGTGCGGCCTGTTTCTAGTTTCCAAACACACCGTTTTCACACTGCTCTCCCAGTATCAATCCCGTCGGTTCACGGGCCGTTGGTCTAAGCTGCTCGTCGGATATCGATATGCGCAGGCGGAACAGCACAAACCCTCGTCGACTAGATCGTCGAAAGTCCGCTACTTCAGTGAAAAGCGTGCATCTCGAGCATATCCCGCCCGAGACAGCAGAACGTGATGCCCAAGTAGCAGCTACGCAAGCATTCGCGAGAGCCAGGGCACGATCGGCTACGGACTCCAACTTGTCCTTGTGGCCACCCCCTCGTTACGGCGGCCCGAATGGTAGCACACTGGGTTCCCCCCTACATTCGAAGACACGGTCGGAAGAGACTCCTGTTCGTCGACAACAAAATATTCGCTTTGTGCAGCCAAGACCCCCAAATCTGGCACCAAATACCACGATGGCCCAGAGTACCCCGCCCTCCTGCACATCGTCTGCTTCGAAGCATGTCGCTAGTGTTGACGTTGATCCGCGATCTCCAAGCAGCGTCTCTGCTTCCGGCATCGTGTCTGCTACCAAGGGAGCTGCAGGAGACTACATCAATACCCTTTTTACGAGCGATGAGTGTTACACGCCTCAAGACAATATAGCATCGATGCCTTCATCGTACCGCAAACTCCGCAAGTCCAGGTCCATGTTTACAAATAGAGCGACTGTGGCCGGTCCTGAGCATCCCAACCCAACCAAGTCTTCGGCATCGACGAACCAGCTTCCGTTACCCGCAAGCTCATATCTCCGCCACCTTCGAGGTGCCGAAAATATACCGCCTAGAGGGCTGAAGGCGCCCAAATCGATGAGCTTCTTGCGAGATATGCGAGGCAGCTTTGTAGCTGGTTTTAAGTCTGAAGGAGATGGTACCCAATTCATATCCACCAACGGGCATAACCGCAACCAGGATAGAACAAACCACAATCTTCGTCCAAAACCATCGAATATCTTCACTTCCAAGGCTTCTAGGTCGGACGGGGTTTTCAGGAAAAGCATGCGAGATACAAGTAATGATACGGTTTGGATGGACGGTAAAGCTGCGAAGGACGGTAGTTTGCGGTACAAAGCGCGACGAGTATCAGAGGGACTGAAACATAAACTAAAGAATTTATTCAGCTTGGGTAAAGGAGACACCGACGGCACAGGGCTCCCTCTGCAACATGTTGATGCGCAAAAATCACATATTTTTGGGTTTGGGGATTTGCAGCATGAGATTGACGACAAGCTTCTTCGCGTCTCCTCAGTTGATCAAGCCGCTTTATCACATGTAACTTCCGGTATGCCATCTCTCCACGCAGTCCCATCGTATCAGCAACTTCACTCTCGGCAAGGCAGCATGGAAAGCTTGCAAAGTGAGCGGAAGACCTCAGACGATAGATCCAGAGTGACAAGCTGGTCTAACTCTGACACGAACACAGTGATCACTCACAGTAGTTGTCGTGAGGAGCGAGAGAGAAAGCGATTGTCTATTATCAATGAGCACGGCGCGCATGTTTGCTCATCTTCGGCACAGTTTGTAACCATCTCTGAACAATCCAACGCCAGCACCACATCTCTGCACCAACCCGTACAGGCCGCTCCTGGGGCCGTTGATGGTCGAAGAATCTACTCAGCTCTAATGAAGCGGATGGACCAGTCACGACAAGCGCTCACGAATAGTCTGGAAAGACAGAGCAGTGAGGACGACGTTGTGCAGTTGGGCACAGTGCCTCGACGTAAAAGTTCACTCCGCCTGCGGCGCCTCGGTCGTGACGCCGCTGCAACGATTCGCTACGTTATACCCGAAAGTGAATCAGAATCAGAATCTCCGAAGGCAAATGACAAGCCATATACGAAAGACAAACAAATTTCGCCGTCGGCTTACAATCCGAAGTCCTCTCAACCAACACCCAATTCAGCGAAAGCAGAGGAAGAGAGACAGGTCTATCCGGCACCTACATCCATATTCCCGGCAGAAGATGTCTTGTCGAAGGATATGGATAATGAAATCCTCTCGGCTCCATCCGTAAAGGAGGCACCTCCACTTATACAGACGCTCTCATCTCGCAGCTCGGCATTTTTTGGTAGCCCAACGCGACACCTATTCCGCAGCCAAAGTCCCTACCGTCGGGCATTGCAAGATAGAATGCACACAACCCCTACTGAACAGCCGATTAAATCACCCGATTTCAATCCATGGATACGCTCACTATCTAATTTGCCAAATTTACAACTGCAACGCTCTAGCACTTATGGGTCAGATGCAGATATCAAGTTGCAGTATACTGAGAGTATTTACTCCACCAACACCGAAGACGGCCAAACTAGAAGGCAAAGCCTCTTGTCTGTTATAGAAGACTTTCCACGGCCTAGAAGCACACACGGAGACGCTACAATCTTTGTAGACCAACCGGCATATGATAAACGGAGTTCATCGTTACCGCCAAAGCAACGTGTCTCATCCTCCTCAAGTTCCGTAGAATGGAAAATGTGGTTGTCGTCGAATGTTTCAAAACTCGAGGAAACCACCAAACAAGTGGATTGTAACGACTTCCAATATGGCCTTAGGTCTGCTCGATCTTCTGGTCATGTTCGCGAGAATGCGCAGATTAATGATGAAGAGGAAGACAAGTTGACTGATACGCCAGAGACACCTTCTCGAGTTCGGGTACACACGAGTAGCTTCTCAAACGTGAACTACGAAGATGAGGATGACGACGACCAACCAACACCTTTTGATGCTGGAGACACACACACAGTAATGGGGCGCTCCCGACTACCTTCCGTAAATCCCTTACCGGCCAGCATCTCTGCCTCGAGTATGGTGTCCTTAGTGAAACGAACTGAAGGGGCCGCACGCAATACTTCAATGGAAGCGTTAGATACTAACCGCGAGAAAGAATTACCGCAGGTGCCTTCACTTGGCTTTAAAGAAAACAGAACTAATAGGCTCGCAAGTATCCCTACAAAGCTCGTAAAGCGCCTACCGAAGCCTCAAAATAATATAGCACCTCTCGCAAGCCGCGGCGTTTCGGGTGTGGGAGAGGCTCAATCTACGAAAATGAATGGTTCGACCAATTCGCGACCGAAAGCGTATAGCACGGCATCCACTAAACCAGAGAACGTGAGCCCTACTGCAGTGAGCGACGATGACCCGTATGGAATTGAGGGATCCGGTGTTCTTGGCCCTAATCAACAGAATGTGGGAAGTAAGAGAATGGTGGACATCTTCCTCAGCAGTAGACGCAGACGGATGACAAGTGAGGAGGATGAGGGCAGCGTCTTCCTCTGAAGGGGACGTTATAGTCTTCAAAGGGCGATTATTCGCAATGAGAGCATTTATTGTGTTCGAAAGGTCCAATAGATTAGATAGAATGCTTATGGAGGGAATACTGTGTTTGTGTTGTTGGACTACGAAAATCCTGTTTCAGGGATTGCAATAGGACGGAGATCAGGATTACGGTACTTGGAAGGGATTCCTTCTTTCGGAGCATGGCCGGTTGAGTTGTACGGCTAGCACTAATCAAACACGACGAAGCTGTTTGTCTGCGCTTGCATAAAGTTAGATAAGAATGAAGAGGAACAACACTCTTACAGCTTGGTCGTTCTATTTGGCAGTTCACGACCGACGTATTATTGGTGTTGGTTGTTTAAACTACCTACTGACTGAGTGACCCAGATAGCACACAATCTTGGAGGGGCGGGATCGAGCTTGTCATCGTGGAATGTTGAACGCTGGACTCTCGGCCCGGGTGGCGTGGCATAACTGCTTAGAGGAGTCGGGTGTGGCAAGATGATAATTTTAATTAGTAAATACCCTTTGGCATCTTTATAAATACATAGTTACTTTCAGTGTTGTAGTCGAGAACCTGATGGGAGTAACTTAGGACCTACGGGACCTAGGTATTAAGCTTATAGCGTGACTTAACGGTTTAACGGGGCGTATACAATATTCTTCTATAGAGGTTATGTAGCCTTCCGCACCTTGAAATTGGTCCCAATCCATCTTTTTTCGGTAAGATACAGTAGGTTTCAATCTTGTTCTCCCCTGCTCTTAAGAATGATCTTCTCACACAATGCCCTCGGCGACGTAGCATTCATAATGTCTAAAGTGGTAATGAGGACGGAGCGTTCAGTGCGAACCCAATTGCGAACTTCTATAGCAGAAAGAGAGTCAATGCCATAAACCGGCAATGGCCGCTCCGGATCTATCGGCTCCGAGAGGCGCAGCATTCGCACGAAGCAGTTGCTCACCACACTGATCGTTGCAACCAGTTGGGCAGCATGGTCCGCCGACTTTGACTAGAGTAGTAGGAGGAGAGCCTGCACCTCGGAATTACCCGAACCGCTCCCTTCTCGCGCCCCTGAAAGGGCGCTATCGCCATGCGTGAACAATGCTGAGAAGCGAGCATCGCGGGCAAGAATGGAATCCGCAGGCTGTGGTACGATGATGCCGGTTGTCATCTGTGATGCCGCCGCACTGCCTGGGGGGTTAGTTCCCGTCTGTTGGAGGATAGAAAGGTAGACGATCTTCCGAAGGAGTTTATCGTTGATGCCGAAGGACACCCGTGAGTCGAAGTGTTTCTCCTTGAAACCATCGTTGTTTGCAACGAAACCGGAGTCTTCAATAACACCGAGATCAACGGAGCATGCACGGAGACCTTGCTGCCGGCGGTAAGAGGCGAAGGAATCCATAAAGACATTCGCAGCCGAATAATTAGCCTTACCTCGTATCCCAGCTACGCCGGAAATGCTGGAAAGCATCGTGAAAAAAATCAAGCCTCAGGTTGAGCTTGATCGCAATATTGTGCAGGTTCCAAGTACCCTGTATTTTAGGGGCCACGGCCTCGTTATATTCCTGCGCTGTCATCAAATCAAACGGACGATACTGAAATCATCCTGAGTTAAGCAACTGCAGATGATCCTGTCTTTGAGGGGACCTAAAACTTACGCGCAAGTCCATTGCACCCTGGATTATACCGGTAATTGGGAACGAGGTCTTTTGAAATGCAGCCTCCACATCCTCAGCACACGTAATGTCAGCAATAAGCAGGTCCATATGCGATCCGCGGGCATGAATCTGCTTGATGACGCCTCGAGACTTGCCATCGTCGTGTCCACTCCGAGATACTACGGCCAACTGTTTTGCACCAGTCTTTGCCAAGTATATATGGCGAGCGATCCACAAAGACCCTTCAGACCACCCACAATTAGATAGCAGGCGTCGTTTCGTAAAGGTAGTGTCTTAGGCGCTCGTCGGACCTATTTTATGGTCAGATTGTACGACAAGAAACACCTTCATGAAAACGGTCTGGGCTTCAGCGGATTGGCACTAACCGGCACGGTGCTTTCGGGTTTATACCATTCGAAAGGACTATCTTGCCTATATGCTTGCTAGCACGCAAAAGTCGGATGGCAGAAGGGGCGTCATCGAAGGAGAATTGATGAATAGGACCAATAGGCTTTACATGCCCTCCGTCAATCAGTGTCAGCACCATTTTGGCCAATACAAGACAGATTTGAAGGATACACCTCACCGGGAAACCAGATAGTTCAGAGCTCTCTCATGTGACATATCGACCGACCTAAAAGAAACATTACGATCAAAAGGCTCCATAGCGAGGCTATCCTTCTTTCTAATCTCGACGAAGATACCACCATCCGATAAGATGCGCAACGACTCGTTGAGCATATCGCCTGTCAGTAAGTTTAGGGCAATGTTCACACCCTGACCGTCAGTGATTGCCCTAATTTGAGTGACAAAATCCACGTTACGGGAATTGAATATTCGATCGTCCCTAATGCCGAACGCTTCTTGGAAATATTGTCTCCTTTGAGGTGTTCCTACTGTAACAAATATCTGAAACGGCATCCGTGATAGCAGTCTACTCACCATCGGTATACGGCATTGTAACTTACATCTGCTCCTGCGTGTTGAGCCAGCTAGATTGCAGCGATACCGACACCTCCGGCAGCGGAGTGTATGAGCACTCTTTTGCCTGGTCCAATACTCGCTAGGTCGAACAACGAGTAAATACTAGTCAGGTGAACGGCGTAAAGCGTTGCGGCCTCCTCGAAACTCATCTGATTTGGAATCTTGTGGACTCTCTTAAAAGGAGCCGTTACCCTGTTAGCAAAGCAACCCCTACTGAATACGACCACACGTTGTCCAACTTCTATCCCTTCCACACTGGGCGAGACTTTGGTTACTATGCCAGCTGCTTCACCGCCTAGCATGCGTTCGTTGCTAGGTACGATACCTATTGTTACTGCTACATCCTTGTAGCTTAGGCCCGCCGCGTATATTTCAACCTCGACGTAGCCATCTTCCAGTGGTATTGGTTCGTGTGCGATCCCTGACCAATGGACGGAATCGACGTTTCCGAGACGCTCAGCCCCTAGTCGAACTATAGTCTGAGTCTCATGAAGATCGATTACTTCGGTCGTACGGTCGGCTATGTCATCGCTCTGAACGGTAGTGAGGGCCTTACCTGGCAGGATTCTGGAAATATACAGGATCTCGCTGCGCTCAACAAATTTGGTGTCTAGGATTTGATCTTCTCCCGCCCTCAGAACGTTTAGGATCATTAAGCAAGACGAAATTGAGCTTGAAGCTATGGTCAACCGTTCAACGTCAAGTGTGATCAGGTGTAGTCGTTCTTCTGCGCGTATGGTACGGAATAAACCCTGTGTCGCCGCCTTCAAAGGGTCTGTCACATCAAGTGTTGCTCCTGTAGTCATTCAGAGGATTCTGCACTGCTTTTGCACTAATTATTTCAACACTTCCTAAAGTTTATCATTAAGACGTCGCATCACCGATCTGAATAGTTCATCGGTAACGAGCACTACCTCCGATGTGGCGATCTCATCTTGGACATTGGAACATTCTCGAATATCCCATCCTTGGGTTCTTAGCGACTTCAACAGGGCTTCCTCTGCTGTGATTTCGTGGTATTTGAAAGTCAATCGATCTGTAAGGGTAATGTGGATAATAACTGAGTCTCTCGTATCAGTATTGGCTGCCTCCATCTCTGGTTGGCAGACCAAGATGTCTTCACCGACGTTATGAGTTTTTCCAACCAGCACAAGACTCGTCCGAAGGCCTACCGAGACAAGGACACCACCGGGCCGAATTGACTTTCGTGCTTTGTTAATAGCGGTGTTAAGGAAATCGTCGCTCGGAGACGTGGCATTAGGTGCCCTCACAATAACCAGATCAAATAATTGGGATGCGCTGATAGGTTCCGAATCTGTGAGATCGAACAAGCTAAATTCGGCGTCTTGAGTCCTGGGTGAGATTATTTCTGGTGCTCTCACCAATGTGGTTGGATCTCTCAAGGCAAAATGATACCCAGAGCACGCAGCTCTGATAGGATCGACGTCATCCTGAAGCCATAAGGAGGAGTGATCGTTCGGACTGAGAGCCAACTCCAATACCTTCAACTTCGGATTCTTGTGTGCAATTAAATCAAGGAGTCCTTGTAAGATTATTGGCCCGTGAGGGGGCCAATAATCTTACCCTGGTTGTTTTATAAGTCTGTTCAACGTATGAACGCAGCTTTGGCTCTGGCCCCGATAGTAGCATTGATATGTCGGCAGCCCATTCCTCATGTGTGAAGCTGTGTCCTGGACCCTGTTCTTCTCTCGCCTCTATCACGCCTGTCGTCAACCCCTTCATCTCAAAGAGAAGAGCGCCCGTGGTTGGATTGTATAAAGACCAGTTTGTCCCATACTTTCGCGGATTTTCTCTATCTCCCATACCAAGAAACTGGGCGGAAGCCAATGCAATTCCCTCACCTGGCAGTTCCTGCTGGGCTCCAATAATGAGACTTCCGAGGACAGCAGGGACGAGAACCACTCCAACGGCTGGTATGTCGCCTTTCCAGACGGCGGGTGCGCCAGTATGAAAACAAGCGCCAATTACGGTTGGGTGTAGAGGATAGAGTGATTAACCATACGATCTTCTCATACGCTGCTCCAATCTCTGCCATGTAACTTAAGTGGTAAGCCAGGTCGACATGAAGCAGCGTTGTAAAATGTCCATCAGCCTGCAGATTCTTCTGCAACGTCTCAAGCGACGAAACCGCTCCTGATTTGATCAAACTACTGGGACTGTTATAGCACACGTTTTCGAGATTGACATTTGAGTTCACATATTTCTGGCCTTGTCCGGCCCTACCCCAGCAGCTAGCATTCCAACAGGCTCGGGTGTAGCTGTCAACTTTCCGGCCTGTCCACGATAATACGCTATCTTTAGCCTCCCCCGGCGTGATCAGTCCTGCGGCGACTGCTTCGGCAATCTCGCTCGAAGAATGACCTACAACGCAAACCGGCTTGATACCCCACTCCTCGAAAATAATGAGAAGGGTAAGCTGAAGGGCTGTAACGAGCGGTTGCGAAAACTCGGGCTGCTGGAGATGTTCGGAAGCTCGACTCTGGGTCAACTCTAACAGCGTCCAATTCGGTGGATCTGGCAAGCTATGTAAGACTTCATCTAAGTTGCGAATGAAGTCTTTTGCCTGGGAGAAAGTATTGACAAGACCATCTGGCTCCATTGAGCGCCTTGATCGGTGAACACGAATCCTACCCCAGGTTGAGACGAGGCCTTTTTACCGAATACTAGAGACGATTCTTGCAGCTCTATGCTGTCATTGCTAGAGGCCTGCGTGATGGCGAATGCTCGATAATAGTGCCAACTCCGTCGCTCGGATAATGTGAAAGCCAAATCGTTTACGTTTACTGCAACACATGGATTGATAAGGTGTGCTTGTAAAGAAGCTATTCCTCTTTGGAGTGACTGTTGGTCATTCGCTGAAAAAGTTAGGAGCGTTGGTAAGGACCGGTGGTCATCATCGCCAGCATCGTCACTGAAGAAATCGGCAGTGATCTTCTTGTAAGAAGAGAGATGGTGAGAGTTGCGATAATTCTCAACAACTGCATGAGCATTGGCGCCACCAAAACCGAACGAGTTAACACTCGCGCCGTGAATGCTTAGGAAGTGGCTGATCCTGTTGCTTAGAATTGAAGATGCTACACCTATTGTGGCTGAATCTAGACGGTCTTCTGGGTCGCGATTTTGGATAGCGGCGTAATCTGGGTTTCTTGATCAATATTCATCGTAACTAGTAGTAGGATAGGTTCCTCACCGACGATGTTCGTGCCAACGATACGGCTGACGCTCTTCCCACTTATCGTCTCGGGGGGTATACCAGCATTTTCAAGTGTTTCGTACACTACTTCAAGCAGCTGCCTCTGATTCTATACTAAGGTAGGCTAGTTCAACTTTACGAAACAAATGATAGTGGCGGAAATCGCAGAGCACTTCCAGCGAGCGGGCTTCACGGCATTGACATACGATCCTCGCTCTATAGGGCAGAGTGATGGCTTACCACGCAACGACATACAGCCCTCTCGCAACGTTGAAGACTATCACGATGCCTTGACCTTTCTAAAGCGCCACTCTCTCGTGGGCCTTTCAAAGGTCGCACTCTGGGGCTACTCTTTTAGTGGGATGGTGGCTCTGGTAGCAGCTGCATTAGACAAGAGGGCTAAAGCGGTGGTTTCCATGTCCGCTAACGGTTTGGGAATTCCCTGAGGACAGGTGAGCTGGGGTCCTTGGGCGCGTGATGCGAGACCGAGAGTCACAGGTCGCGGGAAACAAGCCCGTTTACATTCCCATGCTCACGGAGGATGGGGAGAACCCTGCCGGGTCTGGGGCGGGCTTTGGCGTCGACAACTTCAATCCCATTGCCGGTGCTAAGGAGATGCAGCCCAACTTCGAGCTACCTGCCACTCTCGACAGCTACTATAAGATTGCTGCCTTTCAGCCATTTGGGCTGATTCCGCGCGTGTCACTAACCCCCGCGATGATAGTGATATCGGAAAATGATCAGATATCTCCTGCTGAAAAGCAGAGATCTCTGGTCTATGATGTGCTGAAGGAGCCCAAGAATATGTTACTCGTTCCCGGGAAGGGCCACATGGATGTTCTGAGCGGTGAAGGCTTCGGTCATGTGCTTGACGCCCGGGTCCAGTATCTCCGAGACGTTCTACACTTATGAGCCCTATATTTAATAGCTACGTATACTTAATGCTTGCTCGGAATAGAGCTTGTCGTCTCCTAGTGTGGTGTGAATACAAGGGTTTTAGACGCGTCAGAATCGAATCCTTGACTAGATGGTATGTAAGTGTCCAGATGTCTCTTGTTAAAAGTTTCGCAGTCTAACGAGTGCTCAGCCTTCAAGAAAAATCTACCGGAAAGGGTGGTTTGTCTCTGGACTCACAATATGAAGGACATGAAACTCATCCCCACCTATCAATTCGATTATTACAATCGGCCGGCTATTAAAGTTGGCGCCGGTGTTCAGATCGCCGAGGCCGTGACCTTCGCCGCTGATAAAGGCTTTCGGACCGTTTTGGGATCCTGTCCGACAGTAGGCGTTGCTGGAAGCTACTCCCAAGGTGGCGGCTATGGATTACTCGCGAGTCTTTATGGAATGGGAGCAGACAATATCCTAGAGTGGGAAGTGGTCACGGTTGACGGTAAACTGGTAAAAGCTATACCTAAGAACGAGTATTCGGACCCATACTGGGCCCTGAGTGGCGGCGGTGGTGGTACGTACGGGATCGTCGTCTCAATGACAGCCAGAGTTTTGAGGATGGCCCGATGGACTCAGCGAACTCCTTTTTCGGTGCAGCCTCGACCGGTTCTGAAGAGGCTTATTGGAACGCCGTCGGTATTTTCTACAATCACCTGCCCGCCATTGTCGATCAAGAAGGCATCATGCTGTCGTACTCTGTTAGCCAGGATACGTTTATTCGGTATACAGCGACGGCACCAAACTCAACCGAGGACGAAGTTATCGCTATATTGAACCCCTTGGTACCGGAGCCCGAGACCGCTGGGCTCAGCCTGCAGACCATGGCCCCAAACACGCCTGGAAGCTTCACGCTAGCATGTACAGCACTGAACGTCAACAAATCACACGTCGTGAAACCTGTAGCCGAGAACTCCCTGTCCCCTTGCGTGGCGGGACGTTCTCCCTACGTGTATCATCGGCTCAGTCTGGAGCTGGGGGCAGCCGTGGGACCTGGTTCTAGAGCAACAGAAACAATTTGAGCAAAGCATCTTACCGGTGTTCGAGGCTGCTACGCCGGACGCTGATGCCTACGCGAACGAGGCAAAAATTTCCCAGGGCGATTGGCAGGCCACATTTTACGGCGAGAACTATCCCAGGCTGGGGGGGATAAAGGTCCAGATATGGACCGAAAGGGGTATTATACGGTGTGAATGCCGTGGGCTCCGAGGGATGGAAAGAAGACGGAGGCGTCCGGCTATACAACGTTGGATGCTGAATGGGTAACTGGGTAGACCTGGATAGACTGTATGTACAATTAGTGGCATTATGGCATTATGATACCAATGTTGTTGTTTCGTTTATAGACCAATAGTCATCACATTTCCCACGCAGGTTACGGTCACGGGAACCTTTCGCGTGACTGGCCACTCTCCGCCTTAGTAAGGACTTCGATAAGTTCTCTCAGCTAGCTAACTTCCTTAGACTTCTGTCACGTTCTCATATTGTCCGTATTTGCCGTAGATATTGACGGTTGGATTAAGCTTGGCGACCTGGTCGTAGTGTATACTGGGGGCGGATGACAGGCTTATTGGTGCCTACCTACCGAAGTAGGCAATTTAGCATAGGGCAGGCAATCCCTGTAGCCCGAGACTGTGACTTGCCGTCCCAAGGCAAAAGAAGGAGTCCTGACCGCAGAAGGATTCCCTGGGAACTTGGGGGCGGGCGGTGATTGAAGGAAACGCTGCCGTCCTTCCGTGCTTTCGGGATACCAAAGCAGACAACGCCAACGACGGAATAATACAGCCACTCAAAAATAACCGTGTGTTCCATATACGTGTAGTAACGCTTAGACCTTGTATCTGAATGATTACATGATATTCGTGCTATCCTGGCTGACAAGGCAGAACTCTGCCTGCCGGACGCTAATGCATAGTCCTTAATCTTTTCGGGTGGCTTCCAGCTTATTGTGCTGTGTCCATGCCACATACTTACACTACGCCATCAACCCATTCACATGTAGGTAGCGTATACAGGGCTCGACTCTGGCCGTCTCACCTACACTGCTGGCATGTGCGTCGTAGCACAGTAGCTGCTGGATTCAGACATTCATAGGACGTTCAGCGCCCTGCTCCTTATGCTTACGGCGGTACTCACATCGATATGTGACTGCTAGCCCGGCATCGGAGTTGCAGTTAGGTAAACATAGGCGTCGAGCTACTGGCATCTCCCATTACGATGACTGAAGGCAAGAAGGCAGTAGATCTCGTGATCGAGCACGAGTTTATTCAATTACTCGTTACCGCTGCTCTAGTTTGTTGGCTTGGCTATGGCATCTGGCTGGCGGTTTATCGCCTGTACCTAAGTCCCATCGCGCACTTCCCGGGCCCGAAGCTCGCGGCTCTCACAGGATGGGTGCGCATTTCTCAGAACCATTTTCTTCTTGTTTCTGGCAACTTCCAGAGCACGAGATCTTCTTTTCGGGACAAGAGAGTGCTCAGAAGCTTCTGCAAACCTCAAAAATCACGCTCCAAATGGCGATAGCTGACTCCGAGTGTTGCAGTATGAAGCGTATTTTGACCTAGTGGAAGAGGGAGGTGGCCAGTTCCCATTCGAGATCCGGCGGATGCACGAGAAGTATGGCCCGATCGTGCGAATAAACCCGGACGAGTTACATGTCGACGATCCGGAGTATTACGATGTTCTCTACTCGACGAACAAGGCATACGACAAGCTCAAGCGGTTCCAGCATCGCTTCAGCATTCCAGAAGCCACATTTAGTACTGTGAAGGCGGAAGATCACAAGATCAGAAGGTCTGCCCTGGCACCCTTTTTCTCCAAGGCGAAGGTCCGTAGTCAAGCGGCCGGTATTCAGGCGCTGATGGACTGCATCTCGAAGAAGCTCGAGAGAGAGCACGTGGGTAAAGACAAGCCTGTCAATATCCAGGATGTCTGGAGTGCCTTATCGGCCGACGCAATCATGGAAATCGTATTCGCGAAGTCGATGAACCTTTACGATTATCCTGATTTTAGGTCTCCTTTCACAACCGCCATCAACAGCGTGGCCGTCTACTGTCATATCACGCTGCATTTCGGGTTCCTGTTGAGCATCATCAACAATCTTCCCGACTGGCTTGCGATGTGCGTGTTCCCGCCTTTCATCCCCGTCATCCAGTTCCGATGGGAGATGGAACGACAGATTTCTGATGTGCTCGCCAATCGCAAACGAGGAATAAAGGAGACCGGCCGGAAGACAGTCTTCTCTGAGATGGTTGCATCAGACCTCCCACCGCGTGAAATACATCCCGAGCGTCTTCTTCAGGAGGCCCAGTCGCTCGTTGGAGCTGGCTTTGAGACGACGGCTTGGTCCCTGACTATTGGCACATTCCATATCCTCGATAACCCGGCCGTACTAACGCGCCTGAGAGCAGAGTTGGAAGGAGCGATGCCTGATCCGCAACACATCTTACCCTTAGAAGACCTCGAAAAACTTCCGTATCTAACTGCTGTTTCTAAAGAAGGTGGGATGATCTTGATCTTGATTCTTTGTTAGTGATCAGACATCATCCGCTAACGGCAGATACACCTCTAGTATTACGTATCGCGTTTGGAGTCGTGGAACGACTTCCTCGCATAGATCGCACCGGCACCATGACATTCGAGCAGCGGACCATCCCGCCAGGAACGCCGGTCAGCATGGACCAGTACCACATGCACACCAACGAACGAGTCTTCCCAGAGCCAAGCGTGTTTCGGCCTGAGCGCTGGCTCGGCGATCCAAAAGGCCCCGACGGCGTTAAACCGCTCACCAGCTACTTGACTACGTTTGGTCGCGGGACGCGGATGTGTCTAGGTCTTAATTTAGCGCATGCCGAGATTTTTATTGGGCTTGCTACGCTCTTCCGCCGTCACGAGCTCGAGCTTTTCGAGACGACGCGCAGGGATGTTGACTTTCATACCGAGTATCTGAAGGCAGCGCCGTGGCCGGGGAGCAAAGGTGTAAGAGTTGTGGTGAAGTAAATTAAGATGATAGGTAATCATCATTACGTAGCTGTGGTTGCGCTGTTGTAGAAGGCATGGAAACAAGAGACCTGAAGGCCGCTATAGACCACTATTCCTCGTACATTGCCAACAATTATGATGAACCCAGATGTATATACATTGCGACCTAAGGTACCTCTCTATACCTCGACCTTACGAAGTAGAGGCGAAAGCCCATGTATCGCTGCTTCCGGCTTTGATCGAGTTATGTTCAACCAACAAGTGTAAATGTAAGTAAAGTGATCCAGATTGTCATGTCACATCGGTGCAGGGAGGCTGGTCTGCCGAGGCGCCCCAAAGAGGTACGCCAATTAATTTTTGTAAGACCTGCAGGGCGGCACCGCCAGCGGTGCAATAGTCCCGAATCTACGAGCTTCTTAGGCCTCTTACAGCACATCAGCGAGGACGTATTGCGACACTTACACGCCTTATATGCACCCGTCCTAGTCGCCAGCTAGGGCAACTTCCCCTGTCTTGTAATTCCGCACCCAACTCCGCATCACCGCATTCTGTTCCGTCACTAATGCCGCCTGCCATCCTGGTATAAATAATTCAGCATCATAGACATCTCCTCAATGCCTACTTGAACTGAGACGTAGCTTTCATTTCCCTCCCTATCGTTTTTGTGAAGCCCTTGGTCTAAGAGGTCCGTTATCAAACCCGCTCGAAATGGAGAGCTTTCGCAATTTCAAAACGCAAACATGGCCACCTCCTCCAACATTTACAACTCCCGGTCCTCAAGAAGGTCGCGTATTTATAGTCACCGGAGGGAACACGGGCATTGGCTTTGAGCTATGCAAGATCCTATTCACGTCTGGCGCGACCATCTATATGGCATCGCGGTCGAAGGTGCGCAACAGTGAAATTGACCATCCCTTTTTGATCTACATTGATTCTCAGACGAGCAAGTAGGAAAAGGCAGAAGACGCCATCAAGACCATCGAGGCCACCATACCAGAAGGCACAAAGGGCCGGGGCCAGCTTAAATTCCTCCGTCTCGACCTGGGCGATCTCAAATCTGTGAAGACGGCGGCGGACGAGTTCGCCCGCCGAGAGCCCAAGCTCGATGTTCTCTGGAATAACGCAGGCATCGGTGCCAATGCCCTAAAGTTCGGCGAGCGCACGGCGCAGGACCTCGAGGTCTTCATGGGAGTGCACTGCGTCGCGACGCTGCTCTTCACCCGGTTACTATTGCCGCAACTCAAGGCAGCCGTGGCCGCGGCCGGTCCCTCGGGGGCCGGTAAGACGCGCGTAGTGTGGACGTCGAGCGGGCTCATGGATTCCGGCGCGCCGTCGAACGGAGTCGATTTCGGCGTCCTGGACCGAGGGTTCAGAGACCGGGTCACGAACTACGCCGCATCGAAGGCGGGGACGTGGTTTCTGGCGCGGGAATTCGCCCGGCGGCACGGCGGCGGCGACGACGGGATCCTGAGCGTGACGCTGAACCCCGGGAATCTCAGGACGGGCTCGTTCAAGGGCACCGCGGCGCCGCTCTACTTCGTCCTCAACGCGTTCATGCTCCATGACCCCGAGTTTGGCGCCTACACGGAGCTCTATGCGGGGCTATCGCCGGAGCTCAAGATCGAACATAACGGGACGTATGTGATACCGTGGGGCAGGCGAAGGCCTGATAGTGAGATCACGCGGAAGGATATACTCAAGGCGATGGCGCCAGAGAGCGAGGGTGGGCTCGGACACGCGAAGAAGCTTTGGGAATGGTGCGAGGAGCAGTGGAAACCCCATGTTTGAGATTAAGCTTCGTGATAAAGGACTACAAAGAATGTAATTAGTTAGCCCGATGGTGCCTGCCCCGTATATGACCAAATGAGTCTGTATCAAAAGTTTCAATGACATCATTTGGGGGTTAAACGTCCTCGAGGGCGGGCCAGAGAAGCTGATTCGTTTTGGTATCCAAGTAATGCTTCTCACCACGTTGGTACCTACTGAAACATCCACGGGACTATGAAGAGTAGAGTGTCAAGCATGGTATTCTCCGTTAGACTTTCAAACCTCCCCCCCAAAACGCCTATACATGCAACATGACGCGTATCGTAACTCTATGGTATTATTCCTCCGAATTCCAGGTCACGTCCCGCTGTACCCTGATCCCTCCCAGCGGTATTCCCTCTGACGCCGGCCGCGCACTGATGTCCGTCCAGAACTCCCCCCGTTCTTTTGCCGGCACGAGCACGTGTATGTCATCGAACCTCTTGAAAGGCCGCTCGTCCTCATCCGACTCGCGGAGGGCGGTCCGGCTGAACCCGGCGGGATTTATCCCACCCTTGACGTACGTGTGCGATTGCTTCTTGGATGGCTTGGTCGTATAACCGGATCGGTGCGGGATCGGCGCATCGTCTGGCGTGGGCCTGCTGCGAAGTCTCTTGTACACGGGAACCAGCGTCGGGGCACAGGCGCCGATGATGGCGATGTATATCTCGAAGCCGGTTGTAGCAGAAAGCAGAGCAGAGGTTGCTGGAGTTTGTTAGTCTCTCCCCGACACTCCTGCCCTGCCCGGGGACCACGAGCACTTACCACCGGTACCGTCTTCCCCATCGTTAGTAAGGTATAGCGATATTGATACGAGTCGCGCAAGACCAGCAGCACAGGCACTGTGCGTAATGTCAACAAAAAATAGCTCGAAGGGTATATTTCGGTTTCTCGACGGGGTGTTACGCACATGCCACCGATAAGAAAGACGGCGAAGATGACGAGCTTCTTCTCCCTCGACAAACTGAGTTTCATAACCTCGTGAATTGGAAGCGTCACGGTAACTGCATTGATGATCACGCTGGCGGTACCCAGAATGATGACTCCCTCGGGAGCGCTGATGCAATGGCCTTTAATTGATGGGTTCCACGTGTATTCGATGGGCTTGCACGTTGCCAAATTGAGGGCCTCGATCGCTACAAACCAAGCAAGACATACCGCTGCGAGAATGTAACCACCGCGTCGTATTATTTTAGTCGGGAAGATGCGAAAGTAGAACGCGATGACGGAGAGTCGAATGCTGGTCGACCCCGTGCCGTATAGGATAGTGCCGACAAAGGTGAGTTTCTGTAAGTCCATTGCTGAGCTGGGGTCGGCCCTCATTAGGCTCGGCGTGTCGAAGCCCAGACCATATACTAAGAATGCCACCAAGGTGGTTGCACCCAGGCCATGATGAATAACAAGCGTAACCAGTGCCAACCAGTCGTCCACATGTATCCCGAGCCCGGATATCCGTCTCGACCAGAAGCGAAGGGCGACGGCAAGGGTGGAGAGGACGGCGAGAAAGATGGTGGCCGCTACGTAGCCCCAGGAGCTCCGCCAGATTCCTAGGGACGAAACCATCCCTACTTCTTTTTTGGCGCGGACATGCGTGTCGCGAATGGGGAGGATTGATCGAAAAGAAAAGGATGTGATGAAAGATGACAATTGGCTTGCTTCGTGAGGGAGAATCAGGATCCCCGGCAGTGGCTCGTCGGATGGTGAGATTCGCCTACCCCAGACATCTGTTTCTCGGTGAATGCCACTTCGATCGTCAAGGATGTCGCCAGCGGCGATTCGACCAACCGGGTGGTGGTGCGGCGGCGGCCAGTTGTGTGCGTCGAGAAAGCTGTGTCGACAAGAATAGCACACGGGCCGAAGGTGGACCAATGGGGCCCTATGCAAGGCTCGAAGCTACGCAATATGCTATCCTCGGGTCGGTGTGGCATTTGGGCGGGCTTCACTACCACCATGGTCAGCGAACGTGGCTTAAGTACTTACACGATTGATGCAGAGGCCGATTTCCTGCCGTTTCGAGACATGGCGAAGGATCGCGACGCAAGGGTGCAGGGTGCAGGGTGCAACCCCAAACGGGATGCTGACTCGATGAGAGCGAAGGCTGTCGATCGATCCTTCGCCGACGACCCATCGAAGTGCCCGCATCTGGTGTAGCCTTACGGAACGGCTCCAGAAGACGGGGCGTCGTGAATGGGCTCGTGCAGAGGCAGGCAGACGACGACAGGCACCTTGGTCGGCAACCATCGTGCCACCGGTACAGTAAGAGCGAAGGGTTCGGAGCGGGCTAATCAATATGAACGTGGCAGGACGGGGAGCGAATGTGAGACGAGCAATTCGATTGGACATCGAGCTCTCGGCATGCAGGACACCACGCTCCCCAACACCCGATATCACGGCTCTGATTGGTAACGCGCGTCTATCTCACACCCCTTGTATGCATGTAAGATCTTCTATACTACCTACTATGTAAGCACCTACAGTGCAGAGCAGGATACAGAGTAGTTTCGTTTCCTTTGATGTCCCGGTAGCACGTCGCCTTCCTAGCCTGCCTACCTAGCCTGCCTATAAAGCATAACACGAGAATACGAGCTATGCGCAACTAGTGTAAGTAGTAAGTAAGCAAGTAAGTACTATGCAGACAGCGCACGTTCTCTGGATAGGTTAGCCCGGTCGCCGCCGAGACACATTGTGGTCGTATGACTTTGCTACGGCAGCACTGCGTGCATAGGCGGTGTTTCAGCCAAATTCGGATCCACATGAACGGAACGATTCGCAGCGTGGCGGGAAGCCTTATTTTAATATTGCGCGGTAGACTAGTATAGTTAGTGCTGTCGTGTCTGAAGGCCAATAGAGGCGGTATAATGTTAGCAATATAGTAATGATGAGTAGGACATTTGTTCCTATCGGGGACCCGTAGCTCAGTGGTAGAGCATCTGATTCCAGCTCGTTTGGAAAACAGCATCCAGAAGGTCATCCGTTCAAGTCGGGTCGGGTTCAATTCCTATGCCATCCAAATCTTTTTTTTATTACCTTACTAGGTAAGTAGGTAAACTACACTCCAATAGCTAAGCTTAAGACCAAAGATCAACCTAGATAGTGGGCGACGACAGCTCAAAATATTACGCTTAGTCTTATAAGTTAAGCATTACTTTCTAAAACAATATACATAATTTAGCAGTAAGATCATGGAATAAGCCGCAGCCGTCAGCTTTGGCCCCATTTGACACACTACTATATATGTTACAGCCAAGGGTTTAAGGTCGGGGAAAAAGGTTAGTATCTCATGCTTCCCTTGTTAAAGCGACGGGCTATCGGAACGATTTACCTTATACAGCGGGGAAAGAGACGATAAGCCACGATTGGCCGGCTCTATTGATTTTTACCCTCAAAAGGGCAAGCCCTTAAATTAATGGACTAAAAGATTAGTTACCATGAATCCCTCCAGAACGAATGCCGCCGCTTTCCACATAGGTAGGTACTTAGTAGTTTTAATAAGGAACAATATATTTGTCCTACCAAGCGAGGCGAGATATGATAAGCCGCGTGAAATATGAGAATCAGGGAGGGGAAAATGATATATCGCTTGCTCATTACAAGACTGAATTTATTGCGTGCCGTTTATTGTGTTAATCCCGGCGATATTGATACCTTCGGCGACCGAGTTCATTGATTTCAACTCCCGCTTAAGAGAATCATTAACGGCCCGGATATGTAACATCGAGCAATAAGACGATAGTAAATTATCTAGAGTTCTATTTTTAACTTCGCTGGTTGAATTTGACATTTTAGAACGCGCAGCGTTCCCACGTGTAAGATATTAAACCTCGTACTATCGCTTATCTTGTCCGAGTCCGAAACCAGCAAGCGAGTCTTAGAAATGTATGGCAACGGGAGTCTACCATTTGGATTTGACTTACCCAATCTGTGTTTATAAAGTTGTTCTTGTCAATCCGTAGACTACGTTATTGCACAAGAAATTCTCGATCCTGGGTGGCTGGCGATGCATTGCATCTTATTAAACCTAACACATCATCCGTGAAACTTGGCCTGTGGCGTTCAATATTTCATGATTCAAGCTGTCCATGGCCTGGATCCAACCCCATCAGGGTCTACCAGTGTCTCATCTAGATATTTACCATTTTATGCAGGGCCATTTATGTGGGGACGTCATAACTTATGTTATCGGGAGTCTAGACCCGGCGTATAATGTTGGGTTATTCAGAGAGGCGATTCTCGCTGCAACTAATTAGCTTCGGGAAATGTCTTGGCACCTTTTATTCTACCGAGAAGATTGAAATTACGAACTTTTCGTAAAAACTTCGTAAACTGAGGAGTAGTCAACAGGTGCTCGTCTCCCAACAGGTGGTATCCTCCGGATCATAGAAGGTAGTCTAGCACACGGATGGATAGTTGCTTCATGCTGAGTCTTTCCTTCTATGGAAATGAATAGTCATATGCGTCTTTAGATGTCGGGATTCTGCGTTTCGAGTCTTTAGGTAGCGGTCCTGGATGGCTGTGTGGCGTAGGCATGGCTGATCGTTGGCTGGTTTCTCTTTATCTGGCATCTATGCTTTGATCTGGACTTGTTTAACTTTGAAGGTATATTTATCTCTAGTCAGCGATATTCAATCCATCATACCCACCAGTATTCTTGGTGGCCTACTTTGACACAACATTTGAATGAGGTTGCCAAAGGTGGTGCCTGAAGCAGAAGTGTTTCAGAAGTCGAAAAACATTCAAACAATTAATGACTCTAATGACGCTAAAGCCCATCTAACCAGGCACAATAGGTAGACGTAAAGATGTGATTCACTGTAATACCAAATCGGCCCATAGTAGCCAGATGGTCAAAAGCTGAGCATTTTTCAGACGAGGGCTAAAATATCGGCTGAGAATATGGTCTGAACGCCCGAGAGGGTGGTATGACAAAGCTCTGCGATACTTCAACGCATCACTTAGACTTCAAAGCTGACTTCATATTTGCCCCATTGTATATCATGAGATCAACGGAAGTCAAGTTGTATTTGCGGATCAAAGCCCTCTTTGAGTCTAGCCTTACTGGCAGCGTGACCTTACGTAGAAGGTCACGGGTTTGAGTGATATAATACTGGTTATGATAGAACTATTATACTCGGCTAATGTGTAGAGATTCGTACAACTTGGACAGATGGTGTAGCATGCAGGAACGAACTCACAGGTTGCTGTATTGCTATGATGTTGGTTATCACTAAGACAGCACAATAATTTTGGTTCTTCAAGGCAGCACAAGGGTACTCTTTCGTGATGGTGGCGTTGAGGAAATTTCAAGCTGCAATGAAGCAATACAGTGTCGAATAAATGCTAGACATGATGTGTTTTTGGAATCAAGAGCCTGCAGCTCGTGGCAATAAATGAGTATTTGCAGTATATGACCTTAAATAGACACCTGCTTGCTTATCAACTATATTTATGTGCAACTACGCTGCACTATTTACTCTTGTGTCTCACGGGACCTCAGAAGCTGGCTAAGCTTGCTTAGTAGCTTACTTTGGATAACTACAAACCTAACCTTCTCACACTTTCGGGCGTATGTTGTATATCTTGAACCCACGCTAGTGAAAATAGCGATTGCAATCTAAGCCCTCTCTATATGAAACATACTGCTAGCCACAGAGCGGCGTGGTGTTTTGTCGACATGTAGCGTAGTGAAATAGAAGGTGCATAAGCGCGATATGAGTAAGGTGAGAAGAGCTTATTATACACCTGAAGGGACGCTCGTGCCTTGTATAGTACATTCTATAAATGACTGGTATAATCTACTTTCCATAATCGTTCATACTTATCTCCCTTGCGCAGTCTTAGCACTTATGGATGGGCCATGACGAGACACTCCTTCTAGTTTGGTGCCACAGATAGAGTGGTGAGGTCCTTATCTCCCTAATACCAAGGCTTCAAACACGAGTGTTCGTTTACGTGAAGTAACTGAGAGTTTGTGATGAGGTGTTCCGCTTTAAACTTGAAGAAACTAGGACAGTTTCATCGTGCGGGCTACTCAGAACGTTCCTCCACGCTCGCGAAAAGTCTTGTGTATGCTTCGACCATTTAGTGCTTGTGTAAAAGGTAAAGAAACCTTCGTGGGCTAGCAAGTTCTGTTTATAGAAAGCTCGATGTGTTGCAGTGCTATGACACAGGCAGTTCCATCTGGTGAGGTTTCTCGACTTGTTAGGCCGAACTTCGACTAATACGAGAAAAGTGAAGTAAAGAAGATGCCTTGCGCGGAGTCATGGCGGAGCAATGAATTCTGATCAATCACAGCTCAGTATTCTCGTAGCGAGCAAATAAGCGTCCTCATGCCGCCACAGTGGTGCTACTTGACTTGGCCGGGTGGTGCATAGCTGAGAATCTAATTTCAAAACATTCCAGTATGACATTTTAATTGAGGCCCTTGGATTTCCTTCGTTTTCTAGGTTCCTGAGCTCCTGCAGCTATCCACGGAGGCGTAGTGGTGAACATGCTGTAGAGGTGAGACATTTCGAGATCGTTTTTGGCCACCTACTCCGGGTAAGGAAATCATATGATTCTGTCTACATTGCGATGGTATATCCCTCGGTTTTCTCGATCAACAAATTTTCATGTACCGGTACTATGCCACTTGATTTCAGTAGCACAACTGTACATCAATAGTGCGTGGCCGGATTTCTAATTTACTTATACAAACCAAGTCAGAGGTGAATTTGTTGATGTTGACCCCTCTTTTGAATCGTAGCTGTAGCATACATCAACCACATTAGAAATTCGGTTGTAAGAAATGGGTTCTAGACTAAGGCTTCGAACCCCAGGCCATGGCGAAGAAAATACCAATCACACCTTCTTTAGGCTAAATGTGACACACTCATGGAAGCTACGACGTCGAGAACCTGGGTATTGAACCACATGGAGACGCTCTTCCGCGGGGCTATTTTCTAAGCTTCTAGAACGCGGTTGAGTGCAGCTCTGCTGAATATGCGGGCAATCGGATGTGTATACAAGGGATAATACCAGATTTTAGCCGTCATTCATGTTGAAGGCGAGGTAACTTCTGGGCATCGAGCTCTTAGCTGCAAATTTTGATATATAGCGGCGCTCCGTAAAGCGCAAAACTACCTACCGGGATGGAGAAGAGGTTTTGCTCGCCGCTAGAACCCTAAGAAAATGGCATACAAGATCTGCCTCGCCTTGCTCGCGGGAAGCGCGTGGGCACGTGATTTTCCAAACTGCCAGTCAGGGCCGGTACGAGCTACGTCGAGTTCAGGGTTCTCTCGCTAATAATTAAAAGCTCGCATCGAATCAAGTATGTAATACGACGCTTGATCCGTGGTCACGAGCAGCTGCAGTAAGATGCGCCGATACGCCAAAAAGACATCGTGGTCATAGTAGGCTTACACAATGATCTTATAGCTCGTCGCAGCGTTTAACACGAATGAGAAGATCTCCAACAGCTGGGATAATTCTCCGGGCGTCTCGCGAATTGGCCTGCCGGGCTACGAGTGGTGGCAGGAAGCACTACACGGCGTGGCGAGGTCAAGAGGTGTTCAGTTTGCGAATTCGGGAGAATTCAGTTATGCGACGTCGTTCCCACAGCCCATCACAATGGGTGCGGCTTTCGATATGCCGCTGATCTCCTCCGTAGCAACCGTAACATCAACAGAGGCCAGAGCATTTAGCAACGCTGGGCGTTGCGGGCTGAATTTCTGGACGCCGAATATCAACACCTTCCGAGATCCACGCTGGGGACGAGGACAGGAGGTTCCCTCTGAGGATCCGTACCATATGTCTCAGTATGTAATGCAGCTAATTCCGGCGCTGCAGGGCGGGCTCAAGGCGGATCCATACTACAAACTCGTCGCTACATGTAAACATTACGCAGGGTACGATATGGAAAACTGGAAGGGCAATAAGCGATATGGGTTCGATGCGAAGATAACCATGCAGGATCTGCAGGATTATTACCTTCAACCGTTCCGCACCTGTGTTCGCGATGCGAATGCCCAGTCCATCATGTGCAGTTATAACGCCGTCAACGGGGTGCCGACGTGCGCCGATCCCTGGCTACTCCAGAAAGTTCTCCGTGAACATTATGGCTTTGGCGGAGATCGATGGGTTACGGCAGACTGCGATGCCCTAGGGAATGTGTGGACTGATCACCATTATGGAGGAAGTGCGGCTAATGCCGCCGCCGCTTCGCTCAACGCCGGCACAGATCTGGACTGCGGACAGTTCTGGCCCCAGAACCTACCCTCTGCCTACAACTCGAAAATGTTCAATGATACCGTGCTGGACCGATCGTTAATTCGCCGTTACGCATCCATGGTACGGCTAGGCTGGTTCGATGCGCCCGCCAAGCAGCCATATCGACAGATAGCATGGGCTGATGTTGCAAAACCAGATGCAAAGGCGTTGGCGCTACGTGCCGCGCAGGAAGGACTAGTGCTGCTAAAGAACGAAGGTACGGGTAAACTACCGCTGTCTAAAACAACAGTGAAGCGTGTAGCCGTTGTAGGACCTCTCGCAACAGCGACGACTCAGATGCAGGGCAACTATTATGGCACAGCCCAGAGCATATCCACAGTAGTCAACGCGTTCAAGACGGCTGGGTTCGAGGTCACGAACGCGCAAGGTTGCGCGCTCACGGGGACTTCAACATCTGGATTCTCAGCGGCCGTGAACCTGGCGAAAAGCGCGGACGCAACGGTCTTCGTTGGCGGCATGGATACGAGCATCGAAGCCGAGGACAAGGATCGAGAGCAGATAACCTGGCCGGGCGTTCAACTGTCCTTGATCCAACAGCTAGCAGCCGCGACGGGCGATAAGCCATTTGTTGTTGTTCAGATGGGAACCATGGTCGATAGTTCGGCGATCGTGTCGGAAAAGAACGTCAACGCACTTGTCTGGGCGGGCTATCCGGGACAGGATGGAGGCACGGCGGTCGCTAGTGTCCTGACCGGCGATAAAGCACCGGCTGGACGACTGCCTGTCACTCAGTACCCAGGCGACTATGTCAACCAAGTCCCGATGACGAATATGAATTTGCAGCCTGGAAGTGGAAACCCAGGGTATGTTGAAGCCTTCTTCTCCCTTTGTAGCTGGACGAACCATGATCTCCCTTAGGTTTCACGTAATTAATTGAGATTTCCATTCACTAACAAAACGCCCAGACGCACCTACAAATGGTATTCTAAGCCACCGGTCTTTTCCTTCGGACACGGGTTGCATTACACGAGTTTCAACGTCTCCCTATCATCGGATCTTCCAACAGCATTTACGACGGCGGATTTAGTGCGTAGCAACAGTACTGAAGGAAGCCCGCTGGACCTTCTCCCGCTTACATCGGCAACCGTGTCAGTGACGAACACGGGAAATGTCACGTCCGACTACGTGCTTCTTGCGTTCTTGAAGGGTGAGTATGGACCTTCGCCATATCCTAATAAGAGTCTGGTAGCGTTCACGAGACTGCATGATGTCCAGCCCGGGGATACTGCGACTGGCACACTCGACATTAAGCTTGGAAGCGTTGCGCGGAGTGATGCGAATGGCGCTTTGACACTATGGCCTGCAAAGTACAAGTTGGTATTGGATATTGACGACCGCGCGAGCTGGGATTTCGAGATCACCGGCACCGCTACAGTGTTAGACAAGCTACCGCCTAAGAATTAGGATAGCAGTTGCAGCTAAAACTGCCAATTAAGAGGGGATGGTTGAATAAATACAAGCAATCAAGCCCTATTTTGTGGCCTTTAGAGTCGATGCATTGTCATAAAGACTGTTAATACCTTGTTAGTTGGCGTCCTTGAGAGACTATTCGGCCATGGGATGCTGCTGTAGCGCCCCCTTTGTATGGTTGCTATCGGTGCGACAGAGTCGATAGCCTATTTGCTCCCACCTTTCATTCCCGACACATGGATGGCACCAGAGGACATCCTCGGGATCAATTGCTCTCTTGATCTGCAACAAACGTTCGTAGTTCTCTCCCCAAAATGTGTGTTGCCAGTCTGGCTCGCTAGGATTATTCTTTTACTTGTCAGCGGACAAGTCTGCATATCTTGAGTAAGGCACCTACCTCATTCACGTAAGCCCCCATGTCTGGGGCCAGCTTCCGCAAAGGCTCGGTGATATTGTTGACGATATCGAGGGCCTCGGCTCTCGCGGTGGCATTGAGGGGCGGAAAGATATGTCCGTTGACTATGATGGAGTTACGTATTAGTCGAAGTTGAGCAACGCAGAGAGGACGGGGAGCTTACCAGCATGGATAATCGCTTTCCTCCACGTTGGAGTAACTGAAATACTACCGCCTCTTGGCTTAGCATCCCGTACACCTTTCCCGGCTACAAGGTATGCTGATCCATGTGAATGCTTAAAGGCCTCGCCGAGAGCGGTACTTTGGCTTGCGAGGGCCTTTTCATCAAGAAGCCGAGACCCAACATATTGATCGTAACCCGCCGGGCTCTGGTCGTACCATATGCTAAACCAGGATTGAAAGGAGGGATAAGGATTAATGTTCAATGCAATAAACGCATCGGGCCATGTAGCCTTAACATGTGCGATAAGGGGGTCCCAGATTTCTTGCATATCATTGATGTCCTGTGTATCCAGGAGCTGTAGAAGTTTAAAGATTAGAGATTATCGTTCATTATGACGACTCGAGTGGTTCGTAGACAAAAATGGGGACGTTAGGGAGGACGTATAAGAAAATAAAGCATAGGAGCAAGCCAGCCGACGAACACACCACATAAAATTACGTACCATAAATTCTCCACCCATACCAGCAAAGGTGCCAGTCCCATTATTACCATCGGGGCCGGTGATATTAGGGGTGAAGAATGCATAGCCCGACACGCCCTTTGACACGAGATAGGGGAAGGAAGACACAAGGTAGCCGACCATGTCCCAAATCCAAGGCGCGTTAAGGTCCAGACTAAGGAAACCTATAAGTCCTGCTACTACTTTTGGAGTTGGATATGTAGTGAGAGTCACAGAGGTCATAACACCAAAGGTCGAACCGCCTCCCTATGTACCATTCATTAGCCGTGAATAGCTTGGAAAAGATGTCAGAGAATGAACTTACGCCCCGCATGGCCCAGAACAAATCTTCGTTTTGACATTCGTTAGCAGTGACAATATCGCCCATCGGCGTGACAACTTCCATTTCCAAGACATTATCTGCTCCCAAACCGTAACGGGGCCCCAAAATCGAATGACCACCGCCGGTCAGGTATCCACCAACGCTCACCGACTTCGAGTTTCCTCCCACCACGGTCCGGTTGATCTTGTCTAGCTCCTCATAGATAGCACCAAGCTGAGAACCGCCACCGACAGTCACTGCGGGAGTGTCGATTGTAAATTTGCAGCCTTTGGGTTTAAATGAGTCGTTGTGTATCTTGTGACTCTGCATATGATGGACCCATATAGACAAAGCTCCTGGCGCCTGCGAGCGGCCCTGGTAATCATGACCGGAGCTTTTCACGACAACGCGAACGTTGTGTTTCCGTGCTATTTGACGTACTCGATCAGCAATCGGTCTACGGGGCGTGTAGTGTGTTCTCGAACCTACCAAAATCAAAGCTAAGCTTGACGTCCATTGCGGCCGTTGCATTTACGACGTAGGCAGGATATCCTGCACCACTGCACGGAGTATCTGGGTCAACCAAACAGGTGTCATTATTGAATTGCTGCCACATGTTTGAAACGGGATCGCTTTGGTGGAAATCGTAGATTCCCCAGGCTGCAGTGACGATAGCGCACTTGTCGGGGCTGTTCGATATTAGCGATCGGTTACTACGTATTGGAAAGGAAGACTAGATTCCAAGGCACGCACTTGAAGGTGGGCTCTCCGGGATGGCAGACAGCTCCTGGAGGAGGGCCTGGTCTGATAAGCTTTCCCCCAGTAGACTGATTGAATTTGGACCAATTCTCTTGAGATGGCCACTACGATTAACATGTCAGTGTTGAATCAATATATTTCAATAGTGACCTATTGTTCCTAAGCGGTTTACTTTCCCACTTCTGAAAGCGCTCATCAGGCTTGCAGCCGGTAAATGAGGAGCCAGGCATATCCAGATGAACAACCAGGGCTCAAATAAAAATAAAAAATGCTTACGGCGGTGGTGCCAGGGAAGGCCTTGCATGCTCCATGTTCCCCTGGCCTGGCTGCGGCGGCATCGCCAAGGACAAGGAGAGAGGTGAGGACGGATTGATATGCGAAGACTCTCATTTTGTCAGAGACTTCAGTTGATTGCGAAGAACAATGTGCTCACCTTGTTGAGTCACTTTGGTGAGCCGACTCTGTTTATATATATTCCTTCAGAGAAGGCCGGCCCAGACAACTCGATAGCGAGGCAGACTGTAGGGCTGAGAGTCACATCGTAGCCCCTAATAGCCTACATAGTAGTATTTTGCCCAGTATTTTCTCGTTACCCCAATCGTCGTATTTCGGGTTACTCGCTCGGTTTAGGCTTATTTGTGGCTAAGCCGGCGTGGGATAAGGTCAAATGTTAGTGCGGTCCGATCCCTGCTGCCTAAGATACGTGGGGTATTTTGTATGCTGGATGCTACAAATATGCCGATCTTCCCTTTAGTGATGCTAAGTGTCAACGTCAAACAGAAGTCATTCGTTCACAATAGTAGAACTTCAGAGAGCCTCCTCTAAGCCGAATGAGGTAAAGCTAGGCATTATGTAGTATCCTAGTACGATTATTAAGTAGACACAGAAGCGAGATGGACAACCATCAAATACTTATTCAGCCGCACGAGCGTCTGGGATCGAGTTAGGAAGCTTGAATTGGCAGTTGCCTGGCGCGGGACCCTACCGCAAGGCTTCATGACGACACCCGTTTCCCGTTTGGCAACTTCGCATTCCTCGCGTTCCTCTCCAGCCACCAAAGATACGCAAGCAAAGCCAAGAAAGGCAAGCTTCCTGATTGAAGTCTCACTAAACTTAACTCTTTTGGCTTCGTGATAGCATGATGCTTGCGTTCCCTGGCTTTCAGCTGGTCATTCGATCTTTACATCCTAGGATGGCTGTGCTGCGATAAAGATATTTGAGTCTGCTTTTACTGGGTTCTGCGGCGTCAATTGAATGCGACCGGAAATTTAGACTTTTGCCACTCAGGCTATACACTCGAGAGCGACAGCTTTCGACTTCCTCCCTTTGGCAAATAATACGGCGTATCAAACTAGTGACCGATGGCCACATCACCGGATTCGGAAATCTAGCATACGTTCCTGGAAAGCTTCCCAACTCGCCTCTCTAACTGTAGACTTTATCACTGTTGGAAGGATACCCGGAGGTGACTCTCACTGCATATGTCGAGGACTGCTGGTCAGAATGCTGGTGACAGAAATTTGAACTATCAATTCTCCATGATACTTCAATTATCTAATTAGCCGCACCAAGCTACCCTAGTCGCGGCGGGCCGTATACTGTACTAAGACGATGGCTATTAGTACCCTACATGTTGGGGTAGACTTACTTAATCACTCACATCCATAGCAAATATTCACTCAAGAAGAACAAGGAATCGGACGAACAAACGGAAAGCAATGCAATCCTCTGCAACATATAATATCTTGTCATATAGGTACACAGCCATATAGGTGGGTATAGCGTTCCGATGAAACCCAGTGTCGGGGTCCCAGGACCCGAAAAGGGGTCTCCTAGGACCCCTGGTGCCTGCTAGTCCTCTGATCGCCACTTGCGGCTAAAGAATGGAGCACTCTTACTGATCCACCGACACGACCCCATTCGGCTTGAGCAACTGCTGTGGTATCAGATAGAACATGGGAAGATAAACGGGTACTCAATGACGCGAACGCGTGACCGGTGCTCGGTGTGAATAAATAACTCAGCATCTTAAGTATCGCTAATGGCTTCCAGTGAGGCGTATTACCAATATTCTGTTCTGGTTGCTGTTTGTATGCGGGGTGTATAGTTATGAAAGTATATTCCTGACCACTCGGGCGAAACATCCAGTTATTATTGGTAGAAATGAGCATTGCCTTAATTTTTTCTCTTTCATTACACCACTGAAAGGCCCCGATTGTCGTTAATGATTAAAGGCTCCGAACTTGCTACAACGCCGCAAGAGCGAGTCGCTAAATTGCCTTGAAGGATCTAATTAAATACTCTAAAGGCATAAGTTGATCGTAGAAAACGTGTGGCGGTCTTCACTCGCGGGGGATCCAAAGTCCTCCACACAGTACGGGGAGCGTTGTTTGCATGTAAAATCCTCTCCGCTTTCCAGGTTCGTTTGCACTGGTCTTCGGTATCATCATCCCAAGAGCAAAGTAGAATTGCAAGTAACCTTTAGGGCAATGGCAGATAGCTAACGAGCTTCCAATTTGCTTAGTAAGAGTATGAAATGATATAGGAGTTCTAAGGGCTAGGGATAGGAGAAAGGAGTGCATTAAGCTTCAACTACTCTTTTATTATACGCCTAGCCCTCCTAATTTCCGATGAATTCTAATACGTCTCCTTTGGTCAAGAAGTTCCCCATTCATTTGAGTGATTATATTATCCTTAGAGCGTATGGACTAGCCTACGTCCTTAGCAAAAGTCAGGAGGTCGCCCTCTAATAGGACACCCTGACTATGTCAGCATGTCGTACCTAAATTGAGTTTGTGTTCAAGGAATAGTCATCACTGAAACCTCCAATTGGTAATTATTTATGGAGTTAATTACATTTTTCGATATCGTGATATTTAATGAAAGAAAAATTTCGTTAAGCAGTCGGTCTTCTACGAGTATAAACCCAACTGGCCCGCGCTGGGTGCCTAGCACTCCCATCTTTCCAACAACCAGCCTAAAAATTTTCATAATTAAAGTCATATGAATCATAACGTTCTCAATTAATCTTGTTGCAGTCGTATCTATGTTAAATCGATTCCTTGATATGGAATTAGCGGGTCATTGCGCGGGCTGCTAGATAACTATGCTATGGACCAAGACTCAAAGGTGCCAGACCAACAGTTCTAGCTCCGGGAAAACTTAGGAATCTAAATAAATTGTATATCACGTGTTAGCAAGTTCTTCCCGCACGCAGGGTATGTGGTAACCGGGAAAACAGACTTTATTGAAAGCATCACAACATCCTTTCAGCATAAACATCCGCGGACTCGCCGACCCCTCCGCGTCCATCATTTTGTTGGTCTTGGCCTAAATCATCACCAGATATCATGCCGAAGGACCTCGCCGAACTGAGAAGCTTGAAAGAAGAAAGCCTATCACATTCATTACCACTAACTGCCAGAACATCCGTCCTTTATCCGGTTACTTCTACAAGGTGATGCCATCAACAATTTGTCTCAACCCTGCGCATGTAGTCACTGGCGGGTGCCACAAGCCTCAACTGCACAACACCTAAAACTGCAGAAGAAGGTGCTTTCGTGTAAGAACAGATGTTCAAGACCTACGTCAAGTCTAGGGTTACTGACGCTGCGTTAATGGGTTTAGCGCATATGCTACATATCCCCTATCAACTCGGTTGTTATTTTCTCCGGGTTCATTATATCTCCAAGTACGCGGGGTCGTTATAGTAAGGAATACAATTCTCTATCTGGCTCGGATACCAATTTCTTTAACACCAATCCTATTTGAATTAAACGATTCTTCAAGTGTCGCGAGATCAGCTCAAGTTTGGTCATTTTGTGTGTGTGTACGACTCGTTCTAAGTATCCTAAACGCGATATTGGAATATCTCAACAAAAATTGTATCAACCTATTCAAGTACCCACCGGTACGGTTCCAGTTTCATTCTTATACAGTACGTCCAAACCGCATGATAAATTTTCACAAGGGTTAGAAGAATACTCGAATTGCAAATAATCTTCTGGGGCTTCAAGGGGGCCATGAAGGTCTTGTACCTTCTTCAACCAGGCAGGAGATATACGGACTATATGTCCGAATAGCCTCACTTCCCCTTTCCTGCCTCGCTTTCGTATAGCTGTCTCGGAAGATCAGGCAATACACGGGTGAGCCTGGAGCTGAAGCTTCGCACAGAGTCTCACACTCGTATAACTATATACGTGATATGCAAGTCCTAGTCTCGGGTACGTGTGACATAATTCAACACACTCTGCTCACCAATAGGTGGTATATTGTAGTCGTATTCAAATATGGAAACATGTTACGTAGGGTGGCTATCGAGCATCCAGCCTTGCAGCTGGTATCGCTTCGAGCATCGGCGCGGAGGACGGCATATTTTTCTTTTTTTCTTTTTTTCAAAATTTGAGTTTAAGTTCCTGATTCGGCGACACTTCGCGGTTGTTGCTATCGCTTTCTGGCGTTGTAGCTAAATCGATGAAGGTAGTAGAGCACCGAAACCTTTATTTGCCTTCGCACTATAATACTATAGTTCCATACCGCGGTCTCAGTGGTCTATATCATACTTAGCCTTGTACTTGAAGCGCAAATAGCTAGCAGAAAGCCCGAAACTAACGAATTCGTCTTAAGAGAAATTACCATTGTGAACCTATAGATTATCTTACAAGAAGGGTATTGGCTCAAGAAGGCGAAGTCATTTCTTTTCCTATAGATTCTATCTAATGTGATTTACAGCTGAGGCAAGCTAGCTAACACCAACTACTTACTTTCACCTCTTTATTAACTCCCGTAGTAACTGAAATCATGGAGCCTAATGAGGGCAGACCAATGCAAGAGACTACACCATTAAAAAGTGTTTTCTAGCCAACAAGGGACACACCCGAACAATTATCTAAAAAGATCAAACCTAGCTACCTACCTGACGAGGAAGTTAAGGGCGCGGTTCTATATGTGATTAGAGTTTTTCTCCAAATACTCAAAAGAATTAATGTATGAGCAACATGATGAATAAGGGGGACGTTTCTGGTGGAAATGAAGGGGAGAGAATGGCAAAGGCCGAGGATAGGGCTATCATTTTATTATGCTTTTACTTAAGAAGCTGGCTACTGTTATGTCGTTGTATAACTTGTGAATACTATGTAGCATATGACTAACGCTCGTTATATCTATCACCATCATGCGCCCTTTCCATCATAGCTGACTAACGTGGTGGTATTTAAGGATGATCTAGCGCCATTAGAGTAGTATGTGATTAAGTGTCCCGCCGTACATAAATCTGCTAGATCCCAGCGCGCCTCGTACGAGATCGCGTCTGGTACCTCTGCTTGAAATATTTCGCTCTTAGTTAGGTATAACCCCTAGCTGAGCCGAAAGGTCACTTATAATGGGAAAAATTGGTTCGAATTTCATCAACGCTGACCCAGTTAGAGGGACTCTGTGTCTCCATGTGACTTGTCAGGTACGGTGTTTTCCAATACAAAATGACTGGTTATTACTTGTCAGAGGATTTAGTCATAAAGTGAATAAATAGTGGAATAGAAGCCAAGATAACAGCACCAGCCTTTCACAGGCTTCATGCATATTATACTTAAACAGTGTAGGCTATTATATCCAATGAGTTTAGCTGCCCAATATACCGCCAGTACGGTAAATATCGGCGTCAATAGCGTTGACAATATCCCGGCGGCACGACCTACCATACCTTTATCGGAGATGAACCTTCTTAGGGCTTGTCGACAAGATGTTAAATATTGTCGTGTACCTAGATGAATCCTACCCTAAACATATTTCTTATTTTCTGATGGTAACATCGGGCTCACTACGGCTTTCGATGACCATGGTGGGTGGGCGCCCGCCCTGTTTGCCGGGCCCAGGCTGCTTTTCCTTTAACCCGCAGACTGAACGGTAACCGGGCAAACTAGCTGCGCGACTAGAGTGGGAAATTTAGGAGGAGCTCCTAATATTTCTCCCATCGTCCAGAGAAGCCAGAAAAGAATACCCAGAAAACCAGTAATAGAACTCCCAAAGCTTCGCGAGCTGGCCGAAGCTGCGTATGGTGCCTTTCCTCAAATCCTACATATTTGCAGCCCTCGTCGGCCACCGCCTAATAACCTTCAATGCGCCATGGAAGAGTAGAAAGAGGCATGGTGGGGCGTGGTGAAGATCTCACAGGCTTTGTACTAATGGGGGAATGAAAGCCAAGCAAGATTTCAATGGTCATGTACAAGCTATGTTAAGATGGATCATACAATGGGTATTTTCGAGTTATCCCTTACTTTAGTAACCAAAAAATCGATTAAGGCTGTTCTTATGTGATAGCTATGTGGAGATTTGGTGTAATTATACCGAGAAAATAATGAGATCCTCATTGTCATTGTTACAAGGAGCTTCATACTGGGACCAAAAGGCAATTAGTTTTGCGCATAAAAGGTATTTGCAAGTCAATACTAGTGAGGATAGCATTAGCCGTCATAGTTCCTTGTAAACTCCTAGATTTATATCGCATGGACAATGGCTAACCATCCAGACGTGATTATGGGGATCATGAATTCTTTGGTTCTCGGCCCCTTTGCAACGTAGCCCTCATTAGTCGACGCGAAAATCTGGACCTCAATAGTATATTCTCCGGGAACAAGGAAAGAGCAATCTCAGCACTCCCGACGGTAGCCATTGCTCTTGGAGGATCATTTTCGAGTCGCCCTATATGCCGAATACATGATGTTTAAAGTAATGAGTGACTTGTATGATCTTCGAAGTCAATCTGCAGCACTCGACTTCGTAGAGTATTTGATTATTAACAGCCGATACGACGGCTGCGTATCTTGAATATTATTAGCTAGCTAAGAAAGCCAAGATAGAGCAGACCGTTGGTGTCCGCCTCAACTCCGCATGCTATCGTGGAATTATATCCCAATAAGAGGCGGAATTATCCGTCGACTTACCTACTCTATCTTCGGATTTTTGACTAGTCAATGCTCTTAACTCATACGTCAGATCCTGCCCGCATAATTCGACATGTGAACAGTCTTGGCATCTACGGCACTTGCGTTCGCCATTGAATAGATGAATATGGTTGATCGCATGGGGTAAGGCTCTTTACCGGTAACCCAACCGTGTATTCGGAAATTTGCCGCCCCGAATTAGGACAGGCCCAGCAGCCTATTGTATGTCCCAGTTAAACCACCATGTCGCGGGTAAAAGTAGTTTAATCATGGATATGGGTCCTGATTTGTCCGTGGAGCAAGCCGTGTGCTATTCCAACCCTTAATCGGGATATGCAACCATTACCACGCTTTTCGATAGGCACTAGATTCGCGCTTTGAATAATATGACAGTAGATATATTAGTCGAGATATGGGATTCAAAGCGCAGCTAACAGGAAATGTACATAAAAAGTCGATTCGCACTGAACCGAGGCCCCCTGTTTCTCCTTCTTCCAACCTTTGCCGCACAACTAGTCCGTTGTAAAGATGAAGTCGTTCTCCGTCGCCGTTGCGCTCATTGCGCCAGTTCAGGCAGGTCTTCGTTTTGGATGCTCCTCGCTCACCATCCAACGAATTGATCCAGTTGTTGAGCCTGGACAGACCCCTTCGGCTCATGTCCATCACATTGTCGGAGGAAATGCCTTCAACGCCACTATGACTGGTGATGTTGGTGCAAGAGGTACTTGCACTACTTGTGAGATGGCAGAGTATGTATTCCTGACTCATCCACCTCCTATTGAGGCAGAGAAGTTGTTGCCACATATCTTATACCCATCCATACTCTCAGGGCCCCTTATCGATGAGACGGTATTTTGGTATAGTGGTGGTCCTTTTCTAACCCTTGTTTTAAAGAGATTTTTCGAACTACTGGACAGCGGTCCTCTACTTCAAACACCCTACTAACGGTTCCTATCACCGTGTGCCGGTCAAAAACAATGCGGCCCTCGCTGCCGGCACTACCGGTGGAATGACTATCTACTATACTCCGGTAAATATTCATAACCCCAAGATGCTATCTTGAATGGATTCCTCTTGAACAACCTACCGGATGCCGGGCTAATCTTTTCACAGTAAGCTTACTCTCGCATCCAGGGCTCCGGCCTTGATACCTATATAACGAATGTCTTTGGAACGGGTGCAGTATGCTGACTTACATTAAAAGGCACGACTTCAGCACGGACGCATTGAAACAGCAATACATTACGGCCTTCCCACCAGTTAGTTTCCTAGATATCCCGTCACGCTTAGCAGTCTAATGATTTTAGGGCTTCCGTATGACCGTCGGGTCCCCGACAACGAACTCTCTTGATCAAGCCAAGGGTCACATCGGCCTGCGCTTCAATTGCCTTCAGACTCTTCTAAACAGAGGCCCAGAGATGTAAGAAACTCTTGGAATCATGTTTCTTTTTCGCCTCGGTGACTGGCAGTGTATAAAGCCTCCGCCTTTGGCCAGGACCGTGCTTAGAATCTTCCGAGATCCCCTAAAAGTTACTTTCAATATGATGATAACTGACTTCAAAATTTCTAGGGTCGACTTCCCCGACAAGCCTTGCCCCGCTGGGTATGCCTTCCTATAGTTCTTAAACACTCGTATATCACGCTCAAAATACCGATGACTGACTCCAAGCGTTATAGCATTTTCGCCGTCCACCATTTCCCCGCGTGAGTGGCCTATTTAAGATGATTGAAATATAAACCGGTTCTAACGGAACTCTAGTTGCTGGGATGGAAAGAACCTCGACAGCCCCGATCACCAGTCTCATATGTTCAACACCATCAAGAATGACGGTTTTATCAACGCCCCACCGTGCCCAGCCTCGCACCCGGTCCGTATGCCTCAGTTGACATATGAGACCGTCTGGGATACAACCAAGTTCAATAGCCTGTGGCCGTCCGGCACTCCGAATCCCTTCGTCTGGAGCTTTGAGGGAACAAAGGTAAGTACTTGTGCCACCCACCCACCCACCTACTCACCAACTATAAAATACAATGTATTCAACGTAACTGACGGAGTCCTGCGCTTAGGGCTTCGGAACGCACGCGGACTATATGTTCGGGTGGAAGGGAGACTCCCTGCAACGGGCTATGAACAAGTCGGAGTGCTTCTACGATGGCTGCGGTTCCATCCAGAAGCAGGTCATGTCCACTGCTAATAAGTGTACCGTTAAGGATTTCGTCGGCGAGCAGACTGACGGATGTATGTTTTGAATCGTCTTGGCTCTACTTGTCCGATACTAACATCTCATAGGGCTCACCTCGCTTCCTGGTATGGCGATGTAAGGATACAATATCGACCGTCTGTCTTACTCTGGATATGATGCAACTCCTCAATGCGCAATTTGCGGGAACTCCACTTCTGTTCGTTTATGTAGATAAACCTGCAGTGTTTATCTTAGTACGCTCGATAGTGCTACGCTTATGAGAACACCCACTATCGCCCTATAATACTGATTTGCGTCCCGAGATTTTTTTAGATTTTTTTTTTCTCTTTGTAACTGATACTATATTGATATATATGCCCCTTTGTCTCGCATTATTACGTGTTATAGTACTGGAGTGCTGAAAGCTGTGTATGTCCAACCTTCACTCAATCCTGCAGGTCTTAGATCCGACCTTAAACCAATTGAAATCTATGGATAACAGTATACCCAGATATATATGTCCCAGGGTAATCGAACGATATAGGCGCGTTCTGTATGTATCCTATATGGTTTGTGATAGCACTTCTCGCTGTCTCACTGTAGCCATAAGACAACCAAACAGCTTACAAGCAGCCATGCAGCGCCACATAAGCCCGTGACTCTAGTTGCTGACGCGGTGGGTACCGTCGTTGGGTCGCTGGTCGAGTCGCTGGTTGGTGATGAAGACGAAGTAGTTGGGATGGCACTGGTTTCTGTAGTTTGAGCCACAGATGTCGTTGTGGCAGTTACAACAGCTGAAGTGGCTCCACTAGCTGGTGAAGTAGTGCTGGCAGAGGTCGTGGTGTCAATATTCGTTGTTGTTATTGTAGTCGCTATTAGCCCCCCACCAAGGGTAGGTATTGCGTATGGCGGGTCGAAGAGTCCAAACCTTCCGCAGGCATTGCACTTTTATCTTGAGTTAGTAATTGGACATCTATGCGGATTATTGAGAGTCTAGGGGCTAAAGCGGCGCTCGTCGTGATCGCACTATGATAAACCGAACAGCTGGTTTTACTCACCGGCAAAGCCCATTGTTTCACAGGTTGAGGTGCGAGAAGGCTAAAGTCGCAATGTCCATCAGGTATTGTCGTCGCGATTATTTCAGGATCTAACGACTGGGGGCAGTCCGTATGTAGGTCATTTAGAGTGAGCTGCCTAGTGATTTGCTCCCTAGGGAGTATTGTGGACACTTCATCTAGGTCGAGAGCGAATACTTCACTGGTCCCAGAAGGGCCAACTCTGCCGATTGAATTGGTGCCGTATATGGTATTTATGACGAGATACACAGATGGCGATGTGCTATGATTTAATTAGTTATTCTGAGGGTCACATAAAGAAACATGATTTGTAAGAAGGGTAATACGTACAAGGTGTAGTCAATTCCCGTTTCGACATATGTTGAGGGATACGTGTAATCGTTATTTGTTGGCCAGAAGAACAGCCGAACCGTGCCCGCCGCAATGCTACATGTCGTTGGACATTCTTCTTCAACGGATGTAGTTATTGTAGGGGTAATGGTTGAATATGACACAGGTGGAGTGATCGTCGTAGGCACGATGACAGTAGTAATACTGATACTCGTAGTTGGAACTACTGTAGGATAGTATACGGTTGCATTAGAAGTGATGGTCACTGGGACACTGATCGTGGTCGTTGTTGTGTTCAGAATGGTTGTAGGGTATGTAGAAATAACTGTCGTTGGTGTCACTATAGTGACATTACTGCTCGGGTACGTTTCATGAGTTGTTGGCAGTGTGACAACCGTCGTGCTGCAACTTGATGTGTCATAGTGAGGATAGTGATAAAGGGCTTTGAGGTATTAGTTATCGCGATAATGTGAATGTTAGATGAAAGGTAAGTACCTCCACTGTTTACACTATTCGCGCCGAGGCCCAGCAAGCCCAACACGATCGAAAGTCGAGGAGTAGAGGGCATAGTGGTACTGGCATGAGAAACAGGTCTGGGAGCTGAACGAGCGTAATACGACGAGTGCAATGTGATATTGGTAGTAAGCGAAAGAATGGCAAAAATGTGGTCGAGTACTTTTGAAGGGACATAAAATCCTTTAAGCATCAGAATACAGAGCACCCACACTATGCGAGTAAAACGAATACAAATAGGATGATGTTGTCATTTTAATATTTGGCAGTTATATTGGACTGGCTGGGTTACCAACCAGCAAGAGCTAGGAGCACAATACACTGGCCGTGAACCGAGCTCTCTGGCTACGTGCTCATCTATGACACTACAGGAGGACAATTCGCCTTGTTTTTACGAGTCGATGGTGTCATAACGGTGATCGTGATGCTTGAAAATCGATGGCCCTGGCGAGAGTGAGAATGATAAACAACAACGGACTAAGCCTATTCAATGTACATTGCAAGGGGCCCTGGGAGTGAGTTGTTCATCGACATGGTATATGATTGGCTAGGGCGTCCCAATGAGCCAGGGGATAAAATCCTATGACGATGGTTGCATTGTGATGCGGAGCCCCGGCCGTGGCGTTCGAGCCTATGATGTACTATCAACTGCCGGCCCTTGACGATTTTTGACGATTTTTGACAACTATCAAAACAAGTTATTTTACGAATGAAGCTAACACACCAGTTACCTCGAACCACGTCCTCAATTCCCCAATGAGCATATATATGCACCTATGCTATGAAGCGCTAAATCCCTATGTGAAAACTACACGCATGATATTCAGCGCGTCATGTTTTACCTCTAAGTTTAGTATTCCAGATGTCATTTGCCACTGCGAGGTGCAGCCAACGCATTGGCAACTCCTTACTCCTTAAAGAGATACAAATCGTAGAATCGAGGACGAATACCATCTGTATTGGCTTACAAATATGGATCGCGGCATAGGTGTAAAAACGCTCCTGTGTACCTGGATGTTAGTATTTTTAACATCGGGTGATAGCACAGCCAATATCACAGGATCTTCGAAAGATGGTGATGACCCCAAAGCTGTCGTGATCTCTCCCAGTGAATACTTGTAAGTCGAGACTAATGCCTCGGAACACCGTCGCCTAACAGAGCATCTAGTGAGGGAAATGATGGACCGTGGAGCACATGTAAGTAACAGTTATCTTATCCCCTCATATCGAGTCTATGCAGGTCGTTTTACTTTATATAGTTTACTGCTTTAAGACGACCTATTACCCTTCAACACTCCCCAAGACAGCGGAACTGATTTTATATGTTGCAGTCGATCTTAGAGTTGGAAATCCAGAACAAGACGTCAGAGTCATTGTATCTACAGCGTCCCCAGAATCGTTCGTCGTATTATCAGATTACGGCTGCTCGACGTCTGTATTCGAGACGGTGCCGGACAATTGCGCAGTCTCCAGGGGTAAACTATTCAATCCGAACGAATCATCAAGTTGGCACGAATTGGGTCTTTTCGGTATAAATGAAGATGGAGTTGGTCTTGAGGCGAATCTCGGGTATTCACAGAGATCGACTTTTGCTACGGAACACCTTGGTTTAGGACTCACGGGACCGAGTCTTGATAATCAGATCGTCGCTGGTATTGCGACCGCCGAGCCCTTCTATTTGTAAGAGCTCTTCTGCCTCCACACCCCGAACGACTGACGAAGTCTAATCCGAAAACGGCCATAGGGGTCTGTTTGGACTTAACAACCAACCCGTCAACTTCACCTCACTTGGCAACTCCTCCTCGCCCTCATTTCTTACTACACTAAAAGACAATGGCGTTATTCCGAGCCTGAGTTGGAGCTATACTGCAGGTGCCAAGTATCGTAAGTGTTATTAGGGGAAATCTGCTGTGATTGACTTGCTAAGTTCATTTTATCTTAGGTCTCAAACAAGTATACGGGCAATTGATACTTTCTGGATATGATACGTCGAGATTCGTTGAGAACTCAGCTTCCTTCAGCATGGCGGATGATGTCACGCGTGACCTGGTAGTAGTACTTCAGTCCATTAGCTATAGTGGTTCAACCTCGGCCACTCTCCTATCTGAGCCCGTCGACATCTTCATCGATTCTACGGATCCTAATCTCTGGCTTCCCGAGGACGTGTGTGATGCCTTTGAAACGGCGTTCGGGCTCACTCTCGACAGTACCACTGGCTTATACCTAGTGAATGAGACTTATCATAACACGCTACTCAACTCAGACGCGGAGGTGACTTTCAGACTATCTGATGTGAATTCAGGCGGGGAAGCTGTACGAATTGTTCTCCCCTACGCGGCGTTCGACCTTACCGCAGAGTCTCCCCTAGTCGAAAATACGAGCTATTACTTCCCATTGAAACGTGCAGCCAATTCGACGCAGTACACATTGGGGCGCGCATTCTTACAAGAAGCGTGAGGCAAACCCGCAGCCAATACAGGAACTGGTTTATTTGCAGAGAACTAACGCCACCATAGTTATCTCTCCGCGGACTATGAGCGCCGTGTCTTTAACGTTTCGGCGTGTTCGTGGGTTGCGGGCGCCGAAGAAAACGTTATCACCATTCCGTCGAAGGATTCCAGCGACTCGCCGGATGGACCCTCATCAAACCCGGGGAAAAAACTGGGTGGAGGCGCTATAGCCGGCATAGTAATAGGCGCTGTAGTTGCTGCTCTCCTGGTTGCCGCGGCAATTGTATACCTAATACGTCGTCAACGAAAGAAGAAAGCATACGCGGCACACGACCCAGTAACTGATATAGCTGTTATCACCGGCCCGGTACACAATCACCATTCTCAACGAACTGGCAAGTTCTACTCGCCAGACACTATCGGCACTGGTACGGACGCAGGCGGTAGTGAGGATAACAGAGGGACGATTGCAGGCAGCAATAACGGTGGAAGTATCGCCGGCCAGAGCAACCAACAGGAGTTAGACGGTCAAGACACGCAAGTTGCACCGGCCGCGGCGACTGGTGGCGATGGATCACAAGTCCACCCATCACACGGAGAAACGAAGCTTCTGAATAGAGAGTCGACGCCCATATATCACGAGCTCGGGGGGACAGAAGTATCCAAGACGGAATCAGATGCAGTGTCCAGTTTAGGCGGTCTACCCCCGCGTGTTGAGAGGGAAGAAGGTGGCGACCACCTCGATTCGCCATTTGTCTCTACTCTGGGCAGTTCTGGCTGGCAGGACAAACGAGCCGATGCGTCGTCGGACTTGGTGTCACCTACTACGCCCGTTCACCACAATTTTAGTTGACCTCCGGGGCGCATCAGAGCATAGGTAGGTACACTTAGATAGACGCTAATTACTCATCTAATTTGAAGCTAATGTAGAAAGGTCTTACGAACACACAGTAATAGCGATATTAGCATCACTGGCATCTTTTACATGGTGCTATGTAATAACGAACCTAGCCTCATGGGTTTTTGAATCGGGTCGAACCCTCAAACCTTATTCTATTAGCGTATAGACTTTTCGGTGAAAGTTGTGGCCCGAATCAAATTAATTTACTCGAGACTGTCCAGAAGTCTGCGGTCTCCAAATTTATCATGACCGATTTCAAGCTTTGGACCAGCCGGCAAATATATTCTATTACATTATCTGTCTCCTGTGAATATCATTATAAGAGGCCAGAGACCGTTATACTACTTGCTGGAAGATTTGAGCCTTACGGTTGAGCCTAATTTTCAGGTTGATCTGATAGTTTAAAGACTTCTGTAGGCGTGTTCTTGAATACCTATCCTATCGTATGGTAGTACGCAGGTGTCAAGAGTGCAGAAGAGTTGCGTGTCTGGTTTGTTTCAGGGTTTTAGAGTAAGGCAGTCAATTCTGCCATGCCACACCTTATAGCCGCATTCCTCGCTTGTCGGTTTCGTGCACATGAAGCAAGGGAAAGATTGAGGGTGGCTTGTCTTCTGATACTATTCAAATTTCTTATTATATATTCGCCCAGTCTCCCGCCTCGCAGCTAAACTCTCATATTATTAATATTAACACCTCGGAACCCCAAGTTCTCTTGCCTGCCATTGCTTCGGTCTTTGCCCGTGCGCAGTCCAGCGCCGATGCAAGACAAGTAGTGGAACCACGTGTAGCTTTCGACTACCAGGTCGACTTCTATGACGCTGTAGGCACTGATTATCATCGTAATTCAATGAAGATGCTTCTGGGATTACTCTACACCTAGGTTGATAGCCTCATATGGACCGCGGTACACTATATCGATGGTTCAATGCGCCCTTATATGGAGAAGGACCCGATGTTCGCCAAGTTCTGCGAAAAGGTCGAAAGCTCCGAGGCACTCTTCAATGCCGACACAGCTTTGGTAGCGTATCATGGTCTTTCAAAAGGAACACCGAGCCTCATTCGACATTACCTGCATCAGTGAATAGTAAAAGTACGCTACTTGTCGATATCTGATTAAGCTACGATGGGCTGACAATAGAACTAGGACCTTGACTGGCTGGACACCGAGTTCCGCAAGTCTGAGCATCGCTTCTTAGAGATTTTCTAGCTCATGGAAAACCTTATCCACCGAGTTTTGGTGTCGGTATAGTGCTCAGCCTTGTGATACACCTTTTGCAACTGATCCCTCTATACGGTCCTACGGATGGCCCTGATAATGGCTTTTACCCCGGGAATACCGACCATGCGTCTGAGAACAGCGATGGACGGGCCGAATGTCGTTCCTCTGAGCTGGTGATGAATAGCATTGGGAATGAGCCACGCTTTGTGTGGGTTTTGGAGGTAAGCAGTCTCGGAACGCGAGCACTATAGAGATAACGCCAACTAGTTCTCAGGGTCCAGATGCGAATTGCTGCCTTGCTGTCTCCCACAAGTCTCCGGGTTCCATGGACCAATGTTGGCTGAATCCCGATTACGAGCGTGGGAGCGTCCCTGACGTAAAGATTGACCCCGTCTTTCGCGGCAAGGATTATCGCAGCAAAACGGAAGATGACGGCTTGGATTCCGATGGTCAGGTTATCGAGGAGTATGACTCCCCCGAGAAGTGACTCTGTGCTTTCCGTGGTGAGGCGGCGGCCTCGGCAATCCTGAGCCCATGTACGTACGTTCCCGAGTACGATGTCTGAGTCCTGCAGAGGCGGTGTAACCAGATGCACAGAGAAGGATGCCGCGGCGCATGAGGGTTGTCTTATTATCAAGAAGAGGTCCCGTACTTCAGTACCCATCGCACACAGCGAGATGTATCAGCTGCGGGCGTCTCGGAATGCACATAATGCGAAGAAGTGGAAATCATTATGCCAGAATTATACAGCTAAATCCCGGCGGTCTTCGATGTTGTCAATAACCTGGTCGACCTGGAGTTGAGGGAGAGCGAGAGCATCATGTTAGTGCACAGTTCCAATGTCGTCGCCTTTGGCGCTCTTCGGTGTCATAGGCAGGGTCTCAGCTATCGCAAGTAAGGTTGTTTTCGAAAGACCGACATTTCTATAGCAAATCGGCCTTGCATTGGATTGGGCATTTAATCCACCTACGGTTGATGCTGCCTGCTTGTTGTGATTGAAAATACAAGTCCTACTAGGCTCACGTTAGAGGCTTTGCCGGGTGGCGGTGTTAGTGGGGCCATTACGTAGCGTTGCGGCCTGGTCTCCGAAGTACAGCAGCAGGGGCAGTGCTAGAGGAGTGCTGTAAGAGTGCTGTAAGAGTGCTGTAGGTGTGCTGTATGTTGGTGCAACTCAAAACAGCCAACACACCATCAACGGAGCCCTGGCTTCCTCTGGTGATGACCACGAAAGCACGTTTGTGGATCGATCGCCATGTCTCTCCAACATCCGAACACGGGCGTGGAGAAAGACCGATCGCTGCTCTCACCTCGCTCCTACGATGATGACGCCGTATCACTCTACAGCCGAAGCGACCAGGACACCGACAGCGAGGATGACAAGATACTGGCCGCCGCGCGGAACAGCCGAGAGCTGCGTGCGCGCGACCGCATGGTCTTGATGGAGGAGGACGAGATGGACCAGCTGGTTGTCGACTCACGCGCCCAGCAAGACCGCCAGCGACGGGGGAGCAGCCTACAGCGCCGCGGGAGCAATCTTGCGCTGCCCAATCCCATCCAGGCTCTGCGCAAGTATGGCCAGCCGCGGTCAGGCTCGGCCATCCACGATCCGGCGGGCTCGACCGAAGACCTGTACGACGAGAAGCGGCGGACCCGACGGAGCAGGCGCAGAGAGAAGCGGGATCGTCTGCTCGGGGAAGCCCGTGATGGCGAGGACGGCGAGCTCATGCACGAGATGGAAGGCGGCACGATGAAGGACGGGAGCTCGACGGGCGAGAGCAGCGACCGAGAAGACAGCGAAGAACTCGACCGCCAACACCTGATGCATGTTTCGGGCGCCAAGACGGCCAAGAAGCGCAGATGGAGGAAGTGGGTGTTCATCTACACCACCATTGCCATCGCCTTCGCCCTGCTCGTGCTTGTGGCGTGGAAGCTGTCCGTCAACAAAAAGCGCTCTACGGCCACCAAGCTTAGGAGTAATGGCACCGCACTATTCGCCCCAACCACCCTCATTATCAGTCTAGATGGTTTCCGGGCCGACTTTCTAACCCGCGGTTTAACACCTCGGCTGAATGCCTTCATTAAGGAGGGCGTTTCGCCGCTGTACATGACGCCGTCGTTCCCATCCGTCACGTTTCCTGTGAGTCCTTACCCATCCCAACTAATATAGCCTGGGGGAATCTAACGCCGTTATTAGAACCATTACACGCTTGCTACTGGCTTGTATCCCGAAAGCCACGGCGTCGTCGGCAATACTTTCTGGGACCCGGCCCTGCAAGCTGAATTCTACTATACTGACCCCAAGCGAAGCCTGGATCCGAAATGGTGGGGAGGCGAGCCTTTTTGGGTCACGGCAGAGCTCCAAGGCATCCGCGCGGCGGTACATATGTGGCCCGGGAGTGAAGCGCATATACATAACATGGACCCGACCTTTCTCGACAGATACAATGGCGATGAGGCCTTACCCAAAAAGGTCGACAGAATCCTGGAGTTCATTGACAAGCCGGGGCTAGAGAACCCAAAGGTTGATGAACAGCTGCGACCGCAGCTCATAGCAGCTTACGTTCCTAATGTGGATGCCATTGGCCACCTCTACGGTCCGAATAGCACCGAAATTCAGACCACCATCAGTGCAGTCGACGACTTGTTAGACGGACTGTTCCATGGACTCGAGCAAAGGAACCTAACCGACATCGTCAATGTCATCATCGTGTCGGATCACGGCATGGCTACTACAGACGTGAGCCGGATGATACAAATCGAGGACCTGGTCGACATTTCCAAGGTAGAGCATCTCGACGGGTGGCCCTTGGTCGGCATTCGTCCAAAGAAGCCTGAAGATCTGCAAGTTCTTTATGAACAGGCAGCTGCGAAGGTGAAGAGCAACCCGAATTTCGACGTCTACCTCAAAGATAAAGATATGCCGGAACGATTTCACTTTAACAATAATGATCGCATAGCTCCTCTCTGGATCATCCCGAAAACAGGCTGGGCAATCGTTGAGAAGGCAGAGTTCAATATCCAAGAAGCCAAGGCAAAGAATATATCATATCATCCACGTGGATTGCATGGCTATGACCACGAGCACCCTTTGATGCGGGCCATCTTCGTTGCTCGTGGGCCTGCTTTCCCCCATCAACCGCATAGCAAGGTTGAGACATTCCGTAAGCTACTCCATCCACCGTACTCTGAAGCCCCCTCTCGGATTAACAGCTTTTAGAAAACATTAATGTGTATAACATTCTATGCGATTCAATCGGCATGAATCCCATGCCGAACAACGGAACACTTAGGCTGCCATTGAAAGTAGTTGGACTCCATAACGACGAAACGGCCATCGAACAACCAGAGGACCCCGTGCCGACCTCCACAGCCGAGGATGTTGCTACTGGTATGATGTCTATCCTTCCAATAACCACGTCATCATCAACAAGGAAGCCCACGACTACTCTGGGAGTCGATCCGGCTGAAGATGAACCAAAGCGGCCAACGCCGCCAGAAAAGCCGGGGAAGCCGGAGAAACCTGGGGAGCCTGAAAAGCCCGAAAAGCCTCAGGAACCTCAGGAGCCAGAAAAACCGGATGAAGGCAAAGACAGCTCTTGGTGGGACGCTTTCCGAGAAACCATTGATTGGGCCAAAGACAAGTTCAATGACTTCTTGGACAAGGTCACTGGCGAAGGCAGCTAAACCTAATTATTTCTATTTTGTATATCTGACTGTTGTTTTGTATAGCGTAAATGTTTGGCGCTGGCGTTTGATTTTGAGGGGTTTGACAACTTGCATAGATCTCTGTCCTGAGCGCTCCTTCTAATCCCTTCACATATCCGAAGGTCTTAACACTGGCAGCGGAGCTTCTTTAATCGATCGACCGGTATTAGTCAGAACTTTACCTTCGTGTAAGATTATTTGCTTAATGCATTGTATGCTGCAATTGTATATCTCCTAATTATTGAAATGCTGTATATGCCCGTTACGTTATTTTATTATTATTATTATTTTATCCTGTGTTCTGGTCGATGTTGTGGGACGGCCAGAGATGCAAATTCTAATGTTCTGCATCGGAAACAGTGTCCCAAAAGCAGAATTAAGCTTTTGAGTTAAGCCCCAAGGGTTGATTACAGGGATGATACGGGCGCCGCAAAGCCCACCCCATAACCTGGAAATGGACAACGCAGTCATCCTGTTACAGGACACAAATACACATTCACATAGACTAACCAATACCGAGCAGGAAATGAATCTAAACGCATTCCAGTACGTCCGTAGCAAGAAAGCGTTGCTTTAAGGCGAAGACATTACTTGAAAGACATGTCATCCATCACCCGACAGAATTGGACAGAGCCTAGGACAGGGTTGGTGATCTACTGGGAAGCATGGGATAGTAAATGCTGATTGGGTGGCAAACGCGACGGGAGGGAACCCGGCCAGGAACCGGCGGCTTGTTGCATGAGCCATTAATTCAGAGAAATGCAACAAATTCGCGAGAATCCCAGTTGGATGGATGGATGGGGACATTTACCGACCTGTTGTCTGGTTGCAGAACGAGCATAGAAGATCGCCCATCCCGTAGATGGCTTAGAGTGTTCCTTCATCACCAACAATAAGACGCAGGGATCCCCACCCTGCTTCGTTGTGCGACCATCGCTCCAAGCCAAGCGGTATGGCCGAGGGAAGGCGATCGATGGTCGGACGAGGCAGGCCCTAGAGAGAGGCGCGATGACGACGACCGAGGCGCGAGAATATAGTATATAAGATGAACGATAACCCTGTGATGAGATGAGGTGAGTAGAGGCTTCTTCATCCATCTCGTTATTCCCACGTCTTGTGCGAACTCCATCCCATCTATCGTTCGCAAATCAACAACAACAACAACAACAACAACAACAACAACGACAACAACCAGCACAATGGCAATCGGCACCCGGCTCACCGCGTTACTACTGGCCGCCTGGTCGGCGGCAGCAGGCGTCTCGGCGCTCCCAAGCCAGGACCCGAACGTCCGCGACCTCGACGTCGGCCTCGCCATCCCGAGCGCGCTCCTCACCAGCAAGCTCTACGGGGCGCCGGCCAACGACTTCTCGTGCGAGTCGTCGCGCAACCCCGTGGTGACGCTCCACGGGCTCTCCGCGAACCGCGAGGTCGACCTCAACCTGCTGCAGCGCGAGCTCAACGGCCGGGGGTACTGCACGTTCTCGCTGACGTACGGCGCGCACGCCGCCCCCCTCGCGCCGGGCTGGATCGGCGGCGTGGGCGACATGCGGGCGTCGGCGGCGCAGGTGGCCGACTTCCTGCGCGAGGTGCGGCGGCGGACGGGCGCCGCCAGGGTCGACGTCGTGGGCCACTCCGAGGGCGCCGTGCAGGCGCTCTACGTGCCGCTGACGCAGGCCGGCGTCGCCGACATGGTCGAGCGCGTCGTCGCGCTCAGCCCGGCCGTCCACGGCGCCACGTACTTCGGCTTCACGGACCTGTGGTACGTCGGCGGCGACGCCACGCGCGCGCTCGTGGGGGAGGTCATCGATCTCCTCGGCTGCCCCGCGTGCGAGCAGCTGGCGCCGGACGGGTTGGTCACGGACCAGTTCGCCGCTGCGGCGGGGAGGATCGTGCAGGATGGTAACAAGGTCACGGTCATCATGTCCAGGTCTGACGCTCTCGTGCCGCCGGCGGTTAGCATCGTCGACGAGCCCGGCGTCAACAACGTCTACGTCCAGACGACGTGCCCCGACGATGAGGTCGGCCACGCTGGGCTCGCTTGGGATAAATCGGTTTGGCGTCTCATCATCAACGCGCTGGAGGAGACTGACGAGGAGGTGTACCCTTGCGAGAAGGGTCTGCCGTTTTAGATGGGGGGGTTTGAAAGGCCTTGATTGAGTCTTCAGGGCCCGAAGCTGATTCTTTTAAAAAAAATTTCGCCCCATTCGGAATAATTAGAAGGGGCATATTTTGTAGACAAGATACCCATCATAATAGGTTTTTATCAATACCTACTAATTTCCTTTGCATGTGTACCCCCAACGTGTGCGCCCCCATCGATTATTGATTAAAGTTGTTGTGGTTGGGTGGTGGCATCATCGCGACCAGTTAGGGGGAGACAAGTCGACCGTACCTTAAACTCCTCTTAAGAAAGGCATCGGTCTAGATAGCAGAAGTCTTGTAGTTTTTATATATAGTATTGGTGATGGTTCACTTCTGCCAGCTTGGTGATAATTGAATCGCACCTACAGTACCTTTTTCAACCTGCCTACCTACCCATATGCATATAGTACTATTGCAGGAGCGAATTCCCTTCTTCGCTTGCTCCATACCTGGCATGGGCTTCTTTTCGGCGTTAATGCAATGCTGGGATCTTCCCGGCCCTTATGCATCCAACATTCAGCATTCTGGGGGGGCACTAAGCCCCTTTCAAAAGAAGGAGCCAAGAGTCTAGATCGGTTCCGGAAGCAGGAATCGATTTCCTTTCTAAGTAGCCTCGGAATCCGGCTGGCTTCGTACTGAATCAGAAATGAAAGAAGTCGATCATCTACAATTGGGGTCCTCGTCGTGTTGTATACAGGGTGCTTAGTTTAGAAAACCCGTCGCTATGTCTCACGTTAAATGACCCGAATCCTGTTTTGGGATGGCAGATACGATATACCTGATCTTCATTGATACCTATACTACATACTGTTGATAGTGAGTGCTCGTAACCCCCGAGTCTTGGCAATAAAGAAGGGTCAGGTCAGGGGTCGCGTAGGGCTCAGGTGCCAGAAAGGTCCAGCCAGGTACGGCGCCACCGGTGTCTAATACCACTTACACTACAGTAGTATGTGATCCACCAAACGCCATTAATACGATGAGGGTGGAAATTCGGAATTCTGTCTCTCTTGTTCTCTCAGTAACGGTAGAGAAGGCGCACGTTGCGTCCCATTGAAGTTCAACGGCGGTGCTCTTCGCTGCTTGGGACATGGCGCTATGGCGCACCTGAAGGCATTCAATAAATTCAGCAATCTAAACAAGTTCAACAGGTTCAGTGGCATACGCCTGGGTCCCGTCATTGCCGCCGTGCTCTTCACCTTGGTCCTCTTCTACACTACCGAATTCCGCCGTCGTTCGTGGTCCTGCAAGACCTGGGCCACGTGCTTCTTTGGCGGCCGACCACACAGCTACAAGCACTGGGACGACGTGGATCCGGAGTTCAAGATCGCCAGCTTCGAGAGGACGCTGCACGACGGCACCCTCCTCTTCCACCGTCAGACGGTCGAGGACAGCAGCCCCGAAGTCTTGATATTGGTTCTCGCGCAAGATGCCGATTCGTGGAGCAAGGACTACGTCTCGACGAGGCGGAACATCTACGACTTCCTGGACCTGCTCGTCTCCACGAATCTGGACTTCACCAAGGTCACGCTCGGTCTGATGACGTCGTCCCGCGAGGAGTACGACAGGGCCGTGAGGGCCACCGAGCGGTTTCCCTTCGCGCGCGTGGCCCTGTACTTCCGCGAGGAACAGGGCCCGAAGATGGCGTACGCGGACCGGCACAAGCCGCACGTGCAGCGCCAGCGCCGGGCGCGGGTCGCGAGCCTGCGCAACTACCTCATGCTGCGCACGCTGCGCGACGAGCGGCATCTCGTGTGGGTGGACCCCGACATCGTCGAGATGTCCCCGGGCATCGTCCAGACGATGGTGGGCCACGCGGAGAAGCATCGGGGCGCGGGCGTCATGACGGCGCTGTGCACGCAGACGCGCGCGCACAACTACGACAAGAGCGCGTGGGCATTCAGGAGACGGGGAGCGGTCGACGGACCGGCTTCCGACGATGATGGCGATGATGGAAATAAGACGACGACAACGACGACGGCGACGACGATGCTCGACATCATGGGTCCCGTGGCAGACGACCAGCTGAGCGCTGCCGTTCAGCAGCTTAGCGAACGCCGCGTTTACGTCAATGAGCTTATCGAGAACACGCATGATGACGACCTCCTGCACGTCGATAGCGTCGGCGCTACCATCCTATATATCCGTGCCCATCTGGTCCGCCAGGGCATCACGTTCCCGCCGTCGAACGTCGTCGGCACCACCTGGTCTCACGACGGATGGTCCGGTATCGAGTCAGAGGGCATCTGTTACTTGGCATCGCAGCTAGAAGGCGGTGGGTGTTTCGTTTTGGGCGGGACGCATCATGTGAGACACGCCGATATCAGCAGCTGAGATAGAGATCCATCAGATGGATATTTAATGTGTATATGCGGTTGTGGGAGTATGAGCATGGATATATAATACCCGTAATATATCGCAGCCTTACTGCGGTTACGACATGACCATTCGTCATTTTTTATACATGGTTTTGCAAGCTCGATGCCCGTACGTATACCTACTGTTTCTCATCTTGCTTTCCTGTAACGCCTCGTCGTGCGGTATACATCAGGGCTACCGACGTTTCAAACTTCTGTCTAGAAAGCCTTTATAGCCTTTTGTCGCACGTTGGTGAATGAAACAGTGCCCTAAAAGACTGGTTCTGAGTATTGAATTAGCGGGCATGAGAATATTCCGATCACATGACAACGCATAGTAGAGTCTAAGAATCCCGCATCCGCTATATTGTCTTAGTATGAAGTTCACATAAGATCGCTAGTCGCCATCCCAGAATCGTTAATGAACCCAGACCGCAACTCCCCCTTTCTCAACCCTTTGGTGGCGGTAATGATTCGGCGAAGTGCTCAGAATGTTGTCTTGGAGGGGGTTGCAACGATATCACCAGCCCGATAGTTCAACGCCTTGAGCTGCCTATTTAGAATGACTATCATTAGAACTCCAATCACGAACAAGTGAATACGACCGACCGGCAGCAGATCTAGTGCTCCTTGCCGTTGAACCACCCAGTCCAGAATTCTGCACCACTGTTACGCAACGTTCAATCGTAGTGTCTTCTAAGGTATATTCGATGGCCTATTACATAGTAGACGCGCAATTGCCAAGCAGCTGGATGTGCCGTGGTCGATGACTACCTTATACCAAGATAAACTATGCGACGCTGACATGCAACAAATAGGGGGGGCTGGTTACCTCTATCCAAACTCACTGATTCTACTAGGTGATAAAAACAGCAGCTGGCGCGCATGATGATGCCGGTTACCGTCGTCTTGCATTTGCCGTAGATGGTACACACAATAAGCAGAAGAGACATGGGCGTGTAGTAGTGCGTATCTATAGGTGGGAACATAGGTACAATATAGCTCGTTATTATCGTGGCCGGCCAGCTCCGATGGATCTACTTAGTTAGGTGCGAATGTAACACAGAGCCTCAGGGAGGGAGGGAGAATGCATGCATGCATGCATGCAGCTCTCGTACAGCAGTACACAGCGCAAACCCCCTCTCAAGTCAATAGAGGGGGGTTTGAGGGTACCTGCCAGCATGGAGGGGCAGAAAAGAAAAAAGCCCAGGCAGGCTGGCAGGCAGGCAGGCGTCAGCACTCCGACCGAACCGGACTGAGATCATGCCGGCAGCGCAAAGCTCCGGAGACCGGCAATCTCGCTTATGCTGCATGGCCCTTCGTGCACCAGGTCGTGCTTGGGCACTTTGCCATCAGCCGTCGGGATCTGGAGGGCAATTGTCTCGGTTATGCCTGGATACTGAGTACGATGTCCCTCCCTACTGACGTCACTTGTGTCGGCTGCAAATATCAGCCCGAACTGGCCCCCCGCGACGACAACGGAAGACGAGTCGTCGCTGGGGAGCGTGATGTAGGCTACTCCAGAGAGGAAGACGACCCATCTAGTAAGGTGGTCAATCGGGTTGCTAATGGTGATGATGGTGATGATGATGGTGATGATGAAAAGGGCAGGTTCAGTTCTTGCTGACTGACCGACCGACGAGGGGAGGGAGACATACTGGTTCTGCGGCGCGTTGTGCAGACCGCCATCGAAGTTGGAAGGGAGAATGGAGTAAGATAGGGTGGACACGTTCCCCAGCTGCGCTTGGGCGCTACCTGATGTTCCAGGCTGCGTAGACGTGTCGAAGGGCTGATCCATCCGCCAACATTCGAGGGTGGATAAGCCGTCTCGAGCGCCGATGGCCGTCACATTGAGTTTCAGTGAGGCTGCCTGCTGCAGCAGTTTCGGCAGGGCGAACAGGCGGATCAGCTGCATTATCTTCATTTTTGGGGGGGAGTCTTAATTTTAGTCCTATGAATCGTACGTTGGAGAGTAGGAGGCTCGGGTGTGTTTTAGGTGAAAACAATGACTTCATTCGCTGCAGACACAAGTACGGCAAGGACTATGTAAAGGGCAGTCAGACTAACGAAGGAAAAGGACGATCCCTCCTTTTGTACGACGAAACATTGACCCTCCATGTCGCTCCATGTCGCTCCATGTCCCTCCACGTCCCAGGAAACAAGGGATGTGCTGCGCGCATGCCATTGGCTCGCTTCGGTCGCTCTCCGGTGCCTGCCTGCGATGGGCGACGAGACTATTTTCGGGCGGCTTATGCAGCCCGAACCTGGGAGCATGTCGGAGGGGCATGATCAATAAATCCACTGCAGTTGGTCGCTTCGTGCATGTTGGCGCATGAGGCACAGCCTATTGGCTGGGGAGCGCGTACATGTGCTGTACTATGTAGGTCGAAAGGGGAAGAAGCAGAGAAACTGTTGGAGAACCCCAATTTGGCCCGTCCAGCGGCACCGATCGACGATCAATCAATCAGCCCAGGTGTTCCACGCTCCCGGTTCTCCCTCGCACAGCAGCACGAGATACGAGCGCGGCTGTCCTACAGGACGTCGAGCGGCAGTTCGGGCCATATTAAAAACACCAGCACCTCCCCACTTCCGGGTTCAGAGCGGACAGTCGATGCTCCATGTGGTCCGGAGACCCTTACCAGCCCGTCTTCCCATTGGAACCGCTCAATGGCGACCGATGCGATCAGCGCCTCAGCTAGGGCGGAAGCTCCTATAAGCGCGGCCGAGTTTATAGGGGTCGCGGCGCTTTACATAACAATATGTACAATCTTCACGGTCGCTCGGGTGTACACGAGATTCTTCGTACATCAACAGCTCTGGTGGGACGATTGTGAGTACCGTCACGACGTTATGTCCAGCTGCCAGTCTAATCTTGGGGATTACCAGGGACCATGTTTCTCGCTTGGCTGGGCACTCTTGCCCTCTGCACCCTACAACTCCTCATGCTCCAACACGGCGCCGGTCTCAATATCTGGGAGGTTCCGGAACACGAGCTCAAAGAGTTCCTAAAGGCAAGTCAGGTCAATCGTATTTCATGATATTAGTGAGTTTGCGTTAAACCGGTCCCTTTAGCTTTGGCTGGATGTTCAGATGGTGGCGCGCATCTCCATCTTCTTTGCCCGGCTATCCATTCTGCTATTCTACATACGTATCTTCTTCCCGATAGGAACAGCTAAGTCGGTATTCTGGTGGATCATACAAGCCGTGATCTGGATCAATGTCCTCTACAGCGTCTCACTTATTCTTGTGTTGACGCTCCAATGTGTTCCCTACCACCTGCCATGGGGAAGCAGCTGCGTCAATCAATATCTAGTCCTAGTGCTGGCGTCTGTCATCAACATCATCAGCGACATTGCCGTCCTTGTGCTTCCCATTGCCTTCATCATTAGGCTCCGAACAACTAAACGAAAGAAATGGGCTATCTGGGCTCTGTTCGCCTTCGGGACATTGGCGCCACTGGCAAGCATTACCCGACTTGGATATCAGGTCCCGCTGGCCGACGGGAAGAACAAGACGGTCATATATCCGATTGTATTGTTTCTCGCATCCGCAGAGCAAACCGTCGCTATGATTGTCGGCTCTGCGCCAATAGCCAGCGGTGTGGTGATCGGCATATTACGGCAGAAGCGCCCTCGTAATCCCCGCCTGAAGAAGAAGACGCTGACAGAGCGCATCTGGCCGGATAGGGAGGCGAGAAGTGGATATTCTCCAGGAGGTGTCCCAGATCCGTTCCCCATCTCAGATGCCACGCCCGTGGTGGCAGAAAGCGCCGAAGGCCTGAATTCCTCCAACACGAAGGGCAAACAAAGCGACGGGGAGAATGAGGACCCGTGGGGAGCCATGAGTCAACACATATCTAATGTCAATAAGACAGAACATGAAGGCTCTGGCAAGAGTTACGTCTAAATGATCGGTCAATGGTAATGAAAAGCATCAGCGAGTTCTTAGGGCCCAGGTATATGTATAGTTTGGGAGTTTTTGGCGCTCTTTACACTTGTATGAATCATACACTAGCTTGTCTAGTCTGTTATTATCGTTCACACTGCACAATCAATAATGCGGGATAATATCTCGTGATGAAGCCTTGTGGTTTTTGGCTTGTTCATGCCCAGCACGTACTCAGCTCTCCCACCGTGCCCGTGATTGCCGAGTTTTAATTTGGTAGTCTTGGGAAGCCAAGGCAACACTCTCTACCGAGACCGAAGGGCTATATGTCAACAGATTCATGTTATACTTCGGTCGCCATAGCAGCGGATCTGGTGCCTGGAAAGCGACCGTCACCATCTCATAGCCGGAACTCTCATGTCGCGTGAGGAAGGGGACATTGGCTGGTAGTCCACCATGCTAATAATGCTCAGGTTGCTCGATTCGGAAGTGAGTCCTAGCAGCGGTGTACACGAGTGGCTGTTTCCAGTGCTTTGTGTCGAGGTCAAGTCTAGGGAATCCCCAAGTAGGTAGCTTCTGCGAATATGATAGGATTTTTTTGTTTTATGGAATGGAGCGTTCTACTACTTAGGTACTCAACCTATTTTCACCCGATAAGGGGCACTTCAAATTTGCGCGAGTCCCCACTTCTGTAGTGGTCTGCTAAGAGGTTTATAACGAAGATGCTGATATATGTATTGTGCCAGGATCTCGTTGAGCAGTCAACTATGCGGTAGATGAAGACCGTTGTTGTTGTTGCGTGAAGAGTTCTGGATCATCTTCATAGGGGGGCTGGTCCTGTCTATATACTCATGTATTCTTCGCCACAGAAGTGGTATCGTAACATATAGCTTTGAGGGCCGCTGCAGGATTACCCGATAATAATAATCCGGATATGAATCAACACCCAGCTACATACAATTGCTTAATCCGGAGTTCGAGCTTCATCTCTTAATATACTGTGCTCTCATCCCTCCCCAACTTCGTACTCAAAGTTAGTAAACTTCCTGAAACGGACATATGGTGAAACTCAGCGTAATGCGTGCAGTTTTGAGCGCGGCGAGAGCGATACACAGCCCGTTTCAAGTCGCCTAGTCGCATTCAACCCGGTAGCTGTGCGGTTCGGCTTTGGTGGCTCTTAAGCCGCCAGTGCACGGGACGATAAGCTTATTTGCCCTGAGTGTTGCAACCAGCGCCGTGGTGTTGGGAATAGCACGAGTAAGTATGCTCGTTCGAACACACGAATCTTTTTCCGTCTGGTCTCCCTTTTTAGGGTTTTCGTTGAACGTGGCGCAGAGGAGATTGGGCGCGCCGGTTGCGTACCGGTCGAACTTGCAGCGGTAGGCCGTGGCCATTGCCACAAATGCGGCAGATACGATGGCGAACTTCATGTTGACTGTGTGTACTTATAAGGAAGCAGGCTGAATGAGGTAGAGAAGGTAGGTAGAGATAATTAAGTGATTACTTGAGAATACCTGGCAAACTCGCCTGTATATTTATGCCTAGCTTTCTTCAGTCCTTTCACGAACCGTGATAATACGTCTATCCCGAAGAACATCGTGGTATACTTAATACCACATTGTGGTAATTGTCATGCAGCTCCGGTTTCACACCAAACCTTTTGGCTATTGAAGTTAGTTGCAGAAATTCCAGAGTTGACTACCGTTTTTGGTAGATGGTCGTTTCGTGGGTCTTCATCTTCGGTGATCGAGACAAGCGGCGTGCGCTCCATAACCTCTTACAATAGTTCTCACGCATGGGGTTTTCACGGACTCGAATAGCAAACTCCTGCCAACAATTGACCGCTTTTTAATTCTACGTAGTAATCGCTCTAAGAATTTAATAGGAAGTTCGTATTGCTAGGTGCGCCGCTAGTACGATCGGTCCCGAGTTCCAGATATGTATGTATGAATGATAATGTATGATATGATAGGTTAACCTAGAATACTTGGAAGCACTAATGGCATGTACCACCACATTCTGGCCGTAGACTTATTACAGCGACCTTCACAATTTCTTCGCTAGTTATTCTGGTCTAAAGTATGTCACCATCTGAGGAATGAATTATAAACCTGCTTTAGTATTAGAGATGTCAATTAATATATATTTCGCGGCCCCCCCATTGTTGTTTCTTGTTTGAGGTTAGAGCCCCCATCATACCAGTCCTCGTCCTGGCAAGTCATTATTTAGAAATTATCCCTAGCGTATCGCATTCGTGAGAATATATACTCTACGCTCTCCTTCTATTGCTCATTAGCCCTCGCGTGGTAGTCAGCGATTGTTTCAGTGTCTCTGGCCACTTAAACCAATGGAATTCCAACAGAAATAACCCGATCCACACTCGGCTGACCCCCGTCCTAGGCGCCTAGATTGCCCAATTGGAAACGTCCCGCGACCAGCGAACCGGGATCGAATCCATCAGTGCAATAGACCAGTTGTTGTTTTCGACCGAGATATCAGTTACAGTAGACAACATTCAAGCGCCTCATCATCAGAAGCTCCCATCAAGACATTAGATAGGGGTTCCATTAATATAATCCGTTTGGCTCATCATTATTAGCCATGTGCCCTTTTCGCTAATGACTACTGATCGTGATGTCAGTATGTGTGAGTCCTATAGCGCATTTGCATTCCTTCTTACTTTAGAAACTCTGGTATAGCTTAGCGCTGGTAGAACCGTGATAGGATGGCATCGGTTTGCTCCCCAACCCTCTTCTGGTGAGCCGCTTCGATGTGTGTTGCATTTTGGGACGACGCCATCAGCGGACGGTGGGAATCCTGGTGGTAACTCGACAAACGGTATGTCTGAAGGCTCCGTTGGTCGGCGGAGTGAGTGGTGGGTGGGTGGGAGTCGTAGAAGTGCTCGGGTTTTCTGGGTGCTTGGCTGTTGATGGGATCAGCCAAGTCCGAGAGCGGAGAAAGCGGTGATTATAGCATGGTAGATACTATCGATGGGTAAGAGGTTGGGACTTACGCATGGTAAACCGAAGTGTTAGATGTGGACGACATGACTTCGGGAGCTGACTCAGACAGATGGTGATGAAGGAATAGTTTGCTCGTTGACTAGGTATTAGGCGTTGGCAGTGTGTTGAGCGCATGAGGCCGTGAGGAGCGATGCAGACAACAGCGAGAGGATTCATAATAAAGTAATGTTGTGTCGATGACAGCCAACGTCTCTCTTTAGTCAGGAGCCGCAGGGCTCATGCGCTTGCACACACTGCTCGGAAACCATTCCCGTGAATCAACAGCTTCGAATACCACTACGTTAGGTTGATTGAACTGTTATGGCCTCAGATACTACTGGTATCTGGATGCCTGATGCTGAGGCCACGAATGGCCCAACAAGTCCATTGTCGGACCTGTATGTTGTCATGGTCATGTCGGCATAGCCCCGGGCAGCTTGCATATTTCTTGATCGCCTCTTCGCTTTACGTTGAAGTCGTGTCAAACGTACAGCTTACGGAGAACTACACTGAGGCCGTTGCTGAGGCCGGTTGAGGCCAGTAATATCCACGCCGAGTGGCAGCGCGGAGTTCATGATGCGGGGAGAATCAACAGAAGATATACCCCGCATGTAACAAAGTACTGTTACATGCGGGGATTGGGGCTATACGGTAGAAAATATTCATTTCGGCCTACGATCAAGTGCCTAGCCCACAGTGAGGCCTATCACATAGCAAATGGAATAGATGAGGTTGCTATCAGTCTTCTGCAATAGAACCCTACAGGTAACTGAGACGTATGGTATCTGATATGATATATTCGATGACACGTTCAGAGTGTAAGTCGAACTTGGTAAGAGTATATCATGTACTTAGAAACACAATAACTTCTACCCAATACCAGCACTAAAACGGCTGAGTTTTCATACACGTTATTCTATTTTAGGGGGATAGAACTATATAATTTTCTGAGACGCCATGAGGATACCGCCGAAGTCAACAAAATACTCCTTTACGTGAATAACAGTGATAAATCTGCGAATTAATAATATCGTCGGAGTCAAGGAGAAGGGTTAGTAGAAAGAAGGAGGAAAAAAAAAAAAGGGCGTCCGGCGAGCAGAAAGGACATTTCACCCGAGTCAGTTACAGATCCCTATTCAGGCGTGGAACGCACTATGGGCATAACGATGCTCAGTAGTCTTACTTCCCCGATACGTAGAATTACGAAGGGAAACCGTCAAGTTACCGTTTCTGACCTCCTGGTTCGCGCTCAAGCACTGCTCTGAAAGAGCGGTCGCGAGTCGAGTTCGGGCGTCCAAGGTTCGTAGGCAGCAGCCCTCGTGGACTCGGAAAGCCCTGGCGGTGCGGCAAGGATGGATAAAAATACATTGTTGTCTGTCGGCGCCGACCGTCTCTGCCATCGTGTGATCAAATGCACCCCACCTTACCAACGCCCAACCGCTGATAAGCCTCGCTGGGGTTTCGGTGAGCAAGCCTCGACCAATATTATTGCTTAACCGACCCAATCATCTCCACCCAAGCAATGCAGGACATATAGCCCCCAAATGTTAACATCGTATCGAGATAGGCACATGACAAGCCTCGGTACAATCTGGATGTACAGTAATCCGACGCCTGCTTCATGCCCCGCTTCGCGGTTCCGATGGACGGCGATACTCCTTCTCTCTCTCACTATTCCCGGCGTGTTCCCGGGGGAAGAGATAGAAAGCAAGGAGGATATCGGCCAAGCTTCGCATAATGCTGCCGTGTGGCACAGTATCTCGACGCGGGGTTGGTCGGAATCATGTTTTGCCGGTACCGATGGCGATCTTGTGTCACGTGATCGATGAATGCCATTATATTATGATATCTGTCGCGCTGGTCGCAATACAAGAGGATTTGGGTAACCGGTTGCTGGAGCACTCAATGACCAATGGGCATCTTGGTAGTTGGCGGCGTGAAGACCAACAAAACGCAGGACAAGGAAAGATGAGTCGTCTTGAAGACATAGCATGTTCTGACACGTCGTGTACATGAACCTACTATCAGCGGGGAGGAGCTTGGAATTTGTGTTGCCAAAGCATACTAAAGAAGATGTCGAATAGCAGTGTTTTGATTGTGATGGGCAGAGAGATAAGGAAAGAGAGGAGAGGGGAAAGAAAGCAGGATGCAAACCTTGGATGGAACATGGGCTTGTTCCACAAGCCCAGGACTGAGCAGTCTCGGGGAAGACCACCAACTGCAAGAGGACGGAAGGATATTCATCTTTTATAGTCAAAACTGGAGGTCGACGATGCTGACCAGGAATGTCACCACGTACGCCATAGGGACGTAGAAGTCCCACTCAGTAGCCTTTTAACCCAACTTGAGGTTCGTAGATGGCGTGTTGCATGCATGGACACAGCGTCGCATTGCCGCCCAGTCAACCCCCATCAAAATGGCGTCTGATTGGATAAGCAATACATGTAGCGCGGGTGCTTCTCTTATGGGTTGACTAGCTCGGCACACCCGCCCTCCTATATGTAGTCGAAGCTGGCATGAGGATTTCCCGCGCAGTAGTGATTGGTCCGTAGTGCGTCCCAGGGTGGGTGGAATATGCCTGCAATAGGCACCAAGCTCCGAGCTGACACCCCATATGCAAGAATGCGCCTACCTAGGCGCGAAGGAGGGGCTTGGAGGGGCCAAAATGTGCAGTAGTCTGTGCATGAGTCCTAGTCTCGCAACAAAAGGAGGTTCTAGAAAGGGTCATCGAAATGTCTGCCACATGCGGCATGCATAAGATGCGGAGCCGTCCACCAACCAACGTCATCAAACCAAGGTAGCGCTGATCGCCCTGTTGTGCGGGGCGACGTTGCATCAAGCCTGGAGACAAAGCAGCAAAACATGATGTCCTCTTCGGTGAGTCCCGCTCGTTCATTTTGGAGCCGCCGGTGAAAGTCGACGCTCGCGCTCACTCGTCTTAATGTTATATCCGTCTTGTTATAATACAAGCAGAGACACCGGAAAAGCAGGGAGGGTCGGCTCAGAGGGGCTGCAAAAGTAGATTTACCTTTTCCTGTTCATTGCAAGTCCGGACCTGGTGACGTGGCCCTCAAAGAACGATGGAATGATGGAGGGTCGTAAGGGTGTGGAGATGACATCTTACGACCTCACACAAGCATCCAGTAATAGAGGAACGACCGCCTACGCCGCAGGCATGGCAGCATGCGCACCAATGGGGTGACGTGGTGCCATGATATGGTTGTGGCCACAGATGTTGGCACGCCCGAACGCACCTGAAAACAACGCAATTGAGTGCTCACGAAGCAGGCCACAGCCTCCCCGAACCCCACATGCGGACGCTGCAAGTCTGGTAGGGTACCAGCCTTGTTGTACAGTAGAGGTAATCTTGCCGATTGGATCTTGTGGGAGAGGGGAAGGTTGAGGAGGAAGAAGGTTGGGGTGAAGTGGGTTGCATGTGGTCAGCATGCAGCAGCTGCCACGCCAGCCTCCCGCAGCCAACGGAGCACCTGCAGAGTTTAGTATATGTGCCTAGGTACCACTTATATATATACCTCTATAAACAGGTATTATGCCTATATGAATTGATTATGTATCAACTGGCAATATGTGCAAAACCTTTAATGTTCATGTCCCAAGGCCATCCAGCTCCAGTTCACGTTACCAACCTTCCACAAGTGTAATCTTGACCGCTAGACCGTTAAGTGGTCGGTTTGTTGCTCCTCGCCTCACTTTTAACTTGGTTTCGTCCCTAAGCGATTCGTCCGCTAGCGCAAACTCGAACCTCCCGACGAGTGTCGCGAGCAAGATGGCCAGCTCGGATTTCGAAAATGACTGGCCTATGCAGCTCCTGGGGCCGTGCAAAAAGGTCATCGTCGCGTAATTGCTTCTCGTGCCCACGTTCTTCTTGGAGCTCTCGCTATGCCCGTCTTCATCCAACGGGTCAGTCTGTCTCTGTTTTGGTTGTGACAGGTATCGGTTGGGATTGAAGACTCGTGCATCGTCGCCCCAGAGCGACACATCATGGTTGGTAGCCCGAGGACAGATAGCTATCTGTGTGCCGGCTGGGATCGGCGTGCCGTTGATGGAAGTATCCACAGCAGCCTCACGGAACGTAATGGGTACCGGGGCGAAGTAACGTAGCACCTCCTGGCAGATGGCATGGAGGTAGGGCATATTGTTGTCAATGACTGTGGCTAGGTCGTCGGCGCCGCTCAGCGACGAGAGGCTGCGAAGGTGCGTGCGAATCTCGTCTCGGAGCCTTGTCTGCATATCTGGGTTCTTGCTAAGAACATACACAGCCCACGTGAGGGCTGTGGCAGTGGTCTCATGTCCTGCTACCAGGAACGTGAGGAGCTGTTCGATGAGCTCATCTTCCGTAAAGCCACCATATGAGAGGGCTACCGTCAATATGTCCTTTTCCGTCTCATCTGCCAGCTCGGACTCGAGGTCACTCTTTTTCTGTCGAATCAGTTGCCGGCATATGTCACGAAGTGTTTGTGCTGCTTTGCCGAGTTCTATATTCCTCTTGAGAGGCACGTACGGCAAAAGCCAGCCAGGCAAAACCCAAATGCGAAGGATGAACAAAATGAAGTCTTGTCTCTTTTGAGTAAAGACTTCCTTGTATATCCGTTGCAGGGTCCTATACTTGGTGTCCTGGTTCCGGACAGAATCAAGGCTCTGCCCCATCCCCGCAACGAAGATAATATCTAGCGTGACCTTGCTGGCCCATTCATTAATATCCTCAATATAGGGCTGCCGATCGACCTTCGGTGCCGCAGAAACGACCTCAGTTAAGGATCTGACAGCGTCGCTTGAGATTTCCCACATTAGACCATACAGATCTTTGATATGTCTGTAGGCGAAAGCCGGCAACAGGGTTCTCCGGTGAAGTTTATGTTGCTCACCCTCAGCCAGCAAAAGCTGCAACGCCCGGGGTCAGTTCTTCCATTTCGATCATTATCTATGAGTGTTTCGCAAGTGTGGATAGCTTCTAGGACGTGGCCTCGATCGAAAACGAATCCTCGTACTATGAAAGCCGCTCAAACACGAAGAAAATGGTCTGGTGAATAACTCACACCATGCCCGGCAATTGGCTTCAGCGCAGTCACCACCGCCTCTGGCTTCTTAAACTGGTAGCTCTTGTTTGTCAAAACCTCGGCCAGCGCCTCAGGACTCGCCGCAATGATCCTCTCTGCGTTTATAACCGTACGGTAACGTACGAGTCCATTGTGTGCAACTTTATCAACCCTATGACCGACAACGGCCTAGTTAGCTTGTGGCTGACCCGAATGATATAATTACTATTATGGACGGTCAAATAAAAAGAAGCAAAGTACCAGTCGCTCTGGGGAATGCCTCTGGGCTCGGAGAATAGGCGAAGAGACTGTCGACTCCACCACGAGTTTCCATCCACGGTAGGAAGGTGTCTCAGAGGTGAAAACACGTTCGGGTAGAGAATGAAATGATATATAGCCCAGAATAAGAGGCATATAGCGTAAACTCGGCAAAAGATATTCGGATATGCCGACTCGCCGATTTTAGTGAGAGGATAGGACAGCGTAGCGGAGAAGGCCAACACGGTCGTAAATGAGATGCCCGGCATGTTGACTTGAATCTGTGAATGTTTCGGAGTGCTAGGTTTGGCTGAAGCGCAATCCAAAACAACTTTGAAGCAGAACAACTAAGGAGGTTCTTACAATATATATCTAGTGCCCATGTCTTGCAGTGACCGCCCCCGCATAAACCAGTACATAACTCGATGAAGTGGAGGTGTTTCAAGGGAAGCGAATCCGAAAGCGAAGGGAAGTGCCACTAACTGAATGCCGCTAAAGCTTAAAAATTGGATATCGTAAGGCAGCTGACGTTGAGCATGGCCAAGTTGAAGAGCGCTATGACGAAGAGCAGCGAATCCGGAAACGAAAGCCTCGTGTAAATATTAGGATATAACCAAGTTGCTACTCGTGGTTAGGGAGCAACGGCCATTGGTTGGTTAGCAGACTACCTACAGGCAACTTCTGGTGTAATGTGAGACCATTACGTGTTGTAGGAGAGTTTGTGAGGCACTCAACTGCTCCATCGCTTTGCTATAATTAGATCAGTATCCTACCAACTCTGCACTGTGATACCACTATCAGCCAGGGAACGTATACTACTTACACTACTACCTAGGTAGAACAGGGCTGCCAGAACAAAGCGAAAAGCGCACAATAACCCGATTCTCGCTCTTTGCTCTTTGGCGAGCGCGAGCATGAGTACAGTCAAGACGGGAGGAGCCTCTTATTCCCTAATCCTATATTTCCGACGCCACCTGGTAAGCCTCCAGTCGGTCTCGCATTCGGCTATTCGGACCACTGATTGAATCATAATCCACTTGCCTAAGGTCCTTAACTGCATTAGGTAGTGCTACGGTACCTAATCTCGGTAGGAAGGTACCTGCCCCGCCAGCCTAACCACTCTAACATGTAAGTACCGAGGTAGCGAAGCTTTACCTAAGGTACAGTACGTACCTACCTGCTTTAGGCAAGTACCAAGGCACTTGTTTCCTGTTTCCCGTTGGCACTCCAATTGTCAGCATTGTATTAATTACTTACATCTACCCAATTGCTATTATACCATGCCTACATCGTCAATCAATAGTTGGTGGGAAATTACTCCAGTCCCAGGCCCTTCAGAGATCTTCCTCCTCGGCAGTCGTTTTCTCTATGATATAATACTTGTCATGGCCCGTCTTCGGGTCGGGCTCGTGTTCAACTATAGCACATTGATTGTTAGACCCATCAGTTAATCCCACGACGGCGAAAACGCGAAACCGAACTTACGGGCAAGCTTGTTGATGTGGCCGATGATATTCTCGATATAGGAGTCCTTCTTGTTCCGGTCTTGACGTCCTAAATCATTTACCCATTGGAAGCCGTTGAGTGCGATGTATACGATCGCAATGAAAATCGTGACGCCAATCGAGTACGCCCAGACGACGACAACCGTCACAATATCAGTCCACCCGTTGTGCGAGTTGCGGAATTGATCATGAGGCGTCGTGTTCATGACGCCTCCGCCACTGCCAGACAGCCAACCGAACAAACAGAAGAGGGTGGCTAGGACATCGACGCCAAAAATCGCACCGACCAGCTGCCAAGATGGCCAAGTCTGCCCTCCACGCGTCACAAAGATAAGCCAGTTCTCTGTTAACGCGACCTCGAGGAACAGGATTTCCTGGATAGAGCCAAAGTTCTCGACGACGCCTCCGTCTATCAGGAACAAGGTGCCGCGAATGATCCAGGTGCCCGCAGCAAGCAAAGCGCCCAATATCACACTGATGACCCAAATCTTCTTCAACTGCCACTCTACTGGTCGTGGTTCAACGTGCGCATTATCATAGGCGACGGCGACCGTGGCCAGGTCGGCAAAGAGTGCAATGAAGACGATGAGGTCTGGCCGGATCGTCTCGTTTATGATGATCATTGACGTTGTCAGGTATATTTCAAGGTGCAGACACAGGGCGATACGATATTGCACGTATGATTTCATCCGCTGGAAGATCTGCTCGCAAGTCAGCATGCTAACTAAGTAACATCACGATTCACCAAGTTAGAGGACCCAGTCTCGAGCTCAGATGGCACCCCAAGTAACCAATTTGTCTCGTGGACGTACCTGACGAGCTGTCCTGATTGACAAGACAATCGTGCTCAGACCTGGCGCCAGGAACACGATGTCGGCCGCTGCCTGGGCTGCCTCGGATGAGCCTTCAACAGCAATGCCGCAGTCTGCCTTTTTCAACGAAGGAGCATCGTTGACACCTGTGACAGAGCCAGTCCATTAGCGATCATACGTAAGCGGGGAAGACGCAGTCTTACCATCCCCTGTCATGGCAGTCAAAGAGCCTCTCTGTTGTAGCATCTCAACTACTTGATATTTGTGCTCCGGGAATACTTCAGCAAATCCATCGGCGCGCTGAACCAAATCATGTTGTACCGTCCCCGTCAAGCCACTGTGAATCAACCTCTCTGAGTTGTAGACCTTGGTACCAAGCCCGAGCATCTTGCAAGTCTCCTTGGCTATGGCAATGGCATCGCCAGTCAGCATCTTCACTGGGACGCCAAGATGTGCAGCTTCAATAATCGTCTGTGCCGTGTCCTCGCGCGGTGGATCGAACATTGACAGCAGCCCTAAAAGAACCCAGGGCTCATCATTCCTCTTGTATGCAACGCCGAGTGAGCGAAACCCCCTCTGCGCAAATTCTCTTGCTTTCGCATTATAGTTCATGCTTGTTTCCCGGTCGACTTCGGCAAGAGCTAGAATAGCCCTCGGCGCTCCTTTGGCACAGATATAACGATCGTCTCCTAGCCGACAGTAGCTAGTGATTCGCTTCGAGACGGGGTCGAATGGCGTGAACTTGTCGGTCTTCCAACCCTGACGTAGGATTTCTCTAGCCTTTGGATATCTTTTTAGAGTCGTAATGGTGACCTTGTCAATTGGGTCCAGCGAAGCGACGTTGTGGGAACTCGCCAGTGCCGCCACAGCCATCATCCAGTTCACATCCTGCCCTTCCGCTACATATGGGTCACGAAGGCTAAGTTTGTTTGCTGTCAGAGTTCCCGTCTTGTCTGAGCAGAGAACATTTACACCCTAACAAGCCGGTCAACATCAGAACCAGCGAGGTAAGCAAGGATACTCACTGCAAGTGACTCAATAGCCGTCAGCTTCTGAACGATGGCCTTCTGCTTTGCCAAATACGCTGCACCGACGGCAAGTGTTGTGGTTGTCACCACTGGAAGGCCAACAGGGACGCCGATGCTAGAACACTAGGAGTCAGTTATAACCATTTTAGTCATGATGTGAGAGGATCCAGGAAGCTTCCAGACACGTTCTTAATCCGAACAGAAAAGTTTATGCCGTAAAATTGAACAGAGCAGGATTGTAATAATGCCGGGCATTACTCACATAAGGAGAACTAGTGTATAGTGCAGCAGGTTTTGAACGTGAGGTTCTGCGATGCGTAGATGATGGTAGAAACCTCCAATCCAAGCGGCCAAGATCCAAAACATGACAAGGACTAGGAGAGAGGTGCCGATACTGTTCATGACGGCCTTGAAGTGCCCCTGATCCTTCGCTCCCTGGACTAACTCGGCAGTACGCCCAACGAATGAATATTTCGCAGATGTCGTTATGATAGCGTAAGCCTTCCCACGCTTGCAGCCCGTAGTATAATAGAGAGTATCGCCCATATACTTGTCAACAGCAAGTGATTCTCCGGTAATGGCGGATTGGTCGCAAGCAACCAACGAGTCCCCGAAGTGGATAGAATGCATACTTTCCTCGTCCTCCTCGTCTTGCCCTTTAGTATCCTTTAACTCGCCGCCAATGTCGCCTGATTTCTCCCTCTCCCTTTTGTCGTTGCCGCCTCCCGCTTCCGCACCCCCCTCATTAAACTTGTCCTCGTTCTTCAATTCCCTGTACTGTTCAAAGTCATATGGCCTATTGTAATCACATATCAGTTGTGCATCTCCTGGTACTGTCTGACCTTCCTGGATTATCACCTGTAGGACATCAGCGTCAACGCAATCTCCCAAGCTCATGTATGAGAATGGATATTTAATGAGAGTGAGATGAGAACTTACGATGTCACCAGGTACTAGCTCTCTAGCGAGGATCTGCTGCTCTCTGCCGTCACGAACAACATTTGCTCTCATCGCAATGTCACCCTTGAGACTAGCTACAACATCCGCAGCTTGCTTTTCTTGATAAAAGCCGACGAATGCGTTAAGGGCTAGGATCCCCAAGATAACACCGAAATCAATCCAATCTTTGAGACCAACAGCCAGCAAGGCGGCAAGCTCCATGACTAACGATATTTAGAATCCAATTCAATAAAGAATCGCAGACGCATTTAAACGTACCATAAAGAATAGGACCCGTAAAGTACCCAAATATTTTAGCAAGCATGTCTTCCTTCTCTGACATGAGTTCGTTCCACCCAAACCGTTTGCGGCGCTCTTCTACCAGAGAGCCGGCAATACCAGAACGAATGTCCGTCTCCAGCCAAGAATCCGGAGGTTTCCCTACAGCGGCAGACGGACGCTCCACGGTCTGTGTGGTCGGTTTGTCCGATTTCCAAAAGTGCCACCATTTGCGCTTCCTAGCCAGCTTCAAGGTGCCGACTAGGCTGGCTCTGCGCTCTTGTTCGAAAGTAGTGATGAAGCGATCGAGCGCTTCGAACTCACCGAGATCCGAGCTCTTGGGGGGCTGCTTTATTTGAAACTCGCCGAATTTTACATGCTCCCCTCCTCCACTGGCGCTGCCACCTGTGGGATTCCCAGCAGCAGAGATTTCCGGTTCATTCTGGCGGGCCGCGGCTGCGGCCTCGATATCGTCGGCAGCGGCATTATCCCGTCTGTGAGCAGTGAGAAAGCTCATCGTCACGACTTCGTCCGGTCCCGAGACCTATATCCCCTCGATTCGAATTGGACAGCCACAGTAGAACGAGCGTCAACCGGTTGTTCATACAGATATTGTGATGTCCTCTTCTCAAGTTTCAGGGGAGCGAACTCCCCTGGGAGCGCACAAAAGTCGCTCTGAGTATCAATGTGGCCTTGGATGCTAGGGCCTAGAAAAACCGGTGCGTATACTATGACGCAACTTCTCCTAGATCGAATGATATCATCATAGATATACTTGTCTCGAGTTTGCACCCAAGATAGCTGTCTTGGCTCAGTGCCAGTTTCTTCAAGCTACTCTGTATGGTACTATTTACCGTTTAGGATATACCTCGGTCGCCATCAGATTTGGGTGGTTACTCGGTGTGTTTTCAGGACTATACAGGTCTACCTACCAAGGAGATCCTTCCACGAAGTATGTTTGAGTGACTCGATCTCAGGAACTTCTTGTTAGATCAATAGTACTATCAATCGTGTTCTCCAGCACCAACGGTGAGGTTCAAATGTAAGCTACTAATGGTTGGTCGTCGTTCCGGCATTCCGGGATCCCTGTGTAAAATTACGTCAGAGCAGCAATAAGTCTCGGGAGCACTCTAGATCCTACAATACGCATTGCCTTATCTAATGTTGGTTCTCCTCATTTAACGACGCAGGATGTGATGTTGAAATCATGATGATACAGATGTGGAGGTGTCAAGCGGACAGGTAACAGAGGATAGGTTCGACTCCAATTAGCGCTAGACTGTTCATTAGTGTTCGCCTTTTTTCTGATACTATGCGGGTGTGTCCGTATGTCTTAACCTCCTATTGGTAGGTCAGACTACATATGCGACTTGATCTACGGGGCTAACAGCTTCTCCGACGCTACACGAATCGCATGAGTCTTATCGTAACTGGCTCGACCTCAGCTTTTGAGACTAGTAGCCGCATATAGAGTTCTGGTCTTATTTACAGTTCCACAGCACAGGTAATCACCTGTCAATATGCATGTGACAGGAAACTTTAAATCGGAGTTCTGCTAAAATTATCACTGGGGATAACTGGGATGATTGAATACCTAAGGAAAGATGATGCGGTATATCTAGCTAGTGTGTCACAATAGTCGAAAACCGTGTTGGTACGGCATCCTCGGGACCGCACTGGTTACCATAACTACTCAAGGGACGAGCCCTATAGAATGGGGCACCGACAGACCCGGATTTACCTTCATTTTATACTAGCAACGGATATCACTCTTCTCCGTCAACAACAACGGGACGCAAGAGGATAGTACCAGTAGAAATAGCAGTAAAGTGAACACTATCTAGGGTTACACTAGCCTCTATTAGATGTAGACACATCCCTTCTACCTTCTAGTTTCACAATCGAAATGGCCAGCTCTAAACACTGTTGAGTCCATAACCTGTACCGGTAGTAGGCGAACCATGAGCCAGTAATGTATCTATCGGTAGGAAAAAAAGAAGAAACATTCGCTCATTGTGAAATATATTATTTTAAGCTAACACTATAGACTTCGTATGTGACAGCAGCCATACTGCTAGGCTCCCGTTAGTCGACCGTTCGTAATTAAGGTGGTACTGGATATTACCGAATAGCCTGCAACTTCGAAAACAGTAACCAAGACGATGGGAACGAGGTAACTCAACTTTGAAGGCGCTGGAGATAATTTGAGGGCAGGGAAGCTTGGCTATTCAGACATACTGTATAAGCTATAGACCTTCCGCTTGACCAAATAGGGTTTAAATCCTCCATGGCCCCCTTAACTCCAGATGATTATTACAACTCACATCTTTCCAAGCCCCGGCCTCGTTCCCAAGACCTTGTTGCAGGAATCTATTATGTTATTTTTAATATTGTTCATATGTAATCCATTTGGTTCCAAATTTCACTATCCCGTTTAAATGTAAGTTCCTATAAGCATATTGTGGATTTCAAAGTAAATTGCCTACCAGGACGGAATTTTTCAGATCAACCTATTGTCCCACCGAAGTCCCTTGGCTTTGGATGATACTTATAGATAGCATGCGCGCTCAATCATTACGAGTTCAAAAGATAAATCATCAAAACATGGCACACAATTTCAACGGCCGTTCGGATTAGTCGATGATAACAATCTCGCTCTACCATAGAGTTTCCCTAGTCTTGTCAGTATGGGAAGCGGAGCAAAGTTAACCATATAGGCATGGAGATATAAGACTTACCGCAGAGCGCCGACTGGTAGCCCGGCCTCAGCGCTAGTCGAGGTCTTGAAATCGTCCTTAGCGTCCGCTTTGAGTGCGGTTTCATGTACAAAAGTCCTATGAGGGTGGATAACGCTGTCTATAATCAATTCGCTAAAATGAGGAGGCTTTTTAGTGAAATTAAAGATATATACGCGTCGTCAACTGAGCTTATGACGACTATACGATCGAGGTCAACCTTTATGGCTAGGTTGACTAGAATAGTAGGCTTCGTGAGATTCGACGGCTATTCAAATGTAAGCACATAATATAGTGCTGAATATATATATCCGGCCGCGTCTAATTGAGTAGTTGAAAGGGCCTTAATACACTTGCCAATTGAAGTCGCTAAAAGTATCTACACTAAAATCATACTGTAACAAGGGCTTGGAATAGTCTTCAAATTATAATAATCATCTAGGGCGTTAAGGGGGCCATGAAGGTCTTGTCCCCTTTCCAGCCAGCTGGGAGACCTAGGGTCTTTATATCCGAATAGCCTCGCATATAGTTACCGACCCTCGTGAAAAGTTGCCGACCGGAATCGCCGACCCGTCTCGTATCTAGGTCTCGGCTAGGTTATATGTTTGACCAGGCAAACGCGGGTTTCTAGAAGCCTTAACGCGGTCTCCCGCTCATATGATTATATACATGATAAGCAGACCTCGGATCCAGTCTATCGGGTCTGTGTGACACTACTTACTACTTGGAAACTAAATTATGAAACAATTAAACAAGTATATTTCTAAACAGAAGCTATGGAATTCAACGTGAAACAAACTTTTAGCTTTCTATAGCTCATCTAAGAGATGTGTTTTTTTTTTGGGGGGGGGGGGGTTGTTGAAAGTAAGAAGCTGGTCTCGGTAGTCCTAGCAAATTGATGAACTTCCTGTGTATCTTGGCATTTAGAGGACGCATTAGATTATCGCCTCCGCCGCCCCTGAGACTCGAATGCCAGCATCGAGTCACAGGGGCCCAGCGCGAGACGTAGCCCTCAATACCAAAGCCGAGCTCCAGTATGTGATAGGCACCCGCAACGGTATAGAAAGTATTTCTCCCCTTTTATCTGTAAAACCCAGGCTAGGTAAAGGCGAGATAGTGTGTTCCTCTTTGTTGACTTTGGCATTGAGTTGGTAGTGTTCGTCCCGGCTTAGGCTCCGGCTTTGGTTTGGGCTTAGGTGCCACACCAGTGATATCGTATCCCGATCTAGACATTTCTATTGTTGCTCAAGGTAATGATTGACGAATTATATATGTGGCGAGTTGGGAAATCTTGTGTCGAGGACTCCTTAGACTTTTAGTGCGATTAAAAAGGCTGTAGTGAAGAGGCAAACACCAAAATGCGCTGACTTTATAGAAATCCAGATCAGCGGAATCTAGTGGGCTATTCTACGGGTTCAAAGATTTTGTTTCAGCAAAAGAAATTAATACAATGGCTCAAGACGATACTTTCCACGTAGCTGTCATCGCCAACAATAAGATGCTACACCCAACACAAACGAATATTCGGGAAATACGAACACAGACTTTGTTAGATCACCGGGAAGAGCTTTCAAACAGCTTCAGAAGCAACAGCAACAATGATAATAAAGAGATTTGCCAGGTCAGGGGCTATCGGTGCTCTTAGATCATAGCCGGTATGTGGAACACAGCCTCGCTGTGACATATCAGAAACATTGAAAGAATGAATTCATTTCAAAGAATATCTATCAGCTAACAACCAAGGTAAAGCTGAAAGCTAGGTACCTTCTAGGTCACCACGCAATTTCCGAGCTCGTTGCTTCATGGCTAGGTCAACTCTTCTTGGCCATGTTTCCGGGTTGAAGGGGGGGTGGACGCAACGGCTTGCTTTTCCGCTGCTTAGTCGATAAGGAATAAATGGACCATACTTATGAAAAGGCAAAGGAAAATCTTAGGGTGACGAACGAAATATAGTACAATATATCTCGCGCCACCTCAGACTAAGTTCAATGAGGGTGCTCTCCAATTCGAAGTGAGAGGTAGTGATGAAATTGGCACTGCCAAGGGGTATTATAACAAGCTTTTACGCACTGCCCGCCTTCTTTGAACATGACTACTACTATCAAGAAGTTTGGTGGGTATATCGCTCGTGTGGTATAGTTGGTCTAATTCAGAAGCGATTAGGTTAGGAGGGTAGTCTAGGGCTGTGGACACAAACGATAAAGTAGAGAGATATATTTATTGATAAATACTATCTAAACTGCAGAAAACTGAGTGACATAGATAGTATACACAAAGATGCATGTAGGGATGGTGGTATAACTATAGTTCGTTGTTCCATTTTAACAGTACTCTGATAACTACCAGGAGGCCGGGGACGAGAAACGAGCATCTTAGAGGTTTAAGAGGATCATTAGAGGCTTAAAATACCCGAATAACCGCGGACCACGACCACGACCTAGTAAGTAAGAATCCATGAGGACGGTAATAGGGTTGTCCGAGTACATGGAGGAAAAATCAAATCAAATTTCTTTTCACATAACAGAGTATTGTGCTACCTACCTACGTTAGCTACGCACGGGTGATGTTAACGTATCCTAACTTATGAGCATCAGTTTTATGAAGCATGTCAGACAGACGCCGTGAATAAATTTTGAGAAAGATCGATGTATGTATTCGCGAGATCAAACCATTCCTGAACGCACGAAAAGAGTTTAGCAATGCAATAATTACTCTAGAAATGGCATCATCAAAAACAAACCAGCAATTTCTGAAAGAAGCCTATTAGGTATTATACCAGGTATCGACTGAGATGGCACAGGTTTTTGGTTGGCATCTCAATCAACGGTACCTAGAACTGGGTGATTCCACGGATCCTACAAAACATACATCACACCACAATCAACGCGTACTTGCGAAACAATAAATCTCTCGTCGCTCATTATTAAAAGATGCAACCAAAATCTAATACCAACACTATTTAAAACTATAGCAACAAAAGGTGTAGAAGAATACAGACACATCCCAAGAAGGAAAAGAATGAGTGAAATTAACCACCCTGGAGTGAGTGGGTCAGGACACATACACATGCATATGGGACGAAAATGCGCCGGAGCTGTGTGGAGAGAATAACCCAGGAATAGAATGGATACAGACAGCACTACTGTAACTACCCAACCTAGTCTACTTATTATAACTATAACCACGTTCCCCAGTGGCAGTTTGAATTGAGCCCGACCCTCTATTCTATCCTCTTCTCCTCGTAAGTTTAAGATTATCCTGTTGGTTATATCTCATCGCTCCTCTGCCTAGGCAGGTGACGACGAAGAAAAATCCACATATCCAGATTCACTCAAGAGCAAAAGTGATATTGAACTATTCATTACTACTAAGCAGTATACGCTGAACGGCGCCCTAGACCTTTTCTACACTTCCACATTTTCACCGTCGGTGCGGCTAATCATGTATGAACCCGGACCCTTAGAAGCTTGGAAGCTTCTACTCTAAAAAGCCGAACCTTATTCTAACCAACCCCCCCCACCCCCCCCAACACATTAATTCGCCGATTACGTGACGGTGTAGCCGCCATCGACGCGGAGGTCCGCACCGGTGACGTACTGGCTGGCGTCGGAGAGCAGGAAGGTGACGGGGCCCATAAGGTCGACGGGCTGGCCCATCTTACCCTGCGGGATGAGGGAAGTCCACTGCTTCTTGAGGTCCGGATTGTCGTCAAGGATCTTCTCGGTCCTGTCCGCCGACGGATTAGCAACATGCTTTGGTTATGTGAAGGAGGATCCACGTGTGAGTGACAAGACGGGGTGAGATGAAACTTACAGAGCAGTCAGCATATAACCAGGCGAGATGCAGTTGACGCGGATGCCGGCGTGCGCCCACTCGACGGCCAGCGAAGCAGCCAAGTGTCGCACGGCGGCCTTGGCGCTGTTGTAAGGACTGGAGTCGTCACGGTCAGCGTTCGAACTATCTATCAGATGGAGATCCCAACGCGTTGGGATGAGACGAGATGGTCGGGATGGCATGGCACGGCACGGCGAGGGTACTCACGCTTGGGGCTGCGGCACGTTGACAATGCTGCCGCTCATGCTACCGATGAACACCATGCTGCCCTGGGCCTTGCGCTCCATGAGGTGCTTGGCGATGGTGACGGCGAAGAGGTAGGTGCCGTCGACGTTGACGGCCCACAGCTTGCGCATGCGGTCGATGGGGTAGTCGACGGCGTTGTAGTTCTCGGTGAAGCCGGCGCTGGTCACCAGGTTGTCGATCTTGCCGTGCTCCTTGATGATGTCGGCGATGCACGCCTGCACCGAGTCGGCATCCGATACGTCGGCGTAGTGCGCCGTCACCTTGGGCACGCGCGACGAGCCCGGGTTCTCCCTGCGGAAGACGTCGACCAGCTCGACGGCTTGCTTCTCGGCTTCTTCCTCTGTTGGTAGGATATCACGAATCAGCCAGCTGCTTCTTTTTATACGACGGGTCTCCGTTTGCGACGTGTGATTGGAGTTTCCCAGGTCTTGCCGTCTGATATTCGCAAAAGGACGGCGAGATGCAAAGGCACTTACTGTTCATGTCAACAATGGCTAGGTTGGCACCGCTAATCACCATGCCCTGACCCATGACGAGACCCAGACCTCGGGCGCCACCGGTCACGACGCCGACCTTGCCTTCCAACGAGAAAGAAGCAAGTGTGCGCTTCATGTGCATGCCACCACGGCCGGCGACGGGGACCGACGGGGGCAGCTCGCCCTCTTCGGGGTACTCGACCGTGATAGAGTCGTCGGTACGCGCGAAGGCGCCGGGCGGCGGCCCAGGCACCTTCTTGTCTTTGTTGGGAGGATTGGCCATGGGCGGCTGTGTGTGCAGGAGTGCCGTCGCCGTCGCCGCCGCCGCCGCAGCGGGAGACGGTGTCTGGCGAGGAAGGGCGGCACCTGCGGAACGCAGGGCGCGTGTGGCTGTGCGCAGGAGTGGCCGAGAAATCATCTCGGCGGTGTCAATTGACTGTGGTGGTACGATGGAAGGGGGATTTGGGAAGGAGGGCAAGAGAGAGCGGCAGCCCGAGTCAGCCGAGGAAAAAGAGATGCAGGCTCTAATATGAGGCCAATTGGGCAATTTAGGAAGCTAGCCAGCTACCTAGGTAGTTAGCTACTCAAGTAGTAGCTGTCGAGGAATTGACGACGGTGATGCAGTGTATCTACGATTAGCGAGGGAGCTGTTGTGTCGTGTCGTGTCGTGTCGATGGCGCTTTCTCCGGGCTCTGCGAGCTCGAGATGGGCGGGTGTTGCGGAATGACGTAGATTGGTGAATATCAATGCCTCCAACAGTATAGCTGTAATCCGTATGCAGCCTGATTGTCGACGATGGACACGAGTCAATGGGAGCACAGAGAGAGACGGACAGACAAAGAACACGAGCACGAGGGTGAGAAACCGGGAGGTCTGCCATTAAAAGGCTGGGAAATTGTTAGTGTTAGTGTTAGTGGCCTGGCCAGGGCACACTGCCTCCTGCTACCACCTACGCACATTGCTGCTACTCACTCCCTACGGCCCAGAAAAACTCACGATCTTTTTTCTGTGTCTCCGACGGCGGCGGTTGGCCACACCTCAGCTCGCAGGCCCAACCGCAATACTAAATTTCTGGGCCCTCATGTGAGCATTCCTGCAGATCGGCAGACCCAGCACACTCCCTGCACACTCCCTGCACACCGTCAGGCTCTCCTTATCATTGCGCTGCCACTAGCCGGGGGGAGCTTTCGCATTCTAGACCCGGTCGAGTAAATGGAGGGCCCTGAAATAACTCAGACGTGTCAACCGACGCGAAGAGAATGGGAACGACGGGGAACTCTGGTGGGGTTGACACGGTCCTTGGCTCCCAGCACTCTGCCCGGCTTGCGCATTTCCCCATATTCTAGACGAGCCGAAGGAACAAAAATTGCATTGCGAGTCTAGATAGATCCTGGTCTAGTCCACCCCCCATCACGCTATCGTCAGTAACACAGACCCAGGATGCTGTCGTCAAGGTGACCTCGCGAGTGTACTGTGGTAGATGCTGGACAGCGCCAGAGTTTATAGTCTTTCTTCCAGTTTATGTGAAGGACTAAGTGGGCTACACTATGTGCGAATCCCATTTTGCTCCTATTCTTTTCTTTAACGGGGTACTGAATACTACTTATACTGGAGATTTTACCTATGCATATGACTTGTGGACATGTAACTTTAGCGTGAGTGACCGCCTCCGTGTCGCTTATTCAGAACATGAACCTGACATGACTGAGGTACCTCTTATAAGTTAGTATATTATTGTGCGTGTTTTCCTAAAAGCCCTATTCACATTGTCACAACCACAAGCTAAATAATCCTCAAGAAAATGTTACGAAATTCTTTCCAAATCTAACATCCAGGAATCTTGCGTACACTACAGTCCCTTGGGTCTGGTATCGCGGAATGCCCGCCGAGACCGACCCGTCCCACGCAACAGCAACTTGAGATCCGCCACCACGGATTACGTGTGATAGAGCTTGCATCTACATAGCTACGGCGCATCGCGTCGCATCTCGGTACCGCGCCGTATCGCCCGCCTTGCCAGGCATGAAACGCCGCCGTGTCAATCAACTACCAACTCGGGTCGCATCCCGCGTAGCTCCCTGGCTGTTCCACCTCACTTGCCGCATCGCCCCCACATCGAACAGGATGTCGATCGAGATCGCAAACGGTGTTGCCATGTTAAGTACTGGGCCAAGAGGCTGGCCACCTTTCAATTCAGGGGTCGCTCCGTACCTCGGAGTCTACTTACCCATGCCTCCTTCGCCATGTCAGAAGTCCATTCATCTCAATGCGTTTCGACCAGCCATTCTTAGGAGGTAATAATAATTATACGAATTAAAGACATAGCTCGTGGCTCGTCTCTTCCCTATAACGCCTCTCAACTCTCGGGGGGCCAACAAAAAAGAAAGCTACCTTGGTGTATGGGTAGTGAGGTATCATTAACATTATGAAAAAAAAAAAAAGGGAATTCAGTAGCATCGTTTGCACTTTTGTAGCCGTCAATCCCGCCCGCGTGTTTATTCAATGCATATATGCTCAAATCCCTTATCCAGCACTCCACAGGTGAAAAAAAGAATGAAGAGAGGCTTATCGTTGACTGAGCCGCTACTTGTGCTTTATGTTTAAGGTGTTTCTCTCAGAGCCCTCTGAGGGGAGGAGGAGAAAATGGCTCGGCGCGTGGTGTGGAAAACGAAGAGCTGGTGCTACCGAAACGCCCTCTTGACCAACACCCTGCGATTCCTCTTCTTAGCCTTTGACGTACCCTACTCGTCTAGCTTGAACATGCGACGCAGGGCTCCGAACTTCTTCTTCTTTGGGTAACCAGAGCTCTCGACGCTGGCGTTTTCGAGGTCGTGGCTCTCGTTGTTTGGGTTAAGTCCCAGGCTGACGCTTCGCCTACCACCAAGATTAACCCGTTCGATAGCATCCGCCGTAGCACTTCGACCAAGCAGGTTACCAGCTGACGTTGGCCGCTGCAATACCCCACCGCCACTTTGGCTAATGAAACTCTTTTTCTGTAGTTTCGGGCTAGAGTGTTGTTCGCTGCGTAGGTCCTTTAGTTGACCTGAATCTCGCTCTAGCTTTGTGTCGCGTCGCGCGGCACTATCAACGAGACCCGAGCGTTGGATTTTACCGACCTGACCCGCTCTCTTGTTACGTCGTAGTATACTTAACAAGGAGCCGCGTTTGTCCTGCTTCGACAGCTCGGGGGATGTGAATGAAGGGGGAAGTCCACCGCGGCCAGATCGGGATCGGCCCAAGGTCGAGGTACCGATAGCGCCAGATTTTGGGCGTGCGGCCTCCAGATGACTAGCGAAATTGCCGTTTGTGATCCTACGTTGTGGAGTCTGCAACGGACTCGGCATAAAATCGTCATCACTATCGGGTAATTCTGGCGAGTCTTCCTCGACTTCAGGTACCGGCGCCGGCCTGGAAAGAATGGGTGCAGTAGCAGAACTGCGAAGTGCAGCCTTTCCTTGAGACTTAGTCTCCTTTAAGGGACTGGGACGGCTTTCTTCCTCGTCGCTGGAATCCTGAATGCGACTTCGAAAGCCGGCAGATGCACCTTCCTCATCGCTTGAATCCTCAAATCGGCTGGTCCACTTGGAGCCCCTGGGAGGCGATTTAGTGGACCGCATGAATAGCGGGAAATGTATAGAGGAACGTTTCCCATCATGGCTGGATTCGCTATTGGATCGCAACGTACGCTTCATGCCAGCCGGAGAAGGAGCTGCAAAACTGGTATCTGATTCACGACGAACGGTCGAGGCTACTGGGGACAAAGATCTCAGACTGAACCGCCCTGAGCCCCTTGTGGGCTCGTGGTGCGGTTGAATAGGAGAAGTCTCACGCATTGTCTTACGGAAAGCTAAAGTCCCACTAGGTAGATGACGACTACGTTTGAAACTGCTATCACTAGCATCGGACCCTCGTCGTTGCAGACTAGGCTTGACTTGTGTGGTAACCTGGTTCCTGGAAGCTGATAGAGTCGATGAGTGTGGCCGGGGGTTAGTAGCTCGATTTTGAGTGGATACCGCTGAGGTGGCCGTTGGTGTCTTACTTGCAGCTGCTTGCCGAGTAGAGGGTTTTGAGACGCTTGGAGCTCCTCCATTTGACCTCAGTGTTCTACGCATACCTGTCTGGGGTTGGGTGTTTGTAGGCCTGGTTGTCTGTTCATTCCTGAGCGATATCCGCATGCGTGGCTCTGTCTGTGCAATTTTGCCCTGGGCTGCTGGTATCTGTTTCGTCGGCTGCTGCAGCTCTGGCGATTTCTTTCTGGTGCTGCTCCTGCGAACTGGCTGCGATACATCTTCCCGATCACCGTCGGCGGCGGCTTCTTCCGCAGCCTCAAGCTCGAGCTGTCGTCGCTTCTCAGCTGTCAAACTGCGCCAAAAAGCTTTAGCTTGCTCCCAATCACTCGTATCTTGGGATGGCGAAAGCTGAGCTAGACTGGCTGAGTGATCAGCCGAGGTGACATCACGCTCAGTTTCCTCGGTAACAATGCGCATTGGTGAAGATTGTGAGATTTGGATTAGGTTTGGTTTTAGCTGTTCCCGAGTCGGGCTCTCGACGACTGCGTCCAAAGACATAAATCCACTCGAGTCGAAATCTGGTATGTCTTCGTAGGCGTCACTATAGATGCTTTCGTCCGACTCATCTCCAGTGGTGTCGTCTGGGCCCTTTAAGTTTGTCATTGTTTGGAGTGTGGTTTGAGGCAGGATTTCCGCCTGGCTGGGTTCAACGGTTGCGATATTAGGTTCAAAGATGGCAACACTGGAGGGCGAGCTCTTGTTATCTTTCGCATTTTTGAGCTGACTGTCGCCACTGAAATCTGATTCGCAATCGGGAAACCCACCGGGGACATCAAAACAATGAGCATTTGACGACCCATTGGCATGAGGACCATGTTCAGAAGGCATGGGACTTGGCTGAATCACTGAAATTTGCGGAATATCTTGCTGTTGCGCAGACATTGGAACAGGCTTATTAGCTTCTTCGTTATGAGGGATGTCAACGGTGGTTGACGCGTTTTGGGTGGTGTCATCTATGTCCGGTTGCGTTAATTGCATACTGAGCATACTGGGACTCACGGTCGACATGCCTGTCTCCGTTGTATTGCCGGGTTGTTCTTCGTATTCGGAACCTTGGGAACTGTCCGAACTGTATCCAGATCCCTCGATGGAAGTGACGACCGGAGGTAATGGTTCCCTAAAACGTGAAATATTTGCTGCGATACGCGAAGACTGATCCTGCGCTAACAAAGCACCGACGGCATGATCACTTGACTGGCCCAACATAGGCTCTTCCGTGGTCTCTGAATCGTCCAGAGTGCTAGAGCTGTGAGGGCGTAGTTCTGGTGAAGATGAAATGGCCAGAGATTGTGCAGGTTCGAGCGGGCGAACAAGTGGCCGTTCCTCAAGCTCGCGTTTCTTCTTCTCTCGAATACTGCCAAAGCTCGGTAGCGCTGGTCGTGGTTTCATAATCTCGTCGTCATCCAATGCAATCTCTTTCTTCTTGCTGCGTCCTATATTGCTGAACCAGGCTCGCATGTGCCCCTGTGGGCTTTGGCCAGACATAGAATCTACTTCCGCCGCTGAGATTGAATCTCCAGCAATGACGGGGCCATGGTCGTCAAAACTAACGCGAACCGATTTCTTGCGGGACACGGCGGGCTCCTCCTTCTGATCCGGCGACACAGCACCGGACCCTGAAGGATCCGAAAGGTTATCCGATGGTGGGGTTTCTTGCGGTACTGGGCTGCTATGCTTCATAGCAGATTTGATCGGAGAAGCCGACCGAGGGAGAGGAGCATGTCTTACGGCGAGCTTTTCGGCAGGTACAGGTGCAAATCGAGCTTGCCGCGCAGGGCTTTCGGAGTTCGAACGTCTCAAGCCACTGCCTTCCGCAGCAAGCACAACTACGGGTTTATTTTCTGCAATTAATGCCTTTTGCTCACTGCTAACCTCTGATAATCCTGGTTTTCCGACTGTGGCCGGGGGGTGAGAGTCTTGAGCACCTTCATGGGCGTCTAGCTTCCGATTAGGTTGCGAGGGGTGAGGGCCCTCAAATAATGCTTGCCGTGTCGGTATAGCGTCCAGCGCATCCATCACTGCCTGTGACACTTTGGAGTGGTCCTCCATTTTAGGCTCCTCATCGTTTAGCGTAGGCTTGTCTTGTACGACTGCTGCAGGATCCTGAACCTGGTGACCGGGCCGAAAATGCCTTCCTCGTTCACTCGACATGTTATGCATTGACGATGACAAGTCTTTAGACTTGGATTCCCTTGGCTTTGGTGACTGGGTCGCCGTATCTGGATCGATGACGCTGTCAGTTGTTGCGACGGCTTTCGCCCCATGTTCTTGTCCCGCTGGTTTCTCTTCCGCAGCTTGCAATACCTCGACCACCGGCTGTTCTCGACTAGGTAGCTTGCGCAGCCTCTTGTTCTCGTCTACTATGGTTCCTTTCGCCCTGGCGACCGTTCCTTTGGCAAGTTGGCTTCCTTCTCTTCGCAGGGCACCGTCCCTCCTTCTTCTCGAAGGCTTGTCTGCAATCTGCCTAATTTCGTACTCAACGGCCTCCTCGACTTGGGCCTTGGGAACCATTCTCCTCGAGTTTGGGTCGTATACCAGTTGCTGGCTGTCCCGTGTCTGGCCGTTGGATGGTCTGCTGCTGGAATCCGGAGCAGAGGTCGGCGGGTGAGGCGATGATACTTTCATGTGGGACATAGAGGATAAAGTCGGAGAGGCGGGAGGCGATTGCGGACGGAAAGACGTGGGATAGGAAAAGTTTACTGAACCCCTACTCTCCGGCCTACCAGGCTGCGAAGGGATAATGTTCGGCAGAGCCGGTGGTGGAGACTTGGTCGCTCTCATAATAGAGTCCGACCTTCGCACATTGCTCACGTCGCCTGCGGGTTGGACGTACCAGGAAGGAGGCTCACTTGCCATCTTCTGAGAGGCTGTACGGAAGTTCTGCATGCCAACCCCCGTTGTTCTCGGGCTCGTTGTAGAACTCTTGTGACTGTCGGGAATTCGAGGGACAGGTGGTTGTTGCTCGGTGGCAGCCGGAGTCGACGATCGATGAGGAGATGGGGATCGAAAAGTGCGTTCCGTCATGCTGGCCGTACTGCCACGTCTTTGGAGCTGGCCATGACCGTTGGGTAATCTGGCGCTGACTGGGGCACTCCCGGAGGAGGACACGGAGGCGCTCCGGCGCAGCGTCCGTTTCGTTTGTACTTCGGCGACATTTGTAGGCGTATGGGGGCGGGCTCTGAGGGCGGCAGCGGCGGCAGCTGAGGACAGCGCCTTGTTCGGATTTTGGTTCGCGGCAGACATGAAAGCGGATGCCGCAGCCGTCGTCGCATTCGGGTTCGCGGTGGCCGAGCTAAAGGGCTGCAGGAAGAGTCGCGGACATTAGCATTATGGAGCATACTCAAGCCATGCTCACGGCGCGAGTGGGAGACAGTGGAATGGAATGGGGATTGCCGTGGTGGTTGATCCACATCAAGTATGCTCGACCGAAGATGAAGGGGTCCAGTCTTCTAGTCAGCTACAAGCTAACAGGCTGCTTGCGCAACACCGAGCAGAGCAGCATCGAGACAAAGGGGGCCTCCCGGTTGGGGTTGGGCCAAAAGACATGTGAAACGACGTTTCGAGTCACCACATGGACCGAGACACTGTCGTCTGCCCCAGCCGCGTATGACATGCGCCATCCATACTTACAGTGGTTGGAGGCCGGCGCCTCCTCGATCCGCTAAACATATTGTAGATGTAGACGTGACGTGGGCGCGGCGTAGGCTGAGAGCCTAGTGAAAGGTGCGACTGCGATAGGATGAAACCCACATGGATAAAAGCTACTAAACGATAGGTGATGAAGGGCTAATAATTGGAAGTGAGCGGCGACGTGCGGGCAGATAATGTCGACGGTGCATGCGACGAAGAGGAAGTGGCGAGGAAGGGGGTTCGCGACTCTGCACCGGCGCAAAACGATGCGATGCGGTTTGATGGATGATGAATAATGAAGCAGATCAGACCCGGAACTAGAGCTCCTCTGAGCCAAAAATTCCCCCTTAGCTCATTTTGGGCAGCTTCGCTGCTTGACTGCCGACGCAACTGATGACGCTGGGGGCTGTAGGAGGGTTCCTCCCCAGCGTGCTCTAAGCCATATCGGGAAATATGTCTCATCCGCTTCTAGTTAGCAAACTTAATTCGATGGGGCAGTTTTAAGACCTCACAACCCTCAATGCCCATTGCTATGTACGCTATTAACAAGTATTACTACATCATATTTGTATTACTTAAGTTGATAGTTGCTACTATTTAAGTGTAACTCTTAAAGGATCATGTTAGCAATAGTTTTGCGAGTTTGTTTGCTAATGAGGCTTAGATTGGTAACACCAAAAACGGACATGAAGTTGTGTTGCATCTATGCTAGTTTCAAGTGGTTATAGATGATGACAACAAATTAAACCAACACATATCTTCTGTTTGTTGTAATTATCATACTCGGCTTACTTAGTTGACGCTTGCCTCTCATTCGTTGCCAGTGCTAGGCTACTGGGAGCTATGACGTCATCTCTCAGATCTAAGCTATTTTAGCCATTGGGTAAGCTGGCTGCATACGCCTTAGAACATACCATTGGTAGCCAACTATGAATTTGCACCTCAAGACATGGGCATGCTTTACGTGGGTACTGGACGATTGCTGCACACGTAGATTAGATAGTTGGCCATCAATCTGGATCTAGGCAATATTTGTACGCTCTGAACAACACCAGACTCTGATCTGGATGTAGGCATCCAATATGGTAAAGGGATTCTAATTCTACCTGCACTACGGACGGCCACAGTATGGTTCAACACCCCTCGGTGACGGGGGTATTGCCTAAGAGGAATCTACATATGCTGGCATCTCTATACTCTAATATCTTTCCACAGCATTATTGTCAATACTACCAAAAGGTCATGTCCTTATTACCATTGGTATGCGTTACCTATCTACCAAAACTGTACACCTACTGATGGGAACTTGGACTGGCAAATCTAGAGGCGATCCCAGGCGCCACGTGAGCGATTTGTACTCCAATCCAGATATCCCCAGGGTTTGAGCAGAGGCGAAATGCCAGTTGGTGTTGTTGTCTGATGATTGATGATATTAAGGACTCTTGTTAAGTAGATCGCTAGATAACTGTTGGGCACCATCATTGGCTGGCGCAGTCAGTGAGAGCGATATGCACCTATGCAGGTCTCGCTGGCGGCCCACCTCCCACACCCCGGCCACCCACTTGGGCATTGAAGACGTTATTTGCGGCTGCAATATCAGGTATCAGCGCGGGCAATTCTCCATGTGAAAGATGATCGTCGTAATTATCTTCGGAATCGAACGCCTCGCTGCGAATGTCCTCGCCATCGTCGTGGTCATGCGGGTGATCGATGGCAGGTTGGTGCTGCACGTCGTTGGGCGCTACTGTAGTGCGATCCGCCGCGCTATTATTCCTAGCAGGCACTTTATTGCTATTCACCTTCTTGCCCTTTCGTGACTTCATCTTTGCTTTCTCCAGAAGGCGACGTCTCTCTGCCTCTTCTCGGCGGCGGCGGCGATCCTTGATTTCATACTGTCGAATTAGAGCTTCCGGTGGGTGACCAAAAATAAGCTCATATTCACAGAATTCACACAGATAATAATCTTCCGGTGCTGGTGGGTGATGCATATTCTGGTACTCGGTTTCTCTACGGCGCTGCCGGGCAGCTTGCAGAAGGGAATTGCCCCGGCGTTTTGGTTTCTTTGCGGTGGCGGCGGCATTTAATGCTCTTTTCCCCGAGCCGTCACCGGATGGATGTACGTTGGTCTGGGTGCCACTCTGTCCTACTGGAGTCGAGGATAAACCAGGCTGTGTCTGAGTACTTCTGGCGACACCATGATGGTAGTCAGTTGCATCAGAGGGTTGGTGAGCACGGTGAGACCCAGCCATACCTTGCGAAGCAGGGTCTGATCCGGGCCAGGAAACAGGATTCTGAGAGCCGAACGTGAAAGTAAACTGAGTGGATGATCTAGGGCTGGGTTTTGTGGGTATTTGTTGCTGCAAAAGACTTATATTCTCTTGGCCTGTTGGCACGGGGATCTTCTCGGCGCTAGCAATAGCTGTAGAGATAATACCTGGATGTTCTGATTGATGGGGAAGAGTAAGCATGCGCTATTGTTGCTGGTAAAGCGAACCACGGGGTGAAGATGCAAGTTCATAGACAACAGGTAAGAGGAAGTACAAGTGCAAGTGTAAGAGAAGGCATGGGGAAGGAAATCGTAAAGCATGCAATATGATACAGACTCGTACTTACCAGCGGGAGGTGACGGATATTGGCTTGTGGTCCGCAGCTTCATATTGCGTCCAGTCCAATTGGCATTCGAATCGGACAGAGCTCGTAAAGGGCTCCTGCCGTTTCGTATTCTGCCGTATCTCCCCCTTCCCGGCCCAGAAATCCCTTGCCCATTGCTGAGAGGGCCCCCAGATTGGTAGTATGGAGTACTTGTAGGGACATGATCCCCACTATCGTCATCACCAGTAGCGGGGGGTGACGGCATCCCAAAGGCAGCCGGCTCGTTGAGCACATGTGTGCCATTTAAGATTGTCTCTCCCGCGATAGGTATTTTTCTCTTCTTTTTGTTGTTTGTGTTTTCAAACGAGTCATATCCATCTGCGGACGACGCCGTCGAAGGTGGTGGCTGCGGCTTTGGGTGTCTTGGTTGCCCAGATCTTGGAGGGGCTCGGATTCCATGCTCTGCTGGCTCGTGAAAGCCCCTGGAGCCCAGCGCCCTTCGAGCCTGGGTCATCAGCGAATCATCGTCACGATTTGTTACGAGCCCATTCCTGCGAAATCCCGCATCCCTCTCAGGTTTAAGTCCGTTGTCCCGGCTGGCTGCACCCACCAGATCTGTACTCAACGACGAGGACTCTTCTCGCGAGTTGTATGGGTACACGAACAGAGGTGTGCTAGCTTGCGGTGCCGGGGGGTATTTGATGCTATCGGCAACATCAGGAGGTATCCGCTCTCGAAGTCGACGTTTGGGTAGCGGTCGGATCGGCCGGTCTGGGAATAACGTCGATGGAGTTTCGGGTGACATGTTTTCATGGGTGCCTAAAACATTGTATCGCGATAGAATTAGCGATAGACATTTGACTGCATGCACTATTACACAAACAGACATAAATAGTAGAGTAGTAGCGGCGGCAGCAGCTGGGTCATAGGTGACGGCAGAATGGTGGAGGTGAGGAAATGGACACGGCTTGTGTCGAGTGAAAGCCCAGCGGAAGGAAGCTCGCTATAACAGCTGAGAGCATCAAGGGCAAAGGGTGTCGGCCGTCAGGAGATCATATCGTGCGGGCCGACGTGCTCCAGACAGCCAACAGACGAGGGGACCACCTACCCATCACATATCGTTCACCAACACTGGCACAAGCACGTATACGTACACGCTGTGTTCCAACCGAAAGTCCAACTGGAGGCTTAGGACGTTCCCGCAATGATAACCTGAGCAAGACAATGTACCCAGGGAAGCTAGTGCAAGCACGGATGGGTTGCACGGGGCGAAGCGGTCGAAAGCTCGCCCTCAGGATCGACTGGGATGTGATTTCTCCTACGTTACAGACGGTGGTCAAATTAACCTTCTGGCCCCAGCAAGCGGAACGGGGCCGGACTGTGGGGGGGTATTATGTGGCATCCAGCGGAAGGTAGTATCCAAGCGTTGCTTCTCAACACGTGGAGGGACTATTCAACAGGGGAAGTGGCATGTGTATCCAGACATACAGGAAGTGATGGGCCAGCAGGGTGGCGGCGAGGAGCAGCAGGACGACGACCAGTGCCGCAACGGGAGGTTGAGGGATCTGTGGTCGAGCAGACGGCCACTAACACAAGCAAGACGTAAGAGCCGGTGCAGACCGGAGCACAGACTACAATCAGTACTGGTTGGCAAGAGACGGTTGTCGAGATCTGGAGCTGGGGTGGGAGCTGAGAGATGTTGGTGTTGGTGTCGTGGTTGTGGTTGTAGTTGTGGTTGTTGGCCAATACGAAGGGTAGGTAATGGGAATGCAGGCAGAGGAGTAAATGACGATCGGGGTTGAGAGCCAAACCGATGTCCCAGGTCTCAGGCAGGGTATGGGCATTGATTGTGCTGGCGATAATGACTGGATGCTGCTGTAAAGCACATGTGCTCTGTGCGCATTGTGAGTGTGGCCGTCAGGGGGGCACAAGAGTGGGGCCAGGGGTTAGTATTCACTGTCCGGTCCTGTACCTACCGGCTACGGCTCTGCTGCGGGCCTATCAGCTAAGGTGTGGTGCACAGCTGTAGGGTCCTACCTAGGTAGGTATCTAGGCGGGCGGGCGGGCATTGGAACTCGATGATTACCAAGCCGCACATCCCGCACTGCATTGTGGCCTTATCGATACCATTGGAGTCCCCTCGCTGAAGGTCAATTTGATTGATCATTACGGTGGGGAGTGTCGGGCTCTCAATTTTAAACGGTTGGGAGAGTAGGTTGGTATTTAGGCTGCGATTTTAAGTCGATCTAAAGGACCTAAGTAAACTGATTTACTTAGCAGCTGCTTAACTTCACGTTTTTCCTACAGCGACGTATTTACCTACTACAGTACTACCACACGAGCTATTTGAAGGCTACACACGCATCGCTCCCGTCATCTTATCACCCCAACCTATTAGTATTCCATAGCCTAAGTATTAACAAATTTGAGGGCGCTGAGACAATATCCTTCGTTGTTTGTGCCTGTGTTCAGACGTTAGTACTATGTAGATATAAAGTTCTTCACCCTCATTTCACTTGCTTGATGCTTGCGGGAAGGAAGATTGTCTTGGGTCAGGCTACCATGACTAACAACAACCAAAGAACATGATATCATTGCTATTCTGGTACAGAAAAGCTTCAAGCAGACGTTTCGATATTAAATAGGTAAGCTTTGTACCCAAGGCCCCGTTCGAGAAACTAGACTACATATTAAGCACTCTTTCCCATATCTCAGGCTCCATCCGAATATGCTGTAACGAAATGGGTTAAAATACCGTCGCCGACCCATTTCCATTGGTAGAGATGGAGAGCAGCTCGAGTGGACTTCGGCCCTTCATTAGACCCTCCACATTTGATACATTCATTCATATTTTGAGTTCACCAGCTGTTCATCCACCTTCCAGCAATATTATCATCATACCTAGTAGGAATAACAAATTGCACAACTCCAGTGCGCAGCTCCAGGTACATGCTACTGCGCCGTGATGTACGCCCGCTGCTGGGCGGGCTGCGATATACCGATATTTCCACTCCTCGCGACGACCTCAGAATGTACGTCTGGCGTGCCTGCTTGTAGGGAGGCACCCACGACAGTGCACGTACTATACGGACCGTTTTGTCAACCCTCCAAGTAGCGCTGTACGGTAGGCAATACCCCGCCATCGATAAGTTGTCCCCGGATCCGGACCAATTTACGACATGGACAGCTGTCGGGCACTGCCGCCTGCACTGCCAGCTCATACCAGGTTCGGGACAAATACGGTATAGGCACAGACGCACAGGGTCCCTGCGAACGGCAGCAGATGAGTGGCCGAAGCCTGCGCTACGCTGCGCTGGACCCATGCCCGAGGAGCGCCGTTACTGCTACCTCTGTTGGTGCTGCTGGTGCGTGCTGGTGCTGGTGTCAACGGGAGCTCCAACCAAAAAGTGACCCTCTTCTCACTCGCTCCCTCACTCGCTCACCCACGCACTCGACTTTTTGCCCACTCTCCCCCTTCCCGGCTACTTCTCGGGCACCCACGGCATTCTTTGGTCGCTTAGCCATGATATATTCGGTTATTTCGGGGCGATTGTCGAGTATTCTTTCGCGTCATCTCTTGTAGGAGCGAGCTTCCCTCGGGTCGCATCGCAGAGCTGTCTGGTGCCGGCCCTTCTTCCCTCCCTCCCTCCTTCCAAGCCATCTTGACTCGAACAGCGCGCTTCAAAAACGACGAATCCCTCGCTCCCGTCCCAGGCCTTTCCTAAACAAGCCAAACCACCATCCTGACTCGGTCGCCTTGTCCTATTCGAACCACCCTCATTGGCCTCTGTCGCGTCTTCGAACCCCTCCTCGTTCTCGCTCTTCTCTATCTGTCGCTTCGCCTGGCCTCCGAGCGATGGCCGGCACCTCGCCCACCAGACGCTCCTCTCGTGCGCGGATCACCCAATCCCAATCGCAAGTTTCTTCCACCACATCCAGCACTTCTGGCCGTGTCGAACGAACCACCAGGGGCTTCACCAAGACCGGGTCGCCTCAAAAATCCACCGGCAGCGGGTCGCTCTCGTCCGAGCCGCCCGAGGACTCGACCACCACCGAGGATACCGTTCTTCGCCGTCGCAGCACCCGCGGCAAAGACGACGACCGCGAGAAGCAACTGAGGCCAGAGCTTGTCGACATGCCGTCCGCACCCGACGAGATCCACGAGGACGACGAGTCCGTCCGCTGCATTTGCGGCCATGACGAGTACCCGGGGCCGCCGCCCTTCGACGAAGACTCGAAGCACGGCGTCAAGGACGCAATTGACCATGAACGCATCTTTGCGATCGAGATCACCGACGAGCTGGCGGGTTTCTTTGTTCAGTGCGAGATCTGCAACACATGGCAACACGGCGCCTGCGTCGGCTTCACCACTGAGGAGTCCAATCCTGAGGATGTCGAATATTACTGTGAGCAGTGCCGCAAAGATCTGCACAAGATCTATACTGCCAGCAACGGGTAAGCCTATCATTCAGTCTAATTTTCAATTTCGGCTCTTAGGCGCCCATTGTTCGTGGTCGCAACACTATTCTTAAGGACCGAGGTGTCGCGCACTTCCGTTCGATACTCGCCTACTGCCAGGATAGATGCTATAACCGTCGCCACAACTGGACGGCATTGTACTGATGCACTTCCACTAGGCAAAAATACTCTATTTTCCTGCCGATTCATCGACCTTCCCAGGCCGTGTCGCGGGCTACCTCGGCTACGAAAGAAGATGTACGATCGCCCAAGGCTGGCAGCACCAAAGCCTCACGTGCCTCAGCTGCCGCGCAACATGCTTCCAAGCGACGGTCCACAATGAATAGTCGAGATGCAGCTTATGACGAGGAAGAACAACTACGCCGTGCAATTGAAGCGAGCAAAGAGGAAACAATACCAGAAGAAGCAGACCTGGCTAACAGACGTCCAAAAAGAGGTAGAGAAGAAAGCGAAGAGTACGTCGAGTCCATGGCATGATGCTTGCGGCGTTCGCTAACGATTCTATAGGAAGGTAGAAAATGTAAAACGACAACGAACAAATTCGAAGTCCCCATCTCCAGCCTTGGAGAAGCCCAGCGCCAATATCGTTGATGAATCAGATGAGGAATTAGCTCTTCGAAACGGACACTCGAAGAAATCACGGAATACCGTGCGCAACCAACGGGAGCGAGCCGAGCGAGAAGAACGCCGCGAGGAACAAGAACGAAAACGAGCCGAGGCCGCTAGCAAACGCAAAGGCCGCGCCGAACGCCGTCGAGCCGATGGTAAGTTACCTCTACATATAGCCACCGAATAACGAGCATGGCTAATGGTGACAGACTCGGATCCCTCAGAAGAGCTACCCCTCGCGGCACGTGCAGTCGCCAATCGAACCACAGAGTCCGCCCAACCTCCAGATCTGCCGGCCCCCTCCTCCCAACCACCCCCAGACACCCCCCCTGTTCCTCAAACACAGGCAATCACGGGCAAGAAGAAACCCACACAATCAAAAAAGAAGGGACGAAATCAGTACACAAAAGACCGCGATAACGATCACGAAGATTCGCCTGCCAGGTCCACTTCGCGCGATATGTCTAGGAATACAGATGAAGGTGGGGCAAACTCAAAAAACGCATCACATGAGGCGACTGGCAAACATACAAAGGGAAGAGGAGGCATGAGTTCCAAAATAACAATGAGCGACATGAAAAGGCGTGTGAATGGTATCCTGGAATTCATCACTCGCAAACAAGTCGAACTAGTGAACGACCCGTTATCAGATTCAACATCTAGCCCAAGCCAAGCTGGTACGGAAGACGATTCTATCCCTACGACAAGAGTCAATGGCGACAGTTCGAATAAGAAACCTGGCGGGGAGGCTCCAACCACAAGTGGTGCTGGGGGCAGTGAGTTGACGGACCCGGCCGTAGCGTTCAAGGATATGAGTTGCGTTGAGATGATGGATTCCTTGACGCGCGATTTGATGAAGTGGCAACAGGAGTTCATTCACTAGAGGGGGGTTTCGGTTTCGACTTAATTTCATGTTCTGTTATTAGCGGCGTCGTGGGTATTCAGCCACTGGTATCATGCCAGTCTAGTTGCAGCATTCAATCGGCGTTGGGTTTCGAAAGCTCGGGGATTATAATGGGTAAGGCGTTCGTTAGTTTTGGGACTGGGGTGCTCAGGCACATGAAGAGATCCCATTTCGGGTAACAGGCGATTGGCACCATGCCCTCTCATCTGGACGCTATCTTCTGTCCCGAGTCGGTATTTTAGCATTGTATGGATTTATGGGCTTTATTGTTGAGATGTGGCAGTGATGGGAGAGAGCGCGACGTGTGACGATGGCTCGTTGTATCCAGTCGGATCATTTATATTACTATGTCTACATTTACTACATTTACAGAGTAGGGGAGAAACACGGGACTCGCTTTTCAATATACCCCCGGCCACTCGAAAACGCCAATATTCACCTCTAAATAGAAAGACTCTTCTATCTCTCTTTGGGTATCATGATAATCTGCGAGCCAAGCCAGGCAACTACCTCTCGTACATATATACCACACCCCCTCGAGCCAGACCTCCGCCGGCCAGTAGTATAGTAATCAAGCGCCCGAATCGAGAGCAGCCGCCCTCTTAGCCGCGTTCTTCGCTTTGCGGGTCTCCTTTTCGCGCTTGCGGGCCTGGTTCATGCTCAGCGGGGAATTCTCGCCCTGTTCCCTTGCTCGCCTCGCGCGCTCCTCGAGGCCCTTCTCGGTGACGTCGTCCAAGCCAAAACAGGCCAGGTCGCCCCTGCGCCACCGCTGCAGGATCCAGTCGGCGGCCTGCTCGCGCGCGGGCCCGCCGCCCTTCACCAGCTTGCCCGTGCGCTGCGCCACGGCGTCCAGGAACTCGCCGATGTCGTTTGTGGGGGTGCCGCACAGGTCTGCGTAGAGGGACGGATCCCGCAGGTTGAGCTGGAAGAGCAGGTAATCCGCCACCGTCTCGGACGGGACGATCCCGGCCTTCACGCACCCCACGAGAGAGAGCTTCAGCATGGATTCGACGTCCGAGACGTACGGGACGAAGACCCCGGGCGTGTCGACGACGAAGACGCCCTCGCCCACGTCCTGTTCGTAATTCGGTGAGGCGAGCTTGGGGATGGAGTTGGAGTTGGAGTTGGATATGTCGGAAGAAGTAGGAGACGACGGCGACGGAGATGGAGACGCGGCGACGATGCGCACGGGCATGCTCAGCTTCCGCGTGATGCCCGGCTGCGCGCCCGTCTGCGCCGCCTTGGGCAGCTGCATGCCGACGTGGCGCAGCGCGTTGAGCAGCGACGACTTCCCGGCATTCGGCATGCCGACGACGAGGGCGCGCAAGCCCACGAGGGAGTCCTGCGCCGCGGCGCGCCTCTTGATGGCGTCGAGGAGGCGGGTGATAGAGCGCGGGTTGCGCATGTTCGTGAACACGACCTCCGTCTTACCCCCGCCGACACCATCACCCGTCTGGGTTCGTGAGGTGTCCCATCTCGTGAGCAGGTGCTGCTGCTCCTTGATCAACGGCATCGAGTTCGCGGGCACGCAGAGGTCGGATTTCGTGTACACGATGATGCGGTCGCGCCCCGCCAGGGAGGACTCGAGGAGCGGGTTCGCCGACGTCAACGGCAGGCGACTGTCCCGGCATTCGAGGATCAGGCCGATGTTCGACAGGATCTTGCGCATGGACGACAGCGCGGCCGCGTGGTGGCCTAGGAAATAAGACCGCTTTATCTGGGAGGAGACTTCGAAGACAGCGCGCGGCACGAATGCGCCGGCGCTCGTCTTGAGGGGGGCCGCCATCGTGGATTGTTGTGTGTGCGCGAGACCGCGCCGGACGGGGCCCTGGGGCTTATGGTGGGTTCGAATTGGAGAATTCGGCAATCGTGCAGGTCATTGTGGCTTGCAGAAGATTCGACTAGTCGATGTCAAGACTTCAGGTTGCCGTTCGTCCCAATCGCCATTAGACTAAAGATATTCAGGGTCCAGGTACTCGGATCCTGCTCGGATTGAGTTCAGCCTCGAAAATGTCCAAAAAAATTGCCAGCCTTACCGGAGGGATCTGCAGCCAACAGGGATCTTTGCACTAGATGACGTATATGCTTCTTATCGAGGTGCTCTTATTGGACTCGTCTGTTATCTTTGCTTTGAGCTAAATGGGCGCGCATTCTTTAAAGTGTGGGGACATTGTACGTAACTACAACGTGGGCCCTTTGTCACATAACCCACAGAGGCTAAACCCACAATAAGTAAGTAGGTAGCCTTCTGCACGGAGTACTTACGCAGTGGTAGTAGTGTTAGATCCCGATCCTTTCTACAACCTACTATAAGAATATACAAGATTGCTAAGGCATCCAGACTAATCCCGCTACACCCTTATTACAAAGCTGTACATATGTAGAGCTCGAAATATCCCTGCGCCGCATAAGTGCAGATCGTATATTCGTGACACCGGCAATACGAAGGTGCTGTCGATGTACTGTGTTAACCCCTTTTCCCAACCTCTCTTAGTGAAACCATCGTATCAACTTCGCTGTTGACCATACTTTCCAGCCTTGCCATTCGAGCTAATCAGAGCTCACTCACTTTTTTGAAAGCTAATTCTATATCATGCCAATGGAGCTCCCGTTGAGGAGATGCGGCCTGGTATACAGGAGTAGATGCTACGTTACTATATTCTAAACAACCTGGTGTACAGCATACCCCGCCCATAGAAGCTGACAGTCCATAGACAAGTTCCGCTTCTGTATGTCGGACTTCCTCTCCCGTTATAACCGTATTAACCTAGTCTAGTCGTTCCTGAACTCCCGAGTGGTTGGTTTAGAACCATCAAGTTAGAGGATAGATGCTTACCTATAGCCGAGCCGAATGAGAAATATGAAGCCCCCTTGACGAATGTCCACTCGCGCTTTTATTTCCACAACTCAGATTAGTTAAAACTATCATTCTTCCCTGCGGTGGTAACTCAGAAGCCTAGGTCAAACCTAGGTAGCTAAAACCCTCCGGCCTGTGATGGGATGGCCTCGACAGCTTATGCGGGGCGATCGTCGAGGAAATCCCCACTCCTGAAGACTCGTCTTCGTGTAAAACATGCCCCATCGTCTGGGTACAGTCTGGGGGTGCTAGTCGATGCACGAAATAGTGTTCGAAAGAGGTCGTAACACCCTGGGCACCGGTAACCGCGGAATGTCTGACCTTATACGAGTCCGAGGCCCCTCTAGGCATACCCACATGTGACAAGGAGTCTCTGTGAGCCGTGATACTATGAGGGGTCTTTGATTTGCGGCCTAGATGGGGTTTATGACTATTACTAAGGTGTAATCTTCGTCGGTTTCTCAGAGCTCAGATAATTCTTCTCTTATTCATCTAGAAGCCACTGCGTAGAAACACTTGACAATATGTCTTCTCTTTCGGTGAAGGGCAAGTTCGCCATCGTGACTGGCGGCGGCTCAGGTAAGACACTTTACCTATATAATACAGTGAATAGAATCACTCACTCAAGTTCCATCACAGGCATCAACTTCGCTTTCTCGAAGCTACTTCTCCAACATGGTTGCTCCGTAGTGATCGGTGACCTAGCATTGCGTCGGGAAGCCGAAGAACTGGTCTCCCAATATCCCCACAGAGAAGGAGACACCGGTCCTTCAGCCATCTTTCACCAGACAGACGTTACCTCCTGGCCACAGCTGTCCTCCCTTTTCGAGAAGTGTATATCTTCGTTCGGACGCGTGGACATCATCGTGCCCGGAGCGGGCGTTTTTGAGCCACATTTCTCGGCGTTCTGGAACCCGCCAAAGACCGCCACTAATCCGGACAGCCCGAGCATCGACTCCGCGGAAGGAGCACCGGGCTCTTATAAATCTCTCGAGATCAACTTGACGCATCCCATTCGTCTGAGCCAGCTCGGGATCGGCTACTGGACGAAGAACAAGCTGTCTGGCACGTTGGTGCACGTGAGCAGCATTGCGGGACATGCTGCCGGAATCGGCGCTCCTCTTTATTTCACGAGCAAGCATGGATGTTAGTTGGACCCCTCACTTATGATTCCGTTTTCTAGGCCAGTGGGTATACTAACTTTGGGCGCTATAGTACATGGCTTCGTGAGATCACTAGGTACCTTGAGGGATACAGTAGGGATCAGAGTGAGCGCTGTTGCGCCTGGCACCGTCAAAGTTAGTATCTAGTTATCGCCTCACCAACTCTCTTGCTGCATTGTGCTTATCATACATCAGACACCATTATGGACGGAGGCCCCAGATAAGAAACATCTGGTCGAAAATGACAGGGGCTTGGAGATTCTGCCCGAGACCGTCGCCGAAGCGATGTTGGAGTTGTGCGAGAACCCCGAGTACGGCAACGGGACGATCCTCGAGGTCATGAATGACCATAGGAGAGTCGTGCCGCTGTTCAATGCCGACCCGCCGCCTCCAAAGGCCGCTGATATGCCCGCGCTTATTACCATAACTACGGAGTTGCTCGAGAGGTTGAAGAAAGATGGGTTGGATGTCTGATACCCAAGCCATAGTTTTTCTAATGGCAGGTGTGTGGCAATCAGCTGAACAAAAAACTTGAATTTTTTTTTTTTCAATATTATGACACCACATCGAGTTATGATAAGGCGTAACGCTCGCGTTTGTCTATAAAATATAAGACGCATTTCTAGAACGCATCCCATCACTCCTTTGGTCTCATCGTCCTAAGAGCGAAGGTATACCTGGATTTTCCTGAACTTTCACCGTGTTGGTCGAGAGACATACAACACGCCCCAGACAACTCTTCCAAGCGTCTCGTGTATTAGAACGCCCGTATATCCAAATACGGAGCGCAATGCCTGGCTAATTCTTGAATGCGCGTTAAGCGAAGGATCCCAGCAGTTTCGTATATTATGCCTGCCTAAGAATACTCTTGCGTCTCCGTCGGTAGACATGTTCCTAGTTATGCTAATACTGACAATATTAGGAAAATACATCTTCCCAAAAGGGAGAAAAAGGGAGAAAAATCAATTACAGCCCCTTATCTCGATCCCATCCTAGCATCATCGATGAAGTCCAGCATCACGCAACGTTCAAATCATCTTTGACGGGCCCAGAAGCCACCGGCTCGTTACTATCTCCAACGATCGGACAGCTAGCCATCGGCATCCTAACAGCCTGGCCATTTGGATCCATCTGGCGAAACATCTCCTCAGAATCGAACCACGTCTTCAACTTGGTGACCTGCATCTTCTCATTCAGGTACGCAACCGTGAGGCCGGTGATGTCGATCAACCGATTATGAGCCGCAACTCTCACGCTCTCGCCAGCCCTACCATAAATGCACCATCCATTAGCAGCAGCTCATCACACAACCTCCAAGTCTCACCCACACTGCCCACCACAGACTCAGGAGCAGAACTGGACACCACTCACTCATTAACGGCGCTATAATCCCCCTTAAACTCGCCCCAGTGGCGCCACCTGAACGCGACGACGGGGGGCTCTGTAAATACCTCCAGCACCTCCCAGGCAAAGGTCGGCATCATGCGCTTGAACGTCTTGTGGCTCGCGTCAAAGTCCATCGCCGTCGGGTCGTAGTACGAACCCCCGGGCTGGATGATGGCGTTGTATGTCCCGACGCGCAGCATGTGCTCGGCGGACACGGGCTCGCTCTCGTTGATCGCGAAGTTGTACTGGCTGAAGTCGACCGTCCGCCAGTCGGACAGCTGCGTCTTGAACGACGCTTCGATCTCCCAGTTCTTCACCAGGTTCTCGACGAGTTGGGGGAGGCTGCCGGCGGCGTGGTTCCGGGACTTGGCTAGCGTGCGCGTGGTTAGTTGTGTTGTTCTACGTTGTATACGACGTGAACGATAGTATACGAAGATTCAAGACAGAAGGATATGTGCAGGGATTGGGGGGGGGGGGGGGGGGGTGGTCGGGTGGTTAAGAAGGGGTTTTGGCCGCAGGTGCCGGTTAATTTTTACGCGTGTGGTTTTTGGCCGGGGGCGCGGTTAGTCACA
>MU383131.1:0-120995 GCA_022495125.1 Xylaria acuta | reverse complement strand
GCCCCCCCCCCCCCCCGCCCCCCCCCCCCCCCCCCCCCCCCCCCCCCCCCCCCCCCGCCCCCCCCCCCCGCGCCGCCCCCCCCCCCCCCCCCCAGTAGCTATGTTTACTCAAGGTTTAGGACTCACTTTCCGAGTAATATTTCCGCGTTTTCTTGTAGTCAGGGGGCTGCTTGTATCTCCATTTTGCATCGATGTCCTTCAACACGGCGTCGGGATCTGTCATGTAGTCTGGTAGCACCACGGGCTCCTGTTCCGGAGAAATGGGATTGGGTTCCTCGAGAGACGTCATTTTCGGTCCAGTATCCAGAATCGAATCATGAACTAGGGCTGAAACATATATCCCAGTGTCGTTACCAGTTGGAATTTATATGACAGTAACTATGCGAATCCTTTTACATTTCATCGAGAAACGCACGTAGATAACTTATTATCTTATACCCGCAGAGGTAGAATACCCCGGCGTCATCACACCACGCTCAGAGCACCACAGCGCGGCCCAGCGCAAGCTGCCGTCAGCCCCCTCTCCTGTGTACCTTGGAAAGATCTGTGCCCCCTGGCCTCTGCAACATCGCGGACGCCTCTTAGAAGACGGTGCAAGCCATCGTGCGGTCCGAAGAGCCCGGAACCTGGTTCAAGCACCGAATAATGAGTCGCACGGCATCTCACGTTAGATTCGCGGCATTCCGTGCATATTGGCGAATCATACGCGAGGAAGATTTCCAATGGTGTGGCTACCGTCGCGCGCCAACCCGGTTTTTTAGAAGAATTACAGTGTTAGTAAGGTTCCGGGAAGGCCAGAGTTAGCTAGTTGCATATTTAAAGTAAGAGTTAATATTTTGGCCAGAACTGAAGGGTAGTCAGGGGTTACGTAGATTTTTCGACGACTATATAAAGCACAAGCAAAGATATAACTAAGGGAAGAAAAGATTTCGAACTAGCTATTATTTTAATGCACCAAAAATGGGCTGATTAAGATAATCTATTGCAAAGCTAACAACAATGGAGTTAACCACTAACATAAAACATTACTGAATAGGGGTTACTCTAGTTTAGCAGCAATAGTCTACCATGTACCTATAATTCTCCTAAAACACCGGGTTGGCGCGCTACGGTGGCGTTTGCTAGCCAGCGAGATAGTACCGTAAGCAGACCCGAGCTATTGGTGATTCGTCGGTGACTCGGTCTAGACGGGCTCTTTCTTGGTGTTCGCTATAGAACCCCTTGCCTTTATTGGCGTTGTAGGATTTTGAAGGGGGTGTACCTTCTTGAACGCTATCTATCTCCGCCAGCGACTACGCCAATGGGGAGCATGTAGCTTACTCAAAGACCTTGTTGATTGAAGGATTTACGCGTATAGATCCCAGATGCATGTATCTCATAGCGAGACAAGTATAGCGACATATGCAATAGTGATAGTGGTAATATGGCAAAGTAAACTGTATTTACGCCGATTTTGGGATTGCTTCGTTTGTACATTGAACTTATCAGCTGGAATCGTTTTCAGTAGCCTATCGCGAACCCTGCTAGTTCCAACATGCCCTTCAATATGAACAATCTGGTGTGCTATACATGATTTGGTTCCGAATCTTCCACGCACTAGGTGTGACTCTTTGACACAAGTAGCATAGTTTTCACCATAATCGACAATTCATCGTGGTGCCTCTGACCATCAAGAAACAGAAGGGTCTTCGTGCCGTCATGATCATTTAAGCGATCTGAAACGTATCCTCTCCCCAGCCATACAGTCGATTCAGACGACGTGCGAAGACGAGCAACAAGTACCCCTCAATACGCGACTTGTGTGGACAATGCAACGTGAGTGGCTTCTGAATAGCCATAGTCTCCGGAGGGACGAAGGTGTAGGTGGAGCCAGACTTAGGTATCACTGAAAATCCTAGCTCTCCCAAAGCTGCCTCGAAATTGGCCCATGGAATGGAACCACGAGACTCCGCCCTGCTGAATAATGTTGAGAAGACCTCGGCCACAACAGGCTTGACTTTGAAAGACCCGGGGTTCGGTGGTGGAGCTGCCGCGGCGGTGACAGCCTCTAAATCAGTCGAGGGGATCTCGTATACGGACGAGTGTGCTGGTCGGGTCCTCTCTTTCTGTCGTCTTTCATGTACACGAGCTTCGGGTGCTTTCGGGGTTTCTGGGGGGAACGGGATATATCCGCTCTTGGTGGCTGCTGCGGCGTTTTTGGCAGTTTCATGTCGGGCCTGCGTCGCCAACTGCTCGTGGAGTTTCGTAATGCAGTCGTCTATTAGGTCTTGGTAGAGAAATCCTATCTTCGTGCCCGTTTTCTTGATGATGAATCCGTCCAATGCTTTGAGTGCAGCCTCCGCTATGCCTGGCTTTAGGAGGTTGCTGATGGGAATAGCGAAGTCAGAGAGGTCAATCTCTGGCTTAACTTGGCTCAGCTCGATTTCCAGCTCCGCGGCTCCGGCCACAAATTTCTGCCCGCGTCCACGATTGATGGTGGGTAAAGAGATTGCCTGCGAGAGCGACTGGATGAAGATCGCAATGATGGCGAGGTCATCGAGAGCCTTGATCTCTCCTTCGCGTAGCCTACTTCTGAGAGAGGGGTTCTTGCTATGTAGCTCACCAAGTTTCGACAGCCAATCCACAGCCTTGAGAGCGGTGGTTCCAGCTTGGCAAAGGCGCAATAGATAGTGACGCTGCTGGTCACCTCGTGCTAGGACCTCTGGTTTGCCCTTCAAGGCAATACGCGCATTGCCAATTTCATATGAATCGGAAAGCCGCTTAAACCAGCAGGCCCCGATTGTTATCGACATCTGACGTTTGAGTATGGCCTTCAAACGGCTATATTCAACATGGCACACATGGATGATCTCATGTAGAATTATATGTTGATGAGATGTGTCCACCGATGTTTCGAGAACCTCCAATAGTCGACAAATGTAATTCCAGATGGCGGCACCTCTGACAGCGTCGTGTATTATGTCGAGAAATGCACAGCCGATTAACTCATAGTCACGGACGGGCAATCTGCGACCTTTCTCATCGGTAACTAGCTCAGGTCTGCTAAAGAACCAGGTATCGAGAAGATAGGCAAGCACAACAGGCTCCGTACGAATCAAGGCCAGGTCATCATCGAGGGAAGCCTTCTGATCAAGTGCGCTATCTAGTGCACCGGAAATATCGAGTCTGGTAATTGAGGGCTTTATAGAGAGCTGGGAAAGGAGACTCTCAACCATGACATTGAGCAAAGTTAAGAGGTAAAATTGTCTCTCGAGGATGAGCCTACCCTCGGGTTCGGGAACATAGAGTCCGGCGTCTATTGCGATTTCCCACATAGCGAGCGTGTTCTCCTTGTCCTTGAGGATTTGAATCGATATGCCGTATGAATCCCCGTCCAGGAAGAAAGTATACAATTCCGGGAAGATTTCGACTTGACGCAGGTCTTGTGTACGAATTTGCTCGGTGATGAACGCAGAACCTCCTCGGCCATGGCCAAATCCGAAACAATATTGGGTATTTAAGGACTTCGTGGCTCTGTGTTCTAGGATGTCTAGAAAGAAATCCGATCCAGCGGTGGTAATGTCTGTGAGGTTCCACTCAGGTACGAACCTGTACATGGTTTCCGTTGAGAGGTCTTGAGAATTTCTGGGGATATATTCATGTGTTATAGACTTCATAGCCCTCTCGCGTCGAGCTTGCCCCATGCCACGCCATAGTTGCTTGAGCCTGGGTCCGTGAATATGATACTTGCCAGCAAGCACACGTTGTGAACGTAAAACTGGATCTTGAAGTGGGTGCGCACATACAAGTAAGTTGTCAAATAATGCACCGTCCATCTTTGTCATGTCTGTTGCTGCAAGACGCTTATTGTGGTGTTATTGTCAGAGATGGTGAAATCTGGGTTCAAAGAAGAACGCGGTTGAGGAGTGACAAGAGGGTCGGTGAAATCTAGTTATTTGCAACTTTGAAAAAAAAAAAAAAACCTCGACGGATTCACTACCTAGAGGTACCTAAGTACGTAACCTTGGTAGCGAATGCTGCGTGAGGCAGGCCGTAGGAAGCCCCCAGCACTGATGTCCTACGTTGCCTGGGTTAGGTAATTAAATATACTCTGTGGAAACAGCGATTTCAACCTCTACAAGTTACAAAACGCCTGGGAAATAGTTGACACGACACTGTTCGATTACTGGAAAACCTAGGTCTCACACCTGGTATATTCAATCCTAAGTCTTTCTTTTATCAACCTGCTGCTACTGCCGCTGCCGCTGAAGAAGCTGCCGCTGAAGAAGCCGCCGCACTATTGATCTCCAGCGACCATATCCTCAGCGCTGAGATGAGCGCCAATGCAGCCCCTCTTTCACCTAGCATCCCATTTAGAGCGCTGCCCATGAACTGGAACTTGAAAGCCTTAGACATGGACATGCTGTTGTTGTGCGCCCATACCGCAACAACCTCGAGGCCATCGCTTGTCGAGCCCGACGCGCGTGTTGCCCGGCCTCCCCCACTGCCAAGGGGCTCACTAGATAAGCGCACAAGCTTCCATCCCCATTTGTAGCCGTCAAGCTCCCTGACCTCGTTCCCGTGGCTCGAACGCCATTCGAACTCCTCGCGGCGTGTCTCCTTACCGACACCAACGTCGGCCCTGAATGTGTAAGACTTGTGCTTCAAGCTCCAGTGGCAATGCATCTTGACACCCTGGCTCTCGTCGTCGTGGAGCACCCCTTCGCGTGCAGGGACCGTTAAGAGAGTGGTTGTCGACTTCCACACTGATTCGTGGGTCGCTGTGGCCAAGATGGGGTCTTTTTCGCTTGGCCCGTTGTATAGCACCAGCTCGGGGTTTTTGGTGAATCCCGAATGCATTCGGACCGCAAAGGATGGCGCTTCTTTCTTCTCTCCGAGGTGAAATGTTTTCGTGAACGCCATTTTCAAGTAGGCGTTGAGCGTTGGCGGAAACCTGAGCCCCCCGCTAGACACGAACCCAGCCCCCGAGCTTGATTCACCAACATGATACGACGGAACCGGCTCTGCTGGCGGGTAGGCATTCGTGCGGTTGTCTGTTTCTTGATATGGCGGTGGTGGAATTCCTTCTGTCTCGGCTGCGTATGCGGCTGCCTCCGCCCTTTTTGAGTTTGCCATCTTTTGTATGTTAATGGCCCGGTTTGTCACTGCGTGTACCTTGCTTACTTAGGTAGGGGTATTTCAAGGTTTATGATAATAGGATGTGATTAAGGTATCGAGCATTTAAAAGGGAGGCGCTTGGAGCTTATAAGGACTTAGAGTCTACAGTCTTCACTATCAGTGCATCGCCATCGTGGTATGATCGGCGTCCGTTGAGTTAAATTAAGAAACCCAACCTGCTATTGTACGTCATTCGGGATCGCCATGTCAGCAGGGCCGAGACGCTATCTTGTGGCGCATTCGTCCGGTAAGCTGGGCGGTGGTCTGTTAAGTAGGACATACACCGTCATACGATTTCCCCCCCTCCGCTTTCTGTTTTTAGATGTACTTACACTTACCTAGGTACGCAGTACTCCAAAACAAAACACCATGTTTTACTTATTTCTATATATTCTTCGAGATATGTTGATAAGAATATTTTTAGTACGATTTTCATACTTTATATTAAACGTTTAACAAATAAACGAGCAAGCGGTCGGCAAGTGGTCTTGAGATATACTAACAGGGACCTACTCACGCAGACCTGCTAATATAGACCTACTTGTACGGACCAGCAAGGGGAAAAATCATATGTCGGCGAATGTCCCAATGGCCGTTCCTGAAGCTGCCCAGGGCTCCACCTACCAGGCTTGGCCATCCAAGTCCCTTATACGGAAGTTCCCGTATTTTTAAGCATCTCTAGCGTCCTGCCAGCACTGCCACCAAGCCCAGGCACATACCTAATAGATACGCCGTATCCAGATCAATTGAAACAGCATCAAGATATCATCATGGGAATCTCGCGTTTCTCGAACGCGACTAATTTTCAGGGGCTTGAGTCCCAAGGCCATGAGACGAATCAGCTTTGCATCTCATAGATTTGCGGCTTTTCGCCGTGATGAAACGTTCTATTTCTGTAACATCCATTTCGTATAATGAATATGAGATTGTCCGTCTTAATTCGAGGTCTCAAACCATTGATTCCGATTATTTCTGGTCCTTGTTGGCCGTCTGCAGACTTGCGCCGTAGGCCATCGATCCAACCTAAGAGCAGACAAGGGTGCGAATCCTGATTTTCTTTTCCATCAATGCAGTCCGCCTCTGGATATTTCGTTCTTTTTCATCACGGACGTTTTGGATAGTAAATATCCAGGGGTATGAAGCGCAATAAGTGTCACTATTGGTCATAGAACAACAGAGCTCCAGTTACTCAGATATAGAACCTCAGCCATCAACATACTCCATCGTCATCTTGCCCCAAGTAACCCAAACGAACCCCCCTCAACCATGGCAACAAATTTCAATCCTTTTTCTCTCGTAAAATCATCCTTTTCTACATCACTCATACAAGACTTTGCGGTATGAGTCCAAAGCTTTCTCGGAGGTCTTTTTCGCGTCGTAAGCGTCGTTAAAGATAGCGGGGCGGGGGGAAGGGGAAGGGGAAGGGGAAGGGGAACATACTCGTAGTCCATGCAACTGCAGGTCGGGCCATTGCACTCGTTTCTGTTATCGGTATGCAGTTGCCCGTCGTGAGAACACCACGTATTATGTTTATCGATACAGTAGTTCGTGAGTAGGATCGAGCCGCAGTTTACGTAGTACTCAGTGCTCCTGGTGGCCATCCCGCCGTCCGTGTGCGTGGTGCATGCCACAGACGTAATAGCTGCAAACCAGACGATGAACTACAATCGGGCTCTGTTAATCGCTGTGTCGGTAAGGCCTAAGTCGCCTCGTACATACCTTCATGACGTCCAGCGAAGATTAAACAAGTATAGCTACGGAATTCGAGGAGCTGTTTCTATTCAAGGCCTGCCGGCTAATCCTGGGCTTCATGCTACAAACTCATGACGCTGGGATTAAATTCCGGGCGGGAGAGTCATAGCGACTTATATAAACGTCCTGTACCACGAAGTGAAAGCAGGTTTGTTGTGGCTTAGGCAACTATACATTTGTACATTCTAGTGCGATCATCCACGAGAATGTCTAGTCTTGGTTGTACGATACCCACGCCGTGAGACAAGAACCCATGACTTGATAATACACAGAACACACCTCATGACAACAAATTCTGTAAGACGTTGACCGAAACAACGCTCGGTGGGATACAGCAATGTACTTTGAGCTTCATGTCTTAGGTAGGACATGAATATGTGAAAGTAAACACTTTAGATAACCGCGTAGGTAGGACAATGGTCCATACCCTTCTAGGTAATAGTGGCTGCGATTCTCTATCACTAAGTTCAACAGAAGTATTAATTACGCTGTGGAGCATTAAGAACAAGGAAAACGCATAGATAAACAGGGAAAATCCATCGCTAGGTAGCTTAATGATAAGTTCGTTCTTACCTTTAGGATAAAGGGAAAGAGATGGCGCATCTATCTTCTTATACAACTAGAATCTTACGTTGAACTCTCGTTCCTCCGAAGTCTCACAATTCAGTCAGCCCCATACGATGACTGGGCCTATGTCGTATTATCGCACAAGAACGAGAGAATCACGAGACCAGCTCTACCAATGCATAACTGTAAGTGCAATGGTTTTATAATTATATCTGCGGAAATCGAGAATCTATTTGCAAATTGCTTTTAGTGTGTGTAGTAATTTGGCCTAGTAGTTTCGGCGAACATGCCAATTCTCTCAGAGCCATTTCTTGTTGCCGAAGTGTGACAAGAAACGGCCGCCATCCCCGTTTTCTATAGATTCCGTAGGCGTGATAGGTCCCATAAAATTCGGCGAGTATCTGATATAACTCTCCGCCATCACATCTATCCTAGTTTTCTGTTCGGGAGTTGCTATAGAAAGGTATTAGTAAGTCAGATACCCTGCCAATTGAAAGCAATCTAAAGGGATGCGGGTCGGCCGTATGCTCAATAAAGTGACCCATATCCACGAACACCGGGCAGACACTCAGGAAAAGCACGCCGTATCTCTTGTATTGGGCGTTGAACTTGTCCGTAACTACATTTAAAGCCTCCTTGCTCATGGCATTTAGGGAAAGAGCTGCGATTTCATAGTCGTTTATCTAGTCAATGTCAGCTATGCCGCTAGAGATCGCTACGACCTTTTCAGTCGTCCCTTGCAATATCAGCGGTATAAATAGGTTGTACAGGTGAATGTTAGCTAGGACGTTGGCCTCCATTGACTTGTAGAATTCGTCCGAAAGCTCCTGTGCTCGTTGACCGCTGTTGAAACCCCCATGGCTTGTTAGCTAGTCTCGAAACCATGGTGATATAAGAACAGCTATCAAGGAAGCAATAGAAGATTTAACGAACATAGTCCCAATACCGTCGTTAGTGTCCATTTCCGTAAGATAGGCCGCATTGGCGATAAGGTAGTCGCGGCCTCCACCCGTAATAGCGGCAACATTAGCGGCGGCTGTCTAACAATAAAGTAAAAATCAACATGTCGGACTTCTTTAATGTCGGCTGATTTACGAGTTCAGTTCTGCTCACTTTCAACTCATCGTATTTAGTGACGTCGCCCTCAAGAGAGTGATACTGCGACATGAGCCTAGTTCCTCAACCACCCTCTTCTCGACCAGCGGCTTGTTACGGACAATACCAATGATGGCATTGGACGGGTCACTAGAAATCTTCTTCAGGAACTACAACTATGTAGTACAGTTAGACAGATTTTCAATGCCATGGAGCAGTATCTTTGGCTAGAGCTCTGACTTACGCCTAATCCCTTGGAAACCCCCGTTATAACGTACGAGGGCATTGTGGACAAGAAATACGATCGAGCGTTGAATAAAACCTGATATGAGCTCTCGCTCTAATTTGTACGAACTAAGACTTTCTAGTTTATGACTCGTTGGGCCATCTGGTGACTTTATAATTGTAAGATGACCCTGAAGTCAAATCTTTTCCGTAAGAGTCACCGCGCTCCGAAGGTCCTTGTATCTGGTCCCACCAGTTTGGGGCCATACCGGTATAACCCACGGTTGCCGAAGCCAATCACGGGCTTCCCTCAACGGCCAGAATCCGGTGAGCTTGGTAAGCTGTGACTTCATAGGTAGTTTCCTAGAGGAAAACATGCATACTCCAGGATGCCGGAGATTCATTTTAACTTCGATCTTCATGACAGTAGAGCTCCTCCAGCTGTCACACGGCAAGGACCGCCAGGACCTGGCAAGACCTGTCAAGCCATATGTCTCAGCCTCGAGTCAGCTATTGGTCGGCAACTATCACAGCCTCTGCAATGAAGCCTAGGATCGGAGCCCCGACGAGAGGGGTAATGGAAAATCTCTGCAATCCCCTGTGTATAAATAGAAGGGCAGGAGCGAGGTTACATTGGGGATCAGAAAAGGAAACATAGACTCCTTGAGACCCAAAGAGAATTATTAGTTGAATATGAATACTATTCCAAGCCCTTGAGACCAAGCCCTTGTCACACCAGCCGCAAGGTGCCAAAAATTTGAGGGACTTAGGGTTTATGCATTGAATTTAAAACTCAAAATCGACTTTTTAAATAGACTGTTGAAGGCCCAGTAAAGTAACGCATGATAGGGACACTTGTTGTGACTTAAAGCTTTAATAACTGTACCTACAGAGACGCAGTGAGAAAAAAAGGGGGGAAAATGAGTAAACATGTATAGTTTTCAACTATCAAGTCCACTGTGAGATATCTTGCTAAGTCTCAGCCACTACAAACCCTCTTACTAACTCTATGGATGATTGTGCTAAGGATTTGTGCATCGTCCAGTCGAAGCCATATGCGTTTCCCCACGAATACCATGGTCATATGTTCGGAAGGGTCAATAGTACACAATATTTTCAGAGCCAACGCCGGCGTTCTCCCATTCCATGAGAGCCCTCTTCACATGAGCCGGGTCGAACGCCCGCCCAAAAATGACGGCCCGCGGCGCTTTTCTGTAATCGTGCGTCCCGAGGTTATTGGAACTAGGCGACTTGGGGCCGCGTCCAGCGAGGAGGTCAGGGAGATTGTCTTTTGCATACTCGAACGGGTTTACGGAAATGGATGACTGTCGTTAATTTGATTAGTGATGTTACTTGTCGGCATGAGAAGCTCCTCAAGAGACGAACCTTCAATATCAAGTTGAAGAAAAGCTTTGACTCTTTCTCCCGTCTCCAGAGTTTTACCGCATAAGATGATGGGGATCGGATCCGGCCCCATGGTTGTGTTGGTAATTGTATTGCTCTGTATGAGGACCTAAGTTGCAGTTATGGAAATAGTGAAAGATAAAGGAAATGGTCAGAGGACGTGAAGCGAGTATTGCAACCGAGAACATGAACAGTACTACGTAGTACTATCTTAATTTATGACTTATCGGCCACTATAGGAAGCTTTACAGCCGAGCAGTGGGCCCCTGACATTTCCCTATGCGTGTTTGCATCCTGTCAGCGCTCATATCCCCGTGTCCTCTCACATCTGTGATTAGAACTGGAGTCGAATCAAGTGGCATAACGGGAATGCTCTTAGGGCGTGCCCGTTTCCGTGCATAGACCAAGCTCTTCAGATTCTCTCTTATGGCCTAGAAAAAGGCCATCTATATAGTCCGGCTGTCAACGCTTACGATAGCCAATCACGGCGATTATTAGACAACATGAAGAAAAGAGGGTAGAGATCTGGTTCCCTTTCGGGCGTCAATAGCCAACCACGGCCTTTGCTGAGTTCTAGCGCTACTATACCCGGCTTTCATCCTGAGACTGTTCCTAGTGCTAAGTGTTATCTGTCCGCTTATACAGAGTAGGTACGCGCAGGAGCGGCCGCGGGGATGGTCGCTCTAACATACATACTGTAGATAGATAGGGGAGCCAAAAGTTGTTGTTGTATTGGGGATGCAGGTTATAGTACAGTGTTGAGTAGTATACATATGCCTCCCACCTTCCTCCTACTATAACATGCCTTTCGTTCCGTCCACCTTGTTACCAAAAATATTTGCACACACCCGTTACTTGCTCTCACATATTTCACTAGACCAGGGTAGCTTAGCCAAGGGGATATTTGTCTCGTTTTATTAACCAACCTACACAAAAATACGTGGCAAATGATGTGCTATATATTCTACGGACCAGTATCAGCCCAAGTACGCTTCGGTAGATGTAGTTACTTCTCTCACCAAAGAGGGCTCCGGAAATATGCGCCTCCCAAGACCGAAGAGAAGATACTGGTCATCGGAACCCAGTAGAGCCGGACCGTCGACGGCTTAGGTAAGGCAGCTAATCAAATTCCCCAATACCTAGGTATCATATCTCGGCCAAGAGCGTAGATCAGTGTTACTACCTGTTTCCCTCGTCCTTAGGTAGGTACTTTGCGCATGTGTTCAACGGGCGGGTAAATCTCGCTTGCGATAATAACCAAAGGCTACCTGGCTCTTCCTAACATCTGTTTCTTGCGTGGTCATCCCCGGTAAAAGCTCGACAGCACTCACTACGTAGTAGTCAGTCCCAAAGATGCCTAGGGGCAAACAAGTCCAGAACATTCATTTTCGCACAGCATGCGATCCGTGCTCTTCAGCCAAAGTGCGCTGCGACAAGCAACATCCAGCCTGCAGCCGGTGCGTCCAATTCAAGCTGCAATGCTCGTACAGCCAATCGCGCAGGCATAGAAGACGATTATGGTGCAAGATGGCAGCAGACGGACGGATGAGGATGGCGACAGGCACAACACTAGGGGACAAGGCGTCAGTAACAACAAGCCCTATTGCACCGGCTGTCGCTTCGCTCGGTCCGGCTAGATCAAACCCTTTGCTGGTCTCCCCGTCAGTGCCACTGGTAAGCCGGCCAGGGCCGAGATCTCCTGTTGAACTATGAACAACAGGAAGTAGATGAAATATCAGCATTGCCGTCCTCGTGGCCTTCTGGGGACGGCTTCAATGCCGAAATCGATGTTGACTTATATACTAGTTGGAATATGGCCAATTTGTCGCCGCCTCCCCTAGAAGCCGATGTCGTCCCCGCCTTAGAGTCCAGTCATCATATATTCACTCCTACGGAAGAGCAATCTCCCACATTAAACACCGCTAGCACGCACGACTGTGAGGCTCAAGCTATCGCCATTCTGCGTTCAATTCAGCATGGAGAAATGTACGAGGGAGCGACATCATGTTCCATTAATCCAATACTGTATGCAGCGTTGAACTTCAGGCCACGCTTCGACCGCGTGCTCGCCACTAACAAAGCGACGCTCAACGGCTGTGCTAGGCTAATGAAGTTCTCATGCGCTCTTTGCCCTCATAAAATCCTTCTCCATGTATCGATACTGTCAAAAGTGCTGTTTTGGTACCGCGTAGCCGCAACGGAGAAGAAAGATTATATACGCCAAGAGCGGGATTTGATGCCCATACTGCAAACCAGTCCCCAGAAGACCCGCCAACTCCTGATAAATTCAGTGTCAGCCCGGCGGGAATACAGGTCGGAATCTTCGACCTCGATGCCGAAGACGAATATAACTTGCGCCGTGTGTTCCTACTTCGCGATTTGCGCAAGACCGAAAATGTGATAGATGTGCTCGTAAACGTAGGCCGCACGGCTTTAGATGAGAACGGGGACGATATACTGAGGAACTCTGTACAATAGTCACTTGGAAGTATTGCGCGTGTCAGGGAAGAGTTGAAGGTTGTGATACGGAAAATAGAACAAGCTCGGTAGCAGCCATGTTGAAATGAGAGTGTAGTCACTAAACAGTACAACACCCGAGCCACTACTGTATTGTCTAGAGTAGTACTCAGGTCATTGATGTATCTCAATACATGCAGTCACTGGTCCTTACGAGAACTCCATATGGAATTACTCCTCGCGCTTCTACTCTCTAGATAGTGTGTCTTTGCCGCGTATAGAAGCTGAGCCTGGTGCGTCGGTTGGGCAATGCCCTATCAGGGCTGATATCATGGGACATGCTCTTCCAGCTCCCCCCCTCCCCCCCCCCCCGAAAAAAAAAAAAAGATCACGCGTGGCACCTAATCATAGCGATCCAAACTATTTGTAGCTCTAGGTATCACAAGATGGTCCTCCTGACTTGGCGAAATTTGTTTGTCAGTCTATGCGGGCTTGATCTCGGCTCGTACAGTACGGGATAAGCCTGGTTATGGTCTGTGCGTCCTTCCAGTCTCTCAAACTTGGTGTCGTAACACGTATACAGGCTGACAGGGCCGGTAGTACAGGTAGTATGGTCATGGGGTATTTCGGGATTTGGTGACTACATGTGACTGAGATGCAGCCTTTCACATCAAAATCACATAGACGCATCATGGACTATAGCCCCCCCGAAGAAGCCATTCGTTACTACCATAAATTCAACTGCGCTATATTCTGAGATCAACGCTGATTAATTCATCGCTAGGTACATTATTTCAACTGTAAACACACTCTTCCAGGTTTGTTGTCTTCGCTCTCAGTAGCCTATCGAATATGTTTTGGTTACCTTTGGCATCAAACCCATGATGAAGCTTGGAAGTAGCAACCAGCATAATGTAGCTAGCTCAAACGGGCGCCAATCTCGATATCTATATGCCGCCCATTTTGTGGGATAAATGCAACAGATCGAGATACCGGTGGACCGTATTCAGGAAGCATATGCCGCATCCAGCGGGCGTACTCTTTGGCACGCGGGTGAAGTATTGGTCTTAGTTGATGGGCAAAGCCTCCTTGCCCCAGCCCGATTATCTGTTGTGAGAGTGTGGTGGGCCCAATTTTGGCAGTGCTCTCGTCCGACTCTTCTGATTCTTCCAGTATATTGAAGTGTACGATCTGACGACCCTGACGGAGGTCCTCGAAGTGGCAATATGTGGTCGGAGTATTGGGGAGTGTTATGTATCTGAAACTAGAAGCATATGTTCCAGTGACGAGATTGACGTCCTTCAATCTTAGAATTATAGGATTGGTAGACATGATAAATTGAAGAAGGTTTATTTCTGAAACGTATACGCCACGCAAACTGCATTCTTTAAGAGCAAGGGGCGGCGAGCAGCTGGTGACGTCCCGGTGAGCTCGAGGTTGTGCTGTTGAAGTCGACGTATTTGGTCCAATGTTAAACCAGTGTAAATCGAGGGTTTCTAATTCCGGCATAATTGCCGATATATGCGAGATTGCCCCCAAAGTGAATGCTACATGCTCACCTTGATGTAGCCCATCCAGAGCGGGAATGGGCAAGAAATAATCCGTATCCACAGTATCGACTACGGGCGATGATAAACTCATTGTCAACCGCTTCAAGCGTTTGAACATGTTTGCCTCGCCAGGTCTCTGTGCGAGGCAAAGGAACGCGGTATACTCTAGGCTGCAACTTGGGACGCTGCCAAACAGGTCTAGATGCTCATCCACGGAGAGACCCGACTCGTTTAGCGCCGCCATGGTAATCTCGAAGGTACGCCGCGCTGTAGCCCAGGTCTCTGGCCACACATGGGCGGTACGACGTGTGATACGTAAGAGAACGCGAAGGGATAGTGAAGCAACGGAGCCAGCCTGGATGTTCTTCTTTAAGTTGCGAAATATCGCAGCCAGAAGGTGTGCATGTTCATCGATTTGGCACTCTGGTGCCGCCTCCTCAAGCCCCACGATACCGGTAACGGTGCAATGCCGTAGTCGGCTGGTTGAATAACTCTCCTTGCTCAGTTGTGCTAACTTCTTGAGCGTCTTTGTTTCCAATTTCACGTTCTTGCGACGAAACCGTCGAAGAAAAGATCCATGTGAAGCCTTCCTTTCTATGACACAGCTCGTACGTCGTAGAGAGGCAACGTCTCGGAAGTTGAGAAGCTTCACGATGATTTCAATTAGCTCGACCGGTAGGGTTTCCAGGGAGGATGCCATGGCTGAGGCACTGTATCCGAATGTACTGTAGGCGAATCTCAAGGACAATAACTCGGGTTTTTTCAATCGAGGTTAACTATGCAGACTTTGAAATGAACCAGGTAGAAAGTTGTGAGAGGGGAAAGGCTTCTCTATCAATTCAGAAATAATTAAATATCGTCAAGGTGAACATGGTCTATGGGTATCGTTAGGCTATATAAGAGGACCTCCACAAAGACAGACAGCATGGAAGCAAACATGCTCACAACTTTTAGGGCATATTACTCAATATTTACCAAGATAGGGATAGCCACTGTTTCTACCAGACTCCCGGGAATGAATTGTAACAAACAATACTTAAGTAACAATTACGGCCAATCATTGACCATGACTAAAACATATTAACGTTTTACGCTAACCTTTTTCTTCTTCTTTTCTTCTGGTTGTACTCTTTTATGATAAAAGCGACGGCACAGAACAAGTAATTAGTACTTAAGCAAGGAGAGTGGCAGCTCTCGCAGAAAGTTATTTCTTACCAAAATTCTACGTATCCGCTAATTCTTAGAGTGCGACTTATATTTTCCTACAAGTCGCACTTAGTGTAAGACGTTAGGTACTATTTCTCATTCGATAGAACCTTTAGCTATCAGGTATTTCAAAGGCTTACCACCTCACTTGTACATGGTGATAGATGAGAATGTGCAGTTTCTCGGAGCCTAAACGATATGGAGCGAACAAGAATGATACTTCAGGCATCCGCAAATTCATCAGATCTCGAGTTGAAGAAATTGGGTCTACCCATTCAGTATTCAAGCTAGGTCCTATAATCCTTGATGAATGCTCGAAGACTTTTTTCGACAGGATTAAAACGCTCGGTAGGCGGCCACAGGTTATCGACTTATTCTCAAGAGCCATTGGAAATGTTGTAAGCTCTCATTTAACTTTTAATTTCCGTAAAAGATGCACGAGCAGACTGTCGCATTTGGCCGACTTTGGTGGTGGACAGGGCAGGTGAAATAAGTTTACAGCGTCAAAGGTTAAACCGATACATCGAATCTTCTTATGTCCCTTCTCGACATTAACCCAGAAGGCCACTTAGATCAAGAGATCGAAGACGTTTTAGAGGAATTGGACATTATGCCCCACCTTTCAAACACCCACAATAACACACTGAAGAAATCTGTCGAGCAAGCAGAGCACATTCTCGACCCTGACGGCGAGTTCAAAGGTAAAATTGGCTCTAACCAACAGATAAGAAGCCAAGGCTGGCTTGTCACTGTCTGACACAGAGAAGGAGGGGGAGAAGGCATACCGATGCTTTAAGCAGAAAGCTAACGAGGGCTAGGAAAGAGCAGAGGACTACATCACGGAGCTTAAGAAACTGCGTGAAAGTGCTAAGAAAACTGACGATGATGTGGGGAAGGGACATCCTACACATGTGATACGGTGAGCGCGTTACTGATCATAATTTATATATTTTTGCAAGTCCTACATCTCCTATCGATGGAGCAGCAGCAGGCGAGCGTTTTCCAAGTGTGGCAGGCCATGAAATAAACCGATGAGACCACCAAGCAGGGTTGTTCGATCATGATTTTCACTCTTGTTACCATCGTCCATGTTTGTAAGTACATTGTTTACGGGAATAGATCATTTATTCTAACTTTTTAATTAGCTGATATAAGATCATTTACTGATGTAGTGACTGGTCTGGCTGTCGTTGCCGTTCCTGTCTAGCGTGTTTGGCATGAACAGCCGAGAATTCGGGGATAACACCTGGCCTATTTCTTGACAAATCCTCTACATATGTAAGTTATCGTAACTCCCCTTGTTCCTTTTTTCGAGAGTCTAGGCTCTTTGTCCTTGAGAAGTCATCGGTATTGACGAAGTTCTACCTTGTCTAGTCTCTATTTCCGCAGGCGGAAGGTGTATTTCGAACGGAAGGCGGAGCGGCTAGACAGTTGAGGAGGGACACGTCGGCGGGCTCTAGGACTTGGGCGGCCCTAGATAAAAACCGGGCCTATTGGTCTCAGAGTCGCGGGGAGGAAGGTGGTGTGCCACTAAGTGTTCTAGAGAACAGAGTTCTGTCTGGTAAGGTACTCGTGTTTATGATTCCCAGCTTAGGTTCATTGATTTAACCTCTGAGCTCGACCTCCCTGAGTTCTTAGTGATATTCGGCCGGTGGCTGACGGCCTCAGGGCTTATTTGGGGTTTCCTCTATAGGCAAGTGTGGTACCATTCGATGAAACTTTAAGTGGTATTGGGGTTGACAGGAAACCAATGTTTCTATTGATTTTATTATAATAATAATAATAAACCAAATGATCAAAGTTGCACAAGTAGTGCCCACAGCAGGGCTTGGGGCATAGGAATCGCTTAAAGTAATACTTTTAGCAGCGGCGATGCTACAGCATATAAGGCCTGTTGGTTTTGATAAAGGGCATCATTAGGGCTAGATAAATTAACTTATGGTTCACAATTATCCGGCACAATCGAACAGTCATTAGGGTTGTCGTTTTCACATCTTGTAAGGAACATAGGAATAGACCGGCAGGGAAAATGAGCCCGCCTAGCTTATGGATAACGCTGCAGTCAGTAGGAATAACAAGAGTAGAATATGCTTGCTAACGTAATTCGTGTCCCTGGGACATGCCAAAAAGGGGGGGAAGACTCCAGTAACTGGCCTATAGTGGCCAAAATATCTTATAAGATTCCCGCGATCTGAGCATTCCAGTATCGGCTGGTAATAAAAAGTAACAAAATCCCTGGTGTTACTATTTGGCGGGCGAGCCAAGGTAGGCCTTAGTGTACCACTTGGTAGAAGCCCGCTTAGTTTCAAGCGCATTGTGGTGTCCGACTGTAGCAAGGGCTTGGAATAGTCTTCAAATTGCATTCCAATAATTATCTAGGGCGTCAAGGGGAGCTATGAAGGTTTGTCCCCTTTCTAGCCAGCTGGGAGATCTATAGTCTTTATGTCCGAATAGCCTCGCGTATAGTTACTGACCCTCGTGAATAGTTGCCGACCGGAATCGCCGACCCATTCTGTATCCAGGTTTCGGCTAGGTTATATGTTTGATTAGGCAAACGCAGGTAGAAGCCTTAACGCGGTTTTCCGCTCATATGATTTTATACATGATATGCAGGCCTCCAGTTTTAGATCGGATCCAGCCCATCGGGTCTATGTGACAACGAAGGCCATCAAAATGCATCTAGGGATTCATAGTTCATAATGCAAGCTAATTTCTCGGGTAGAGACACAAACAGAGAAATATGCTGATACTTGGGAAACCGATGCTAGTAGACGCCCAAAGAGTTTATGAAATACTTGTAAACATATCCAAACCCGCTCCTTACTCCATGCATTTTACCTGGATAAGTTTAATATTGTTCATATGTTCACCGCATAATCCCATATGCTCGTCCATGCTCTGATTGATAAGACCATTACTCGGGTTTTCTACCGTAAACGACCTCGACGATGAAGTACGGCTGTATCCGCATATCGCGCATTTCTCTGCGCACACGCGCTAGGAAAACCGTTACCTGCTGCTCAGACCAGCCCAAGGCATTCGTAAATAGGTACATAGCATAGCCTGGTATCGCATCATAGTCAGCACCCGACCTCGCATGGGAGGCATATCAAGGAGTCCGGAAATGGCAATGAAACGAGGCACTTTGAGGAGAATTTTGAGGATTCATACCATCGAGATCCTGCTCCATCGCAAGCCGACAGAACGCTCCCAACTGTTGTAGCTTTTGGTCCTTAGGCCAAGGCGTCGCAGGGAGCTTGAACGTCCTTGAATGGACATCTACGAACCCGGCCGCCCTGAACGACACCGAAATCGAGCCGTCGTCGACCATGCTCATGCTACGGCCATATTTTGACGATGCCTGCGTCACGGCGCCGATAATGTTAAATACGTCGCCTCAGAAACAACCGGACCAGGAGTGTGTGGGAAAAGGACTCTTCGGTCACTCACCTCGTTGAACAGGCGCCCCCAATCATACAGCGCAGAGCCCTCCCTCACACTGCCATCGTCGCTCCTCAGGTTCACCGAGGGGTCAACGGCCTCAACCCAACCGCCGGGCTTACACGTCTTGAAGGCCTCTACGTAAAGAGCGTCCCAGTCGGAGATCGAGCCGAAAAGATAGCGAAGGTGTACAAAGTCGAATGCGTCCCGTGCATATGTCCAGGGCTGCGTGCAGTCTTCGATCTCAAACTTTAGGTTCGGGGGCACCCATTCGGGTTGTGAGGGCGATATGTCGGTGCCGATGACCTCGGCTTCAGGGTGAGCATCTGCAAAGTCACTAGATTTCGTGTGCTTGAGTATATATCACCACCATAAGCTTAAGAGGGACTCCCTACATTGCCCAAATTCCTAGAAAGCCAGTTGTTAGTGCTTCGTGGTTGAACGAATGCAAGGAAATAAGCCATCGTAGTCCGTCTCACCGGTTCCGCAGCCTATGTCAAGAACTTTTATTGGCCCTTCGGCAATGGGTGCGAGATACAGTTTATTGTCGAGTAGAAGTGTAAGGCAGTGATGGCTGCATTAAAGAGAACACGTAAGTTGGCAGCTAAAGCACATTGGCTCCATATGAAGGTACTTCTTACACGCAATCCATGCTTTCAAGGTGCGCATCATCATTCGGTGCCCTAACCTCAAGTTAGAGAGATTGGTAGAATAGGGAGCGAAGCTGCGAGAGATAGCGCGTACCAATGATCTGCGGTGCCCTGTAACGAGTGATATGTCCGCCCGTGAATAGTACGGTACTCCAGTATACTCGCGGACAGTGACGCTGTCGTACTGACGCTATCATGGAGAGTCATCAGCGCTACAACTTAGTCATCAACAGCAGCGACGGTTCCGATGCGACTCACGCGTCATCGCCAAGTGCCGAATCCCCATCGTCATAGACATATTCGTCCTCAGCTTCTTCGTCGTCCTGTTGCTGAGCAGTAAACGACGTGTGTCAGTTTTCCCGTTTTGTGGCGTCAAGCTAGGCTTGAGAGAGATAGCTCTGAGATCATGCTCATAACTAGTACTTACCGGCTCTGTCCAGTGAGAGGTTGGTATGGCGGGCGCTGCAGATACAGATGCCGGAGGTGCTGCGGCTTCAGAACTTTCGGCGGCCATGACGACAATCACGTTTATACGATATCTAGTTACTTCGCAGTGCCGTGTCTCTGTGACGGACAGCCAAACCTAAACTGTCAATGGGAAAAAGGAATGAGAGGGGGGCGCTCGGTAAGTATTAGATACGTGAGACACTTATCTACAGTAGTGTACCGACGGCCACCCAGGCATCGTATGGTATGGTGGGTGTGTTAGCTGCGGTTGGGCTACAAATAACAAACATAAGCTGCAGATGACTTGCAGGTTCAGCGCGGAGATCGCCTTCGATCGAGAGGACTGGCGGTCGCGGCCTCTGTGCTACTGGCCAGTGAAGTTGGTACACGCAAACCTTGTTTTGTGCAGGGGTACCACGGAAATGCCACATTGCCACCCCTCATCTGTCTCTAACAAACGGTTCTCCAAAAGGCCTGGTATCTTTTCTACTATTTTACCCCTTCTTCTCTCCCTTCCCCGGAGTCTGCTCGTCGTATACTCGCATCCTTTCCCATTTCACACAACACCAACCTAGGTAAGCGGCCAATCGTCTTCCATCATCATCTATACCACCTACCCGACATAACAGACTGGCATGCATTCCTGGGTGTCCACGTGAGGATGGACAGGAACCGCCAAGGAATTGTCGGGTAAAGTACCGTGCACAATCTCACGGTTCTTCTTAACGCTGTGCCGAAGTCGCCCCCATCCTTTAATGTACTTCTGTTTGCAAATGGGCACCGAGGAATATATGTAGCTATTTAGAAACATACTAGGTTAAGTAGTCTACAATGTTACAGTGGACGGCGTTGGTCCTAGCCGAGGTGGTAGCAACGCTTCTCAGATTCTACTCTACAATATACATATTCTAACAAGAGAACCGGTTCCGTCGTCGCAAATCCCCTAACCTACCCAAGTATCTTTGGGGTTAGTCCATCACTCGCTCTCAAACGCCACGCTGACGGCCCGCCCGGCTCCGCCTAGAAAGGCACACAGCAAGACGCTGCAAGGGATGAAAAAAGTCCCGGGATGCGGAATGCGATGTAACCAAAACAAAATCATGGCTGGGGTTTTCGGGGCCCCAGAACCAATCGTAATTGATTCCCTAACGCCAACAGCTCACATCTTTACTCATAGTACAGGGAGTAAGAGGGGACGAGGGGAAGAGGTACGGGGTACGACTGATTGCTTTCGTGAGGCTCATGCTGAGCAATAGGCTATATTGTTTTCGTCGAAAGAATTAAACGGGCGGTTCGGTCTCTGGGTGTCAGAGCCGTGACACCCGGCTGCCCTACGACGCAGTCGGCGCATAAGCAAACCACTCCTTAACACCTACACCACCGAACTGACCATTCCCCGATGCCGTCAAGATAGCCCTGAGCGCCGTAGTCGACACGGTCTGAAAGCTAACCTCGGGCGGCGAATTCGTCGCCGCTGTCGGATACCCGCCCGATCCCGTAAGCGATACGGCGGTCCACGCGCCCGCGGAGTTCAAGTACTCGACGCGCCAGGACGCGGGTGGCGGGACACCGATATTCGAGCCGGCGCGCTGGTCCGCGAAGAAGGCCATGGCGACTCCGTTCAGTTGCACCGTCGAGTCCCACGTGTATGTCAGTGTGCTGCTCTGCGGCGACTGCTCCGCTGCGTACGAGCACCAGTAGTCCGGCGGCAGCGGATTCGCCTCGACGCGCCCGTCGTGGATCGCCTCTACCCAGTACTGAATCGGCGTTGTGTTTGCCGACACGGCCTTCGCCCGTGGCGCAATGTTTCGCGTCGGCTGTGTGGCACCCGCTGCTCGGCGCGTCTGCGTTACCTTCTTGATCGTCGGCGGAGATGTGCTGTCGTCGAATTCGAGCTTGTCGAGCGCGATGCTGCGCCGGAAATGCGTCCCCCCTGTCGCGTCGCGCGTGTGGTACACCAGGTAGTAGGTCGACCCACCATCGCGAGTGAATACGCCTGGGTGTGACGTCGTGCTAGATACGATGTCCAGCACGATACCACGATATGTCCAAGGCCCAAGCGGCGACGAAGCTGTGCCGTACGCGATACACGCATGATAACTCGTGGGTGTACACGGAGAGTTCGGTCCGGCGTTGTTACCCGCGTAGAGCATGTAATAAGTGCTCTTACGCTTCATGAGCCATGGCGCCTCGAAGAAACCCGTGAGTGAGGAGACACGTGTCACAGAGGTGCTCTTGATCGTCACCATATCTGTGTTCAACTCGTAGGCTAGGAGCTGCCCGAACGTCCCGAAGTAGATATACGCACGCCCGTCATCGTCCACTAATACCGTAGGATCGATATTTTGAATATTATTTCCAGGCGACGGCACACTTTGAGAGATGATAGGCCCGGACGGATGGGCATCGCTGTACGGCCCGAGAATATTATCTGACACAGCAATCCCGATCGCGAAGGGGTCCGCGCTGCTTGTCCGCGACTGCGTTACCGGCGCGTACAAGTAAAACTTGCCGTTACTACCCTGAACGACCTGTGCCGCGAACGCAGTGCCCGACCTCGCCCACGAGAACACGGTTTGCGGCTGCACGACGTTGGCGTGAAGTGTCCACGGGCCACCACTTGGGTTCGGATCGGCCGACTCAAAGATCTGCCATTGGTTGATGCCGAAGTTGTTTTCTGTGCCAGCAGCCTGGTCTCTCCCAGAGATAATGTATACCGTGTTGTTGACAACGATGGGCGCCGGATCGCCCGAGTAGTATGAACCGTCGGCGAGGATAGGGTTTCCGCTTGATTGGAAGTTGATCGTTTGCCGGCGCTCCAACGGAGACGAGCTGGCTGGAGATACAGCGAGCAAAGCGGCTCCCGCAAGACCCAATAAACGACACATGCTAGCCGTAGCCATTGTGCCCCCTTGTACAAGCCCTGCTTTTCGCCTACCTTGTCATACAGGTCTAGAGAGGCCAGTCGGCGCGTGGATCACCTCTAGCAGTTTTGGTAAATGCTGGACATACGCAAAGAATGCGAAGTAGAACATCACCCTTAAATAAAAATTGTCAGACATAGTTGGACATTTAGATTCGTGGATATGCCACTGCTGCTCAATATGCCCAGCCTTGAGGAATTACCCGGCGCAAACATGTCCGTCCGCGACTTGCCCAAAATGGCGGCCGCCCCGTGTTCGGGGCTGGGTAATATTTGAGCGCTATCCGTACATTGCTTGGTACCGCCCCGAAATCCTCCGTCGGAGGAACAAATTTCCACGGATAATTGGAGTTTTATTGTGTAATGCCCGTTATGAACCTGATAACCTACATTGGATTTTGTAAAACAGAAAAGACGCCCTCTCCGCCGTCCATCTCTATAAGCATTGTGGCCGTCCAGACCGTCCAGAAAAACTAATGTCAGCCGGGTATAACAGACATCCTCTACAGCTGTGCTTAAGATTCTCTAGGGATTGCCATTCTTATCCCAAACAAGACCAATAATGGCCCAGGCGGTCTTTGACGTGTCTATATAGAGTAGGTTTGCTTACAGCCGCAAAGAGAATTGCCGACGGAGGAGGTCATGCGCTTAAAGGCGTCAAATCGGCATAGAAGGATCGCACACATCACTTATCACGAGTAGCGAAGTAGTCAGGCCAGGTAGAACAGCAGAAGTCTTGATAGTAGGCTTCAGGCAAGACTAAAGCTTGAAGATGTGAAAAAAGTATGAAGCACATTCGAGTGTAGTACACACATACCGGCTGTTTCTGGTAGCCGGCAGTAGCCAATAGCCAGTCCTGCCATCACTCCTGTTTCTCGTAACATAATCCAACCTGCAAGGAAAGTGTCCAGCTCTGGTATCGTAGCAGCTTCTATAGCTTACTGATGCCCTAGAACTGAGTTTGTGATTAGTTGAGGAACGGGCGAGATGAAACTCGGCACGAAAACCCCAACGTTACATAGTTCATAGATTGAAGAAGTGTGTATGTGTTACTGTATACCGTCTCCAGGATAATAATTGAGGCCAATTCTAAAGTCGTCAAAATACCAATCTCTTATGGGTGCAAGCCATACACGTTGCTTTTGCAAGTCTCAATACATGGGGCTGCCGGTGTAATTGATGTATGGATTCCAGTAAAATTCAATCTCTAGTTAGACGTATGCTTATCACTAGACAAAAATCGATGGGCTACGCTAGAGATCAGGTCCAACAAACCTGCTCGCACACAAGCAGTAACGATCAGTTGTTCACCACCATCTAAGCCTTGCTCGATTGACTTAATCTCCTAAAGGAGCAACTCACACACTTCTTCACGTCGTAATCTTGTCCTAACTACCATGGATCCACAAGAGAACCTATCATTAGGGATAGCGTTGGAGATATAGAACACCTCCGTTTCTCAATGCTTACAATAGCCTCTGAGATATCATTTAGTCCAAAGTAACTCGGTCCTCTGCAAGGGTGCTATGAAGCTTTTCGCTCTGCTTCCCCTTTTTAGCGGCGCGGAAAGTGACTCATACAGAACTTGTACCTTTTCCAGAACCACGGACGTATTCTAGGAGGTTGAAAGGATCGTCGGCCTTCGACGCACATCTCGCCGCGAGTTCAGTCACTGAGTCGGTGATTCCTTAGGGAGCCGACGCCGACGTGAGATTGCCCTTCAGGTTTTGGGCAGCTCGAATACTGTCTTCGAGTTGCTTGTTTCGTTCCGTACTCGATTCGGCACTGCTACGAATTTCCTGAAAGGCGTTGCACGCTTTGACTACAATCTCTCTTGTTAGAAGCGGACCGTCACCATCACGTTTCTAGAGAAGGCAAGCCCCGTTTTAGCGCATCACTAGGCAGACTCATCTACCAGCGAGGAGTAGTAGGGATTGTGATGCGGCATTTGGAGTCCGTGTTGATTATAAGACACATACTAGAGGCGTCAAGGAATTAGAGAGCGGCTGCAGCCACTCCCAATGCCGACACTGGATCCATTCTCGTAACTTCTACTCCGTTAGTGAGCACAAGGTAGAGACGAGAAATAGAGCATTAGAAGGACAGGATGCTATATTCTGTCGCCCGATCGAGAGGGCTTTCGTAGGAGGAAGGTTGGGCACACGCACCACGGCCAAAAACTCCGGATTGTCACGCTTTCCGACCGAATAAAAACATTTTGTTGCGGGTTACATCACCGCACACCCCGCTCGTATAATGCATGAGCTTTGATAGAACAAAACTCATGGTCCGTGTTTATAACTAACCTCTCCAGTAGTTTAGGTATCCTCTTAGAGTTGAAGAAACAACTACTCCGTAAAACAGTAGCATGACTTGCCAAGTAAATTAACCTTCAAGGGTCACGTCGCCACGGATCCCCACCAACCTGTTTCGAAGTAAACACAATGCGCTTTCATTAGTCCAAAGAGTAAGAATTGGCCAGGTGCCTCAGAGACCCGCAGACACCGGATACCACAAAACGACACCGTTCGTTGCGCAGTTGCACTGGCGGCATATATGCCCGTCACACTTGCCATGGAAGAAACTTTAAAAAAGGTTAATGAATTATGTGAGGTTTAGTAGTTAATACTATGTAAGCATTATATTGGGGACGATTAAACAAGAGTCTTTGGAAAATTGTTTAATGTTTTCGTCGACCATCGGTGTCGAAGGCCTTCTCACAGCGCTAATTAACAACAGAGGACGTTATTCAACATGCGCCAGTATGTGAATGGCTTCTTTACAAAGGATGAATGTTTCTAGCATTAAATGGATTAGAAGCTAGGAACGAGATTCCCCCCCGTCGCTCTTACTCTCGTCAAGCATCGAAAATCGTAACATGATGCCGAGCTTTCGGATTAGGGAATAGGGAGAGGGGAGGCGACTAAGATAAGCATCAGTTCTAAAGCTAATTTTGACTACCTACTGTCTGAATATAGTTGGATATATGCCACCCCTCATTGACGGCACTGACAAAAATGGCGGCATTGCCTTCAGCACCTCCCCATCGCGTAACCACCGAGTTCTGCAAGCTTGGATTCGAAGTTCACTTCCTCCCCTCACATCCCATTCACTCGCGCCGACATGACGAGGCGTCGAGTTATCACAAACCCTAAACTCGCGCCTGTCCTCTTTCCCTCCTTCGCTCTCTCCCCACTTCACTCACCTAATTCCCCTTCGCCTTAACAGCCGGCGTATCCAACCAACTACCCAGGAGCGCACAACCCGCGGCGAAAGCGAACAGCGGGGCCTGCGGGAACCCGGGCCCGCCGAATTCAGGATCCAAGCCCATGGTCCCGGGATAGAGGATGGCGCAGATGCCGGCGATCCAGTAGATGGAGCCCGTGAAGGCGGACACCAGCCTGAACTCCTTCCGCAGCGTCGGCGTGGCGGCGCCTCGCCACGTGTAGAACAAGGTCGCGAGGCCTAGGAGTAGCGAGAGGTTGATTGTTTGGCCGTTGTGGAATCTGAGGGGTCTGTTAGTGCTGTGGTGATCTCGCGGCGCGGTCCCGAGCCCGTTCACTATCTATATGATGGGATTTTATTTGGAAAGACGGGGGAGGGCTTTATTGACTTGGGAACTCACCTCGCATGAGGCGGCCAGTTGGGATTGAACATGTGGGTGGGGCCGTAATCGGCAATGGGCGCTCCGATGAGGAGTAGAATGCCGTCGATCGTAAGGAGGGCACGGCCCAGCATTGTGTCTGCGATTATGACAAACGGAGGCTTTTCTCTCTTGTTGCGATTTTAGGTGGGTTGTCCTGTGTAGACCTTACCTAAGGTATGCTGCTGGCAAGAAGTCGGGTCGAGATAAAGTAGTGTGACGGACTGGGTGGTAGGATAAGGTAGTGGAACGCCAGCTGTGAAACAAAGTGCGTCTTATAAGACCTCGGGTTGATGACGGTATTGACGGGACGTTATACAAGGGATCGAATTGGTTTAAAACTTCCCTTTCTCGAATCCCAATGACGAGTGACGGCGGACAAACGTCCTTATAAATACAATGGGGAACCGGCCAAGACCCGGGTGGCAATCGATCCACCCCACCGGACGCTTGCGATCATCGTGGATCCAGCCGGAGTCATAAGTAGAAAAACAACAGGCCGGGAGCATGGCGGGCTAAATCCACTTTAGTATGATGGTCTGTAACTTAGGCACCCTTACCGTAACTGAATGTCGACTACCAATCTAGCACGACCGGGACCGTCCCCCCAGTTGCGCTGTAATTTCGCCAACGCGGGAGCCGCACCACTTCCGCGTCGGCCATTTTGGCCGTCGGGGGGCGGTAATCTAAAATAGCCAATATGATAAACCAAAAAGAGAACATGGTCTTTGCTTTAGGGAAAAAGTCAACAAATATTATTAATCGTGTCCGAGGACGGCCTGGAATGCTCTCCTTCTCCGAGGGCAATGTCCGAGCGAATGCAAACAGCTGACTTGTCCACCCCTTTCCCGCTTGAGGCCAGAACGTCACGCTCAGAACCTTCATCTTACGGGCTTCAGCTGGAGAGAAATCTGGACGAAAAGGGTTGTACGACCACTTAGGCTGTCCGAAGGGCGGGCCCGCCGTAGAGCGAATTGGTAAGCAACTCGGACTTCTTTTCTTCAATGTTTATGCGGGTTATCGTCATCACCATTCTGGCTGGAAATGTGACAGATAGATGGTATACAAGATACAAATCTTTAACTAGGTACTTCATATGCAAACCTCCCTCTACAACGAGGGCTCTCGGAGTGCCTCCCAATACATTTCAAGACTGGCTCTGGGCTGGATACCAGGCACCTAGCTTTCTCGGGCTTGTCGTTGGTTTTTTTTGGTGGGGGGTTCCTCCCAGTTCGTCTTCACGTCATCATGACCTACTACCCCCGTCTGTGGCTATCCATAGAAGATGGCGCAAAAAAGCAAATGGCCCGTAAGTGGCCGGATATCTTAGCTTAACACCAGGTAAAAGAGTCCACGAAGGTACAAACTCGCTATCCTTGTGCATACACATGTGTCCACCCACGGTTAACCCTCCGGTTCGCCATCATCCTGGGGGTGTGTCGCCGTTCTCGTTCATCGTGCCGTCGCATTGATCATAAAAGACGCTCACTTTTCAGTGTGTCCGTTGTTGAGCAGCATTTCCAGTACAATCTGTTGACCTGCAACTTCTGGATGTGCCATCACGATTTTCACAGTTCCTTTCGAGTCCAGTCCGTTCTCAGCCCCGTTAGTACGAGCTCCATGTCCATTCGAAGTATAGAAACCTCCGGTGGGCCCCCTAACGCCATAGTCCAAAACTCTTACGTCCCGACCGGCAATGATTTGGCGCAGTCGGCCATTTTCCGCATTCCGTACCTCTACGTAATCGTCGTTGAAGAGGATTAGATACTGCCCATACATCGTGGCGCCCTTGGATTTCTTTTGCTTGCCCGAGTACTCCATAATGACACTGCGACTAACATCGCCATGCTTGTCAATATAGACTGCGCAGTCTTCGTACGCAAGGATATACTCCTGGTCATTGAGACGGAACATGCCCAGGGGCCGTTGGTCTCTAATACGGCTGGCGATGTTGGCAATAGCTGGTTGTTTGGTATCCGGTATGGACATGGGTACTTTCTTGTCGAGTGTCATAAGTTCTAAGCCCTTGGCTGTTGCTATAGCGATGTAAGATTGGAAGATATTAAGCGAGTAGCATTCGGTAGGAAGATAAAAATCGTCGTAGTCTCTGAAGGTTTCGGTAGCACCACTTCCAATTCGTCGGGACCCGCCGAAGAGGCGCGATTTCTTTTCCGTTGCTTTCTGATAAACAGGCTCGAGGACTTTGAAAGTGCTGTGTAGGTTTTCCTTCTTCTTGTAGAATACCAGCATCCGGTCCTTCATACGAGCCGTTGCAAAGAAAGCTACATCTTTTGCCAGCCTTTGTGGTGAGCGGCGAGGATTGTCGCTCGATGGGGCAGGAAAATGAGAAGGTGGCGATACTACATCCAAGGGATAAGATATGAGGTTACGATCCGAAAGCACAAGAACAACCGAGAACTCCTCGAGCACGGCGATTTGTGTCACACGTGATACCGAGATTGTCTATCAACACATCAGTATTATAATTCAACATCTGGGGCGTTTGTTCTCTTTACCTTGCTCCAACCTCGTTGGTCACTAGCATCAGTCACACAGACACCAACATCAGTACCTACTGCTACCATATTCTTCCCGAAGGCTGAGAATCCAGTAGCACAGTACACAGCAGCGCGTGATATTGGTGGGGGCCCCCTACCAGGGCCGAACGTCTTCTCCAGCTCTCGAATGGCCCTGTCCAAGGGTGTTCCACGGATGTGCACGCCACTCACGTACTTGCCCACGCCAGATACGGAGTCATAAGCGAAAGCGCTGTCAGCCATGACACGAAGTTTGAACGGCTCTGCATTCTGAGCGTATAGAGCTTTAGCATGACGTGTCTTTGCTTCAATGATCCTGTCACACCAGTCCTGACGCGACTGTGAGGATGGTGCAAAGAGTGTATAGACCTCGTGGCCTAGATGTTTAACGCGGAAGGGATATAGTATTTTCCCCTCGTTGTCCGCCGAGTTCATGGGTGCTAGCCTGTTCATAGCAGAGCCGACTGAAGAACTTGTTGCGGTGTGTTCTAGACCAGGCCGCTCACTCCCATTCGACGCGACCTTGTTAAGTTTGGTGTCCGATCCCGGATTGGCGGAGCGAGTCAACGGCGCGGCGAGGCCTTTTTGTTTAGATATAGGGTCATCCTGGCTACTCTCTAGGAAAAGAAGCGGCATAGGAATAGGCTTTTAAGAATTTAGCAAAAATCTACTAATCTTGGTGCGGGCAAAACTTACCTCCTTTGATACATCATACTTCTTATCCCGCCCAATGTCGCGGGAGACAAATTTAGCAAGGATTAGATAGTGGTCAAAAAGCAGAGCGCGCGTGTCTACCCATCGTACTCCCTTAGAACCCATCCTTTGAAGGTCGCCTTCTAGGATAAGCTCTCTACCTAGGTGGTCTAGGTTCAAGTCGGCGTGTAAACCAGGCCGCATCACAAGCAAGGAATCGAGCTCCATCATTGTTACTTTCTTTTCCATCTCAGCTACTTTCGCGTCGCATTCGTGCGCAACGGCCTTGATCTCCTCGATTGCCTTGACCATGTTCGTCTTCTCTTCGCTGTCTTGCAACATTTCTTTCAAAACACTTTCTAGCAGAAGAGGGTAGCGCTGCAGGCGTGTGATTGGAGATTTGATGTAGGTGTCATAGTTGAGACGCTTTGAACGAGGATCGTTCCTGACCGAATCTAGAAATTGTCGAAACATGACGTTTCGATCGGATTCTCTCCTAAGCATGAGCGACGCATAAGGGAAGGACGCAGCGTACTCAATGTACGCTGTTCTAGCCTTCCGAACCCATTCTCGAAATATGTCACTAAGCCCAGTGAGCCAGGGACCCTGTTCTTTTTGACGATACTTCATTTGCGCCAGCAAATGATCTTTGTTGACGCGTTGGACAGCCTCGGCTTTACCGAAGACAGTGTTGACGAATTTCTCCATTCTTGGTTCTGCTATTATCCTCGGCTGAGTGGCCATGAGCCGGTCCCTGTAAAGGTGCCTTAGGACGTCAAGCTGGTCCATATATGACTCTTCCGTAGTTATGCATTCGTGTATAATGTTTTGCCTCTTGATTTCATGCTTTGACTTGTCTTCAACGCTTTCTTTTGTCAAGTTGTAGAAACTCGCCCAGTCGAGGGTTTTCATCCCATCCGACATCAGCTCGTCGAGGTTGGCTTTCTTTAGAGTCCGCATGCAATGGAGGGAATAGCATCGCCCAGCCATATCTTGTGATTCCACTAGTCCCTGATTTTCATGTAACTTTGGCGCGTAGCAGCCGACTCCAGTCAGCTGCCAGAGTACCCCCGAGATGGAACCATGGCCGAATTTCAGCCACTCTTCCTCTGGCACTAAGATACCGGCTCGCAGAATAGATTCGACCACTTGTGCACTAAGAGTCTCTGCATCTGCAACGTTCATCGTAGGAACTTTCAGGCAAAACAGTCTCACCAGGCCATCTTCAACAGTTTTGCGCTTGAGATCCGGCTCGCCATCTGCCATCTCTCGGATCCATTTGGCAATTCCGCTAAGTGCCCACGGTTCTGTGCAGGACTGAACATCGGCCAGCACAAGTTTTTCGGGCTGGAACTTCCGCCTTCTTCCGCTTGGCAAGGTTATCACATCGTAATTAACAGACGAAGGCGTACCGGTCTCATAACCATCATACGGCAACCCTTGCTGAGCTGCGAGTTGTTGTTGCTGCCTCATATGTTTCATTCTCGCATTACGTTCCTCCGCAGCGTCGGTTTTAGATCTACCAGGAGGCTGAACGTGAGGCGACGTGCTATGACTGGATAATGATATGGATCGTTCGACCTGTATTTGCTGCGCATTCTGCCCATAGTATGCATCGGGGCCCGTATAGGGTCGCGTGTCGGCACTCAGAGAGTAGCTGTGTTGCTGACTGCTTCGATTCGGGGATTGGACGGATAACAATGAGCTGCTGTCCGATCCAGGGGGGATTGCTGGCAGAGGCCTATTTCCAATTCCCGGGTGATAAAACATATCAGGATAGTCATCTTTGATTGGCGAGTCACTGCCACTCGGTCTCGAGTGAAGCGAAACACGCTCGTCCCCATCATCAAAGCTAAGACGATGCGCCCTTGGAGACTGCAGGCCACCAGTTCCTCCATAGTCCAGATCGACCTGTTCGAAAGCGGGATATCTCGTACTATCATGGCTTCTCTGAGAAGCGTGGTTGCGACGGATAGCTTGCGCATCGAACAGCGCCGTCTCGGTGTCAGGAGGAGAGCCGAGGTTGTTATCATAAGTGAGATGGCCGTCATATCCACCACCCATAAGACCCAAGTCCATGCCGGCATAATCGCTATCACTGCTCGGTTCCTCTTTATGGGTCGGGAGAGCTGGTTGGGTCGTAACTTCGGGCTGGCTGAAGAGCGGGAAAGAGCTACCACCTACTGAGCTGTAACGGCGGTCGTCTTCTTCTGCTTGCTGCAATGCCCAAACACCCGCCGCGCCCTCAGGATCACTCTCATCCCCCTCGTCCTCGATAATAGCGTTGGGGTTCCTTGAGTTATTTCTATTGAGTGTAGACGCATTGGATGAATAACGATTGACACCCGAAGAGTCATCCGGGTTGTTGATTGTCGATGCAGTAGAATGGTAACTTGCGCTTGATGTAAGACGACGCAAGTTTTGAAGTTCATCATTTGTGAATCTTCCGTTACGTTGCTCGTGAGGAGTAGGTCGACCACGTTGTGAGTTTCTCACCCTCCCAAGCTCAGCCTCGATATCCTGCATAATGTTATCCTGTGCAAGATGCTCTTGGGCGAGGTCGGGCCGAACATGGCCATTAGGCCTGTAAGATTCGAACGAAGGGTCTTCAATAGGCCTACTCGGCAACGGCGCATTAGTCGGGTGTCGTGCTAAAGCAGGGGAAGCGTGTGGAGAAGGCACCGGAGAAGGCGTTGAGTTAGAGTCGGACGCAAGATTGAGGAAGGAATGCGGATCGCGATCAGAGTAATTCGGGCCAACAGGTATATGTGATGATGTCGGGTATGGCGCTTGGGAGTTCGCAGAGGAATAAGTTGCAGGTGGACTTCTGCCATTGCCCCAGTATGTCGATGCATACTGGGACTGAGGGGGTTCATGAGTTGATGCATAAGATGGCGCAGTGGTGCTCGTGCCGCTGCTCTGTCCATAGGTGGGAGCAGGTAGTGTCTGGTCATACCCCGCGTATGTTGTGGGCGGAGTAGGCATTGTAATCTGAGTCGACGCCTGAGCTAACTGCGGCGCATATGTTGGCTGCGATTGGAAGTAGGAGGACTGGCTCGTCGGCGAACCCAGTGATGGGTTGTTGTAGTTGTGGCCGTAACCTGCGTGGGTTGACTGACGCTGGGGACCCGTGGAGCTGGAATATGCGGCTGGATTGTACGGCGCATGCGCAAAATTCCCCGTCGTCGCGGTCGGGCTATACGGAGCGCTTGGCACATTCGGCTGGCCCCATCGATTGGCGGGACGAGGATTAGGGGGTAGACCGATCGACTGAGAACGAACGAAAGCCTGCGGATTATAGGTCGAGGGCGTTGGCGGCGACTGTGGTTGGTAAGAATGTTGATAACCAGACATGGCCGGGTTCGAATTGCTATAGTTTGCTCTGTTCGCCTCTATAGTCGGGCTCGCTACTAAGAACAATTCATCCTCCACGCCGAGGCCTCGGGCGGTAGTGTTCAAGGTAGGGTGGTATGATGGGCGTGTCGTGGCCGACGAAAAGCCTGCGGAATCGTCGCCATTGTTGAAACTCGGGCTCCGGACAGGATAAGCAGGCTGGTCCTGCGAAGCCTGACTTGCGACTGGATATTGGACGGGAGGGACGTGGCCGTATCGGCGTTGGTCGTCGCCTCTGAAGGACATGGTGAAGCAGCCGCACAAGCGGAGACAACGCCGACTCAGAAGACCACACGAATGGCAAGCAAAGCGGGCCAGATATGCTCGCAGGCTCGCAGGTCTCAGGCGGCAAGCGACAAGAGAGCGAACGGTGAGATTACATTGATAACAACCGGTAGCAGAATGATGGTCGCTTGGGCCAGATCCCAATAGCAAGACGATGCGCCGCCCACGCCGATTACCCCGACAGCAGTCTACCTAGATTCGCGACTCGCGCCTTGGCCTACAAATCGTGACCTGGTCGCGACAGGTTTCGCAGTTGAAGTGGCCTGCGGGCGGGTTGATTGCAGAACTAGTGCGCAGAAGGGTCACCGAGAGAAGGGGATTCCGCAAAGTAGCTAGGTTACCTAGGTGTTGGGTAGTGCGGTCGGACCGTCCAGGATCAGCCGAGAGGGACTGGCAGTAGCTATTTGATTCCGAATTAGCACATCTGAATGAGCTGCATCCAATAACGGGAAATTCACTCTTCGACGTAAACTTGGAATGCAGCGAGGACTGTATCGATATCAATAATTAACGTATAATAGCTATCGTTCGTAAAATTGTACAGCTTGGCTGCGATGTAGGGAAAGGATGTGTGTAATAGGTGGGTGGGTGTGTGTAGCGGATGTGCTAAGTCGGGTGGGATTGTAGGAATCGACACCATGACACGATAAGATTAGGTGGGAGGGGTCGCCGTGTAGAAGGCCAGTGTAGAGCTGATCATGTCGAATGTACAGCAAACCTGTAGTTGCCGATGTATGCCGGTGGGAGAACGAGTGAGTAGGTACTTGTAAACCAAGGGACTCCTTCGCTGCCAACACGGCTGTCAACTTGTCCGTGCGGGCCAGGTACTGTACTTTGGAGCCCCGCTTTCTGCCACAAAGAGACTGTACCCAGCCCTATAATCTTAAAATCTGGTTTGCCTTAGTGGGTTTCTTGGTGAGTCCTACTTGTACAGTACCTCCTGCGAGAACAGACTCAGCCACAGGCAAGACACATGTTCCGCGTGGCTGAGTGAAGTTTCGCCTTTTAGTGCACGGCATCTGTACGCCGGCTGCTGGAGATCAAAGCCACCGCTTTACGAACACCTACTATTAATTTATTAACCTCGAGCACAGAACCAATAGAATAACTACCATTGATTTGCCTATTGAAAAGCCTTGTGGCTATGGCTCGCTATCATAGCCTATCAGTGCGACATCAGCATCTTTATATGACCTAGGTAGGTTGAGCTTGAGCTGTATCCATGTCGGGTCTACGTAACCTCAGGTAGTTGGGTACCTAAGGTAGGTAGGTACAGTAGCAACCCTTCGTCAACTACATGTAACTTGCCTTTGATGCTCGGTCTCATACGATGATTGACGGAGTGGGAAAGCGGCACAGTCCTGCCAGGATCACAACACCTGCAGCGGGCTTCCCGGCATGAATACTACCTCGAGCTTTTCTAGAAATCCATTGGCACTCGTTGTTTTGACACCCTAGTTTCTCGCATGTTCTTCGACGTAACTAAAAACCGATTTCGCAAATACCTGCTATGGGAGCTACTGGAGCTGGCGGGTACAGCGGGCACGGCGGGCACGGCGAGGGTGCCGCGCCGTTTTGCGTCGTGGACTTGGTTCATTGGCCTCTTGCATCTCCCTAGTCCGTCAGTCCCTGCACCGCAGTCTGGTGGTCCGTCCGTAGGGCTGAGGTAAGTTTCAATCAACCAGCCGATGCTAGGAACAGGCGATTGCACCCCAGTAATTTTACACTAGCGATGGAGATGTAATCAATTTGATGATAAACACTACCTACTGTAGGTTGGTGTCACTTAAGGAGAATGGCAAATAAGACGCTTACCGGCTTGTGACACCTGCTTGCTTAACGCTTCCATGGCCAGAAAGGGAGACTCGCCGATGCATGTCGAGCTGTCAGCTGTTGCAAGAGGGTTTCACGCTCTGAGTTTATCTTATTCCGAACCCCTGGACAGCCCCAGAACCTGGAAGCTCAGGGCGCCCTTTGGGCCCACCCTCTACTTTAATGTGACATTGGCATATGGACATCACCGTTCGCTACCTTTTCTGTATTCCTTTGCTGCAACTTCGCGGCGTTCTCCTGTCACCACACGTGGGATGATAAGGTTAAGGCGTCGCTCGTGCGTCGGTCGCGCCGTTCGGTGATCTGGAATAGCTCGATCCAACTGCAACGTCGACATTATTTCTCTTCGATTTGTGAAGTAGCGTCATATGGAAGCACGGGCTACAGAACGGGAACGGCCAGAGATATGCACCCCAGCATCACACGTGCTAGTACTTGCTACTATGTATGTAGGTAGTAAGACCTCAGATTGTTTGCCATTTCATTGACGCATAGCGCCACCCTCGTATCCCAAGCACACAGAACCATCGCACCACCATTTTCCTCGCACGAGAAACACAGCCTCGCCTCTAACGTCCTTCATCGGCAGAAAAAGGAAGAAGAGAAGGCTTAACTTATGAGTACTCGTCGTTTTGGTGAAGCTTAGCGTTTGATGTCTACTGAGATTCTTGTCCTATATCCGAGTCGTCTGTTTCGTTTGGACTACTTAAGTACTTGAAATAGCTTGAGGGAAGATATCGTCACCATAATTGAAGAGGCCGCTCCAATTACTTCCCCATATCAAACCTGTAAGATTTCTAGAACAGAATTCAATGTCATTCATGCACTGCCGCAGCGTGTAGATTCCCCGTTCCCGTCGAATCCACTGATAGAAGAGACGAGCTCGTCCAACACAAGGAATGCCATGACATACAATCCTTCCTCGCTACCTAGTAATCAAATGTAATTCAGCGACCCAAGCTAGCAGTCAACCTCGGACAGCAGCATATGATAGATTAGACGTATTGTTTTAGCCTTCACGCGGTCCAATGATGGCACTAGCGGTACGTTCCTACCGACTTTACATACTCCCTGTCATCCCAAACTCCGCCGATAGAGGATACCCTACCTGATATTCCCTGCGGAAACAATACGCTTCCATAATGAGACGACGTGTAATCGTCTTTTAAATAGCGGCCCTGTCCAGCATCCGCCAACGTTGAATCGCGGTGCCCGAGGATCGGCGTGTTCATTACTTAGCTTAATTGAAGGCCTGGCTCCAAAAGCTTCCAGGTCCGGAGGAATGATATCATTTGTCAGCTCTCCTGTGCGATTATGACGGAAGAGATCCCCTCCGCGGGGCAAGAGCTTTATGTCCGACCGAGCCCCTCATGTCCCCCACTAGGAGAGAAGGGCGTCATGGATTGGAACTTTCTGCCACGGTGTTTGCGTCCATTCCTACTGTACAGGAGTTCGATTGCTCTGGCTTCAGTAGCCTGCCATCAACTGATCGTACAGTGGCTAACTGACTGTGGCCCGCATCCCGCCAGCAACAGCTTCGTGCTCTTTGTTCGGCACGGACGGTACCTATCATCTCCCGCCAGTGCTCCCGTCACCCCTCTTCCCTTCCAAGCGGGCTGGCTGTCCATACAAATTTGTAGTGAACCTCTCCATTTCCCCTCCACTTCCCATCCGACTATCATCTCGTCGACTCTCGATTGCAAGCAACAATATCCATTTGTATACCCTACTTCGTAGTACTTTTTAGCACAAATTAGCACACATAGCCAAAATGGTCAAGGCCGGTGAGTTTAACGTCCTCATTGATTGGATCTCCCTTCAACCCCGCCAATCCCGCGTGCCGATGGACCGCATGAGCGCGATTGCGCATGTTTTTGTTCAACGGCCACAATAAGGATAACCTTGTTGGCACCTTGCCGGCACCTTGCTGGACAGGCGCCGACGGGCATGGCACATGGCATCCATGCTCCTCGTAGTGTCCCCAGCCAGATAACCGGGTTTGCTGCTATTCTTGGACACCGAGGTCGCTTCTTGACTCGCTTTCCTGTGGAACTCACCTTCTTCTCCAACAACCGATCCGTATCCAATGAGGCGGAATCAGTGCTAACGTGGCTATTGATATATAGTCGCTGTTCTTCGTGGTGATTCCAAGGTCTCTGGCACCGTTACCTTCGAGCAGGCCTCGGAGTCGGAGCCCACCACCGTCTCGTGGGATCTCACCGGTCACGATGCCAATGCCAAGCGTGGCTTCCACATTCACACCTTCGGTGACAACACCAACGGTTGCACCTCGGCCGGTCCCCACTGTATGTCGCGATCCTTAAGAAGCTACAGCATGACATAGCAACTCATCGCTCTCTAGTCAACCCTCATGGCAAGACACACGGCGACCGCACGGCCGATACCCGTCACGTCGGTGACTTGGGTAACATCGAGACCGATGCCCAGGGCAACGCCAAGGGCTCCGTCCAAGACAGCCTCGTCAAACTTATCGGACCTGAGAGCATCATCGGCGTAAGTTCCTGTTGTATATACGGGTATAGTGAGCTGAAGATGAACATTAATTTTAATCAATGTACAGCGCACTGTTGTGACCCACGCTGGTACCGACGATCTCGGTAAGGGTGGCAACGAGGAGTCCCTCAAGACCGGTAACGCTGGTGCCCGACCTGCTTGTGGTACGTATCCGGAATCTTGGATATACGAATTTCTCTGCTGACCCGTAGTAGGTGTTATTGGCATTTCCAATTAGATTGCATAGTTGAACCAGGAAACGAGGCTTGGACCAAGGGAGCAGTTTCTGAGGTACATAACTCATCAAATAGCCGAAATTCTTAGGGAAATGTCGCCCAAGGTCTCTTTTCTTAGGAACGGAAATAGTGATCCACAGTGATTTCAGCGTTGTTTAGGTGACCGATATGATTCACTTGGTTAGCACGGACTCTCAGGTGCACAAGGATGCAAACGGTGAGCTGGTCCCTTGACCCATTGAGACGAACACTCCTATGTTTCATTTCTAATACCGTAATGCAAAGTACCCTTCCAGGCTGGCTTGCGCGCAGACGGTTTGCAGACCCCATCGGTTGCTAGAAACACCCCGCAGTCGGTGGACAATGATACCATCCGAACTTACCCCGCCATAAGCTCCCTGGAGATAGGGGCCACACTAGCTCTTTTAGGTTCTAGGTAAGATCTAGATACCTAAGTACTTTGTAACTTGCGTAAGAGTAAGGCTTGACGGCTGGCTGCCAATTGCACAGCACTAAGAAACTATCTATATTACTGGTCGAACCACTGAATGCCGCGCCAACTTCTCCTGGAGTTAGGTAACCTTTCTCCACACAATTTGGTGAAACCTGTCCAAAATCGAGACCTCAACATCATTCTCCCGACTGACCCCTTTCCAGCTCTTCCATTCTTCCAAAACCCATCTTGAGAGCTGTATCTCCGACATATACCAACTTCCATCCCCGGGTGACCGTGCGGCTACTCTTTTCTCGGCTCGGCATCTTTCGGTGAGTGAGGCTCTCGAGGTCTTTCGCATATGTCTCCATCCAATCCCCCAACGTAGCTACTTCCCATCCGGCTGCCCTCCAAGCTACCCAGGTACATACAACTGCCGGCCAGAGCTTCGAGCAGCATTCTGGCCTCGGTGTGAGATCTCTCGCTATGCTGCCCTAGCCGTATCAAAACAGCTGTGTTGCCACCTATTTCTAACATCCCTAACTTTTCACCTCCTTCTCCCTTCGTTTTGTGGGTTGTGTACATCCCTGGTTGTCCCGTTCTGGCTCCGCGTGAGCTGTTGTTAACCCTTGTCTATCGTCTGCCGTCCACCACCTCCAGTGAGTCAAGCTAGATGATAGCTTGCTTCCCGACGAGCCTTTGTTGTTAACCTGGACTTGACTGCTGTCTTGTTTTAGGGACTCTGATGTTTCCAGCTCAGCACTACACCAGTTAATGCGGATGCTATCCCATCCCCTCAGTTACACGATTCACTGTCTTATGTTTATATCCATGCACCACGTTAATTTACCTGCTGTGGCAGGGGTACTCCCGTGCACTCCGATATTTCATTATATGCAGGAACATTATTGCAAATCCACCATGAAGCCCTCTCAAGATTGCTTCCACTTCCCTTTCTTTATCTCTGTTCATTCACAGCACGCCCACAAGCCCCCACTCTAAGACCGTCTGCTAATTGGCCATATAGCGATTTGTGAAGTCTTTGCTTCTGCGTTCCTGTCTTTTCAGAAGATAAACATCGTCTCTCGTTTACAACCATGGCAAAACAATTCTTTGCTAATGTAAAGTCAGTTCTGAGTGGTGACACTCTGGTATTGGCTAGTCAAAACAACCCAAATGCCGAGCGAACCTTCTCCCTGGCATTCGTCACTGGTCCTCATCTGAGGAGGGAGGGCGATGAACCATTTGCCTTCCAGTCACGAGACCACCTTCGGGGGTTGACACTTGGCAAGCCCATTCAATGCACCGTTCTCTACACGGTTCCTTCTTCTGGGCGCGAATATGGTTATGCCCAACTGAAAGATGGCACCCAACTCCCTGACGAGCTTGTGAAAGCTGGCTGGCTAAAGGTCAGGGAGGATGCTGGACGTAAGGAAGAGTCTGAAGAGGTTCTAGGACGCCTTGAGACCCTCAGAAATCTAGAGTCGCAGGCCAAAGGCGAAGGCAGAGGGCTGTGGTCAGCTACCAGCGGAGCGATCGAGGTGCAGAACGACATTGGATCCGTTGATTTCAGTCAGTGGAAGGGGAAAACCGTCGACGGAATCGTTGAACGCGTGCTAAGTGGTGATCGGTGCCTCGTTCGACTGAAGTTGTCAGACAAGTCCCATCTCCAAGTGATGACCCTCATTGCTGGTATCCGCACCCCTTCCACAGATCGGGTCAACCAATCAACTGGACAAACTCAATCTGCTGAAGAATTTGGCAATGAGGCGCGGCAATTCGTCGAGCAACGACTCCTGCAGCGAGACGTCAGGGTTGAATTAGTCGGCATGAGTCAACAGGGACAACTAATAGCCTCCCTCCTACACCCCCGAGGGAGCATTGCCGAGTTCCTACTCGCTGACGGCCTAGCGAGGTGTAATGACTTCCACTCCACTCTACTCGGCTCCAAGATGGCTGCATTACGTGCAGCAGAGAAAAAGGCCCAGGCTGCGAAACTACGCCTTCACAAGGACCACGTAGCTAAAGCGGCTGGCGGTGGTACCTCCGACATGACCGTTTCTAAAGTCATGAGCGCAGATACGATCTTTGTTCGTATGAAGAATGGGGATGAAAAACGCATTAGTCTTAGTAGTGTCCGGGGACCCCGAGCAGGCGAACCGTCCGAAGCCCCCTTCCGAGACGAAGCTAAGGAATACCTACGGAAAAAACTCATTGGCAAGCATGTGAAGGTCTCAGTAGATGGGTCGAAGCCAGCGACCGAGGAATTTGAGGCTCGCGATGTCGCTACCGTAACTGAGAAGGGCAAGAATATCAATCTTGCACTTGTGCAGGATGGTTGGTGTTCAGTGATTCGTCACAGGAAAGACGACACAGACAGAGCTCCAAACTACGATGAGCTTCTCGCTGCGCAGGAGGAAGCAAAAGATCAGAAGAAGGGTATATGGTCGGGCAAAGCATCGAAGGCAAAGACATACACGGACGCCTCTGAATCTGTGCAGAAGGCCAAGATTCAGCTGTCTACCTTGTCACGTCAAAAAAAGGTCCCCGGCATTGTGGACTTCTGCAAGGCTGGATCCCGGTTTACTATTCTGATTCCTCGTGAAGGTGTCAAGATCACTATGGTCCTTGCCGGTGTTCGTGCTCCGAGAGCACCTCGGTCAGCTGGAGAGAAAGGCGAACCATTCGGACAAGAAGCTTTAGATCTCGCCAACCGCCGATGCAACCAGCGTGACTGTGAGATTGACGTGTACGACATTGACAAGGTCGGCGGCTTCATCGGTGATCTCTACATCAGCCGTGAGAGCTTTGCCAAACTTCTTGTGGAGGAAGGTCTTGCTCAGGTTCACCAATACTCTGCGGAAAAGGCCGGTAATGCCACCGAGCTCTTGGCTGCTGAGAAGAGGGCGAAGGAGGGTCGTAAAGGATTGTGGCACGATTGGGACCCGTCTCAAGAGGAGAACGGCGACGAAGAGGCTGCACCTGCTGAGACGACGGTCGAATCGGAAGCTACTGACAAGAAGGCTGCGGACTATCGCGAGGTCGTTGTCACTAACATCGACTCGAACGGCAAGCTCAAGATACAGGAGATCGGCAAAGGAACCTCTGCCCTCGAGGTTATGATGAACGAATTCAAGAAATTTCACTTGGATTCAAAGAACAACAAGCCTCTCGGCAACCCGCCGAAGGCTGGTGAGTATGTGGCTGCCAAGTTCTCTGTCGATGGTCAGTGGTACCGTGCCCGTGTCCGATCAAACGACCGCGGCGCCAAGGTTTCCGAAGTCGTCTATATCGATTACGGCAACAGCGAGCAGATTCCGTGGTCCAATATTCGCCCTCTCGACCAACCCCAGTTCACGGTGCAGAAGCTCAGAGGGCAGGCGGTTGACGCTGTGCTGTCCTTCATCCAGCTCCCCACGGCCACCGATTACTTCCGTGATGCTACAGACTTCATTGCCGAGGCTACAGATGGTCGCACTCTGGTTGCTAGTTTCGACTTCATTGATACGAAGGAAGGTCTTAGCTATATCACTCTCTTCGACGAGAACTCTAGCGGATCTTCTGCGACCTTCACGGATTCGATTAACAAAGATGTTGTGGCTAATGGTTACGCCATGGTGCCTAAGAAGCTGAAGGCTTGGGAGAGAGGTCGTGCCTCCGAGGAGGTGCTCAAGAAGCTGCGGGACGTTGAAGCCGAGGCCAAGGCGGGCCGCCGTGGCATGTGGCAATATGGCGATATCACTGAAGACTAAGACCCGGGGCTTCGGTACCACGCTCGTCATAGTTGTCATGGCGATGGAACGGGACGGGCTCTGGCTCCTACGTGCGAAACTTGGATGGGGTCTGGAAAACGGTATTTTAGGAACAATTTAGTGGTTCTGTATCATCACATCTCCATGGAGGGGCATCATCAAGGACGGCAGCTATGGGCATTCCCACGGGATGAAAAGTTGAATTGATTTCCAGCCATCTTCCTAACTACGAGCAAATCAGGGCATTTGTATTGTCCGTGACGAGACCGATGAGTATGAGACCCATAGCCATGCTTAATGAATCAAGAGGAATCGATAAATGCTGAGTAAAATGTGTACCTAGCAGGTAATTAACGCTTACTTACTAGGCATTATTACATGCTTGGCCGCGGTAAATCGGTGCCTACCTATGCCTACTTATTACGAGGCAGGGAGCAAATCGCCGAAAGCGCCGTCCGTTGTAGAGCTCCTGAGCCAATCACCAATCATGTGTGGTCCGGTCCCCCACGTGGAAATGCACGAATCTCGGAAATGTATGAATCTCTGCGACTTTCCCGGTCGCATGTTTTCTCGGCTCTACCAGTGGCACGGGCTGAATCGCAAGTGCAAGCTTTTGTATCTACGCGGAGATTGTATCTTTTTTCAGCCTCGCAGTCGAGTCCTTTGCACATCTCCTTCGCGACAAGCATCTATGCGAGAGCTGCGTCTGGCTCATACCGCAGTCGGAAGCTCCCAAACATCACAGTAAGACGGAAAAGCTTGGCAACTCCGTGAACCTCGTCGCCTCGATGAGAATGTGAAGCTAGGCCGTAGGTATTTAGTCGCTCAGCTCTCCACTATTCGGGCTCTGTAGTCGCGAACTAATAACGACTAAACCCGCCAACATAGGTAACATCGGAATTGTAAATAAAAGGCTGCCAAAAGAGTAATGCTACCAAGTGTGTATGCCAGTAGATACGTGTTGGTCGACTTTTGACAGACACAGGGCAAACGAAATCCCCAGGTCGAGTGGGGACGCGAGGGACACGAGGGCGGGATTACGAAACCAGGACGAAATGGATCAGAGATATATATGTCAGGGGGGGGCGAAGAGAAATTTCCATATGTCACCAGACACGGCCATTTGTAACATTTGTAACGTATGTACTAAGTAGAGGACAATGGCGGAGTGGTGTCGGCCGGAGCTGTCGTCAGGGGTCACCCCGCCACTGAAGATCCAGCAGTGCAGCCCATGGAGGGGTCAGTGGTGATGGACATGCCCCGCCAACGTAATACAGTGCGGTCGATAAAACAGCCGGCGGCCCCAACACTCTTCGTCACTGCTTCATGCCATAACCTCATACTCTTCAACAACTTCAAAACAACACTAGGCCAATCTGCCCTGGCCAATTCATATACGTGACCCTATTCCAAGTATACCAGACACACGCTACACCAGAATCTTACAACATGTCCAGCGACCTCGATCAATTGAAAGCCACTGGCACTGTAAGTCTTGCCTTCGTGATTTACCCCTCATACCAGCAAAATTGCCCCTCCAACTGCTGCCATGTCGTCACAGCAGCTTGGGCTTGGGCTCGCAAGGGTCGCGCGGCTTGCGTTGCGAGCTCTGAAAGCGTATGCCCATAGTCATTCCCACGCAGCACAACTCCCGCGTTCTCTGTGCAGCAGGCTTTTACTGACTTGCATTCCGGTCGATAGGTGGTTGTGTGCGATTCCGGTACGTCTGTCGCAATGCGGATCTTCCTACAACGGGTGGGTGCTGACTGAGACATTTTTTTGGATCTTTCTAGGTGACTTTGCAAGTAAGTCTCCCACTCCTCCGCCGTGGACTTCCGGCTCCACGTCGGGGCATGCTAACGGCGTCACAGCCATCGGAAAGTACAAGCCCCAAGATGCCACCACCAACCCCTCTCTCATCCTCGCCGCCTCCAAGAAGCCCGAGTACGCCAAACTGATTGACGACGCCATCGAGTACGCCAAGAAAAAGGGCGGCGACCTCGACTCCCAGGTCGACGCCGCCCTCGACAGACTCCTCGTCGCCTTCGGCCAGGAGATTCTTAAGATCATCCCCGGCAAGGTCTCGACCGAGGTCGATGCCCGCTTCTCCTTCGACACCAAGGCTTCCATCGACAAGGCCCTGCACATCATCGAAGTATGTATCCCCACGTCGACACGGCAAGCGCCTTGACGAGGAACCCGCTAACACCACGGCCATCGCTTCATAGCTATACAAGCAGCAGGGCATCTCCAAGGACCGTATCCTAATCAAGGTCGCCTCCACCTGGGAAGGCATCAAGGCCGCCGAGATCCTACAGCGCGACCACGGCATCAACTGCAACCTGACCCTCATGTTCTCGCTGGTCCAGGCCATCGCCGCTGCCGAGGCCGGTGCTTTCCTCATCTCCCCCTTCGTCGGCCGTATCCTCGACTGGTACAAGGCCTCCACGAAGAAGGAGTACAGCAAGGAGGAGGACCCCGGTGTCAAGTCGGTCCAGAGCATCTACAACTACTACAAGAAGTTTGGCTACAAGACGATCGTCATGGGCGCTTCTTTCCGTAACACTGGCGAAATCACCGAGCTTGCTGGCTGCGATTACCTAACCATCTCTGTAAGTGATGCCCCTGCGCTTCTACCCCTTGGGTTTTTCTCTACTAGCTCGGAAACCGCCGTGACTAACAGCAACACTCAAAACAGCCTAACCTGCTTGAGGAGCTCCTGAACTCGAATGCCGGCGTACCCAAGAAGCTGGACGCTTCTGGTGCCTCATCCCTCGACATCAGCAAGAAGTCGTACATCAGCGACGAGGCGCTGTTCCGCTTCGACTTCAACGAGGAGCAGATGGCCGTTGAGAAGCTGCGCGAGGGTATCAGCAAGTTTGCCGCCGACGCCGTCACTCTGAAGGATATCCTCAAGCAGAAGATCTCCGCATAAAATGTACTTCGCTATTTTAGGTGAGGATGATTTGTGGCGGAAGGTGTAGAATTGTCAATGAGTAGAAACATACTACCAATCAAAAAAAGGAAGTCTTGCATTATTTCTGCGTGGTCATTATGTGACGTTGTCACAACCGAAAAGAAGCGAAACATCTGCATGTTTTGGCCAATTGAGCAGATAGGTGGATGGCCGAGGGTTGTCTATAGTAGACTATCTATCTTAATCTAGATTGAAAAACCGTCTGAAATGTCTGCACACCAAGAACCAACCTTTAACGTAATCTCATCGCGCATTAGCCGTAGTGTTTAGACCCCCGGTGTGTGTACTTCGTTCCGTATGTATTCCCAAGACATGTATATTTAGCCTCAGCCTGTACGGTACGGCCACATCTAGGATCATATCCGTCCTTATCTTTACTATTCATCTGCGCACGACATACTAACAAGCCGATGCCGTATCTTCGTTCGTCTATGTCCCTGACTTTCTCGGTTCCCCTCTTCTCCATCTGTTTCGTTTTCTTCTGCTTCTCGTTCCCCTTCTTCTCCCCCTGTTGTTGTTGTTGTTGTTGTTGTTGTTGTCTCGCCATGACCGTGGTTACCTCGTTCACCACCAAACTCGAAAAGGACACCAGTCAGCGTATCGCCGTTCCCGCACCCGCTGTCTACCCCGAAGGCGTACTTGCGCATTTGCAGCCCCGCCTTCGCGTCGTGCCCGTAGACCACCGTCGCGGGCGGTATGGGTATGCGAGGAGGAGAAGAAGAAGAAAAAGAAGGGTGGGGGAAGGGAAGGGATGCGGACGCCCGCTGGTAGGATGTCCAGATCTCAGCCCAGGGAACGCCCTTGCGCGAGGCGCTGGGTATCATTATGGTGGGGCGGTGGTGGTGTTTTCGGCCCTTGCTCCTCGCTGCTTCTGCTTCTGCTTCTTCTTCTTCGTGTTTTTCTTCTTCTTCCCTCCCGTCGTCTTGGGTATGGTCGGCTGTTGTTGTTGTAGTTGTTAGAGGGGTTTGGTGATTGTTCTCGGCATAAGAAGGATCGAATCCGGAATCGGGATTGGGATTGGGGGGTAGCAGCTGGTCAGAACCATCGTAGGAAGAAGAAGAAGGTGGGAGAAGAATTGTCCGCATCGTCATCACGGCCTCCGGATCTTGCGATTCGAGCGGGATACCGGGCACGAGGCCCGCGTGCACAACGAGCACCTCGCCGTACCGCGGTCCCAGGTCCCCGATCCGTAGGATCAATGGGAGCCGCGACAGCCAGGCGCGGTGCTCTGGTTTCAGCGATTTGGCCGTGACTAGGTCGATGTGGTGGGGTTTGCGTTTGTGTCCTTTCAGCTTTTTCTTCTTGTTTTTCTCCTTCTTTCCTTTCTTCTTTTTGCCCTTCGTTTTCTTGTGTTTCTTCTCGTGGGACGTGGACTGAAAGTCTTCGTCACTCTCCGAACCCTCTTCTAAATCGCTGTTTTGAATCCCTTCACTCTCTCCTCCTACTCCCGTATCCCCTGCGTTTGTGGTTATTCCATTTTCGTTCTCATCTTGGACGCTCTCCTCCTCGTCATCATCGTCATCGTCATCATCATCATCATGGTCTGAATTACTATTAGAATCAACCCCCTTCCCCCGCGCTCGCTTCTTGGCCTCGAGGTACTCCCACGCCCGCAGCACGCGATGCTCGTGGTTCCCGCGCACCCCAAATGCCCCGATCTGCATCGCGAGAGCCACGACACCCGCGCTGTCGGGGCCCTTGTTCACCATGTCCCCCGCGAAGACGACGGTATCGCCGCGCGAGGTGGAGAACTCGGCTTCGCGGAGGAGCGCCTCCAGGGACTTCAGGTGGCCGTGGACGTCGCCGATGATCATCAGGCGCCGCGGGGTAGAGGTGTTTGTTGGGAGGAGGGAGGCGGGGAGCATTGAGACTTGCGGGTAGGTCCTCTCCTTGCCGCCCTTGTCGTGCTTCGATTTCTCCGGAGCCATTGCATCGTCGCCCATTTTGAGGCCCTCTGGTTCGTGGCGGGTCGAGTGGGAAGCCATGGCGAGAGAGATCGGGTTGAGGCGCATGCAAGCGAGGAGGACGGTGCTAAGGATGAAGGCGATGACCGCTAGGATGAGGACACGGTTTCGTGGGCGGTGGTGACCATCGCCCGCCATTGAATTTAAATATTTAAAAATAGGCACTAGATAGATGGTTCTCCAAGAAACGATATATATAACAGTGACGTAGGTACAGAAACACGAAAGTCGTCCCCACAGCTCTTCTCAGCCGATACTGTTCGTCATCTCATGAAGTGGACGCCTCTCACTTCGTTCGTCTAGGTACTATGAAACGAGGTAAAGTTGAGATGATTTGAGTTGGCGAGGAGCTTGAGAACCATATATGTACCTGGGCGCCGTCGGGGGGCAGTGGAAAACGGCGCGGCCGCTGATGCAATAGTTCACGGAGTTGATCTACGGTGCCTACAGTAGGTACATGAGGCGTCACCGGCCGTTTGATTACCGATTTGGGTAGCTGGGCATGTGCTCATGGTTTAGTTGCATAACCTCTCTAGTTACTAGATAGGTATGGTGGTACTTGATAAGGTAGGACCTTGCACCTCAAGGTAAAACGTCTGGTGATACCTTATTGGAACCTATCGACTGTTTGACGCAGGTTCTTAAACCTCAAGGTCATAGTAATTCGAAAAATCGAAACCATTTGAGAGACTTATGGTACTGACCAGGCCGTCCGAGTGAGCTGTGTTGGGTTTGTCCGAGTATAGCGCCAGCGCTCAACGATCGTGTTGAACGTGAACCTAGAGACCTATGGCGTGCCTACAGCCATTATTCCTCCGAGTATCGCGCCAGTAGTTGAGAGTGTAGAGGTAGACTCCTAGAATGTAGAATAGCATAATACCGTTCACCAGCGAACAGCGTGATTGCAATCGTCGTCCGAGCTATTAAAGAACTCACTTTCCGTAATCGAATTCGGTCGGGAACAGCATCTAAGGAGCTATAGCGGACCCGGCAGATGCAATAGGAAGTCGAAGTAGGCACCTATTTTCAGCGCAAACCCCTAAACGCCGCCCAATGCATTATACATAACAAACAGTCCACAGCCAGCCCCTCGGTGCAGTTCCTCTTTCTCTCTCTCTTACTCATACAGTTAAGCGCTCTCACTGCTCCGCAATCCTCCGTCCTACTGTACTACTACTTCTTCTTCTCTTGTTGCTGCTGCTGCCGCCGTTGCGCCTCCTCCTGGGCACGGTACCTCTCGTTCTCGACCTCGCGCCAGTCCCTCGGTTCGGGCTCGTTGCCGTCGGTGACACGGGCGGCGCCGGAGAAGGCTGATCGGCCGGCGTACAGCTGATATCCCTCGCCCGAGTTCTCGGCCGTCTCGAGGGCCTTGAAGGTGATGGGCTGGTTGCCGCGGAACCGCTTGCGCATGTCGATCATGCCGCGCCGGCACTCGCCGAACCCCTTCTTGAGCTGCTGGCACTTGGTCGGGAGCGTGTCGGCTAGCGGGGATCGCAGACACTCGGCGGCCGTGTTCCGGTGGACCATGACGCATTCGGATTCTTGCAGGCATTGCGCCAGCGCGGCTCCTGTTGAGGTGGCACGGCGGGTTAGTGCCGTGTGATGATGATTCCGTGTGTAGAGTTGCTTTTGTTGAGAGAGGCAAGAAATTGAACGTACTTATCTCTTTACAGGAGCTCGGCATGTTTGACGCCTTCCAATTTGTTTGTGGTTGGTGAGTTAACTGTTAGGCGACAGTTAACAAGAGGTCGAATGATAGTATCGCCAAAATGTCTAGGCTTCGGCAACCTCCTCCACCTGCAGTTCAGGGTCTTGATTGGAACCCGTGCCGGGGACATCTTGAAAGACCCAGTATAAGCAAGACCCGGATGGGATATGCATATATGAGATATGAGGCACGCCGGGCACCCCTGGCCACAGGGCTCTAGCTGCACAGCCCGCCCCCTGCATGTGTGCAGTAGCGGAGTCTCGTTGAACATTGAACCTCTTATAGCATCATGCCGTAATTTGAAGTCAACCATAGGTCTTGGTCCCAGAGGTATGATATATATACGAGGTTATATGTAGTCTATGGAACAACCCTCGTATTCCACGTTGCGCTTACGTAAAATGGGATAGTTGCGATACCCTGAGGCCTGCACCGTCGCGATGAGACGAGCAACTCAAGAAAAACCGAAAGTCCAGTCGACTTTTACGACCGAGTACCTGGACGACACGCCTCTCCTTTCTCTCTCCTGCAAATTCAATTGCCATGCGCGTGCGCGTTGCGGCCTTTGCTCCCTTTACGCCGCCGGTGTTAGCAGCGTGCGTGCAATGGCAATACCGAACTCGTACCGGAAGGGTTAAGGGCACAACTTCAACTGTACAGTTCGAGGACACAGCTGGCTCTTCATCTCAGGAAACGTGCGACCCGAGATAGTTGCGACTCCTTGTGCTCTGAACTAAATGCGGCTATTGATATCACGCGGTTGGGCAGATCAATGACAAATTTTGTGGCAGCTGATACGAGATGTTCGGCATTATCGACGCCCCTTGGGCATGACGAGTCGGCTATCCGAGATGTCGCCGTCTCTGCTGATACCGATATCCTCTATCCCACGTCGACGTTTCATCTTGATCTCCATTTGTCAAGAAGAACGCTGACAGATGAGATTGGATGTGTATCGGCCGACATCACCCCAGAGTTCACTCCTATGGCGAAAATGATCCTTCAGTTGGTTCAGGCTATCACTTTCCTTGCTGTGCTCTTCGTTGGCAGCTTGCGGACTCTTGTCGACAAGCCAGATATCACAACGGAACAGCATGCAGGCCCCCAACAGCTCAGCCACCAGTCCGCTCTTCCTGGAGTTAGCGATTGCCTCTACCACCTTCAGTTTATCTTTCTCACCGGCGCTCTTATTCTCCTGTATCCTAGATTCTACCAGCTCGTCGTCAACCACCTGATCCGGTTCCCGCTCCTCGGCAGTTCAAACGCACTAACTAAGGATGTGACTTATCCGAGCGTCAACGACGCCATTTACGAGATTAATGGCACATACGGCGGCACCTACGGTCTGGAACCTATGACGCAAATTGTTGGGGCGCCCATGACCATGGGTCTCCGAGTCAACATGGTCATCCTCACCATCTTCATCTCCATCGCGATTGCTTTGCTGCTGGAAGTTGTTGACCTGGACAAGTACGTGAAGTGGAAGAAGCCGGATGGCGTGACAGAGCTTTAAAAGCCACCAGATTGGTGGAGGCATCGTGGCGGCCGTGATGAGCATAAACATAACGTTGGGCACTAGGTACGGACCCGAGATCGGTAGCATAACCACCCTCGGGACTCCGTAGGCCTCGTCGAAGAATACCCTGGTTCTCACAGCCAAACTTGAGAGCTTTCAGCAATTCAGACCGAGCTCTATCTGAGCCCTGCTATGAAGATTACTGTCAAGAAATATGCGCAACCGGCCAGCTCCAAATCACTTTCAGAATCCGTATCCGACCATACGTGCAGACAATCGGATGCTTACTACACAGACCTCGACTCTGCTACCACAAAATTGTACATTCTCGATTAATGTCACGATAAGTCGAGCGAGCCACGTAAGGGTTTGGAGTTCGATACACTCAAGATTGGTGATCCCCACCAATTTTTTCAACCCCAAATGCGGGGGGCAGAGAGTGGAAGAGTAATCTGTGATAACCTTATCTCCTGCAAAGACGCAGAGGGTCAGTCAATCCGGAAGGTGGGTGGATTCCAAATCCACGGCAAATACCCATGTATGAATCGTCGGACATTCAGTTATAGTGGCGAGTGATGCTGGCTGCCGTTACCTTCCCCGGTAATTTAGAGCGAGAGGTTCTGATTGGGACTATCCCCACCAAGCGCTCTTCACATCATGTATCGGCAGCATCTTCATGTGTAAATTGGGAAAAGAATTGTTGGTTCATCCCTTGCCATTAGAGGAACTCGATATAACGCGTCTTATCGCTAGACCTTGTCAAATGCAGAGAGGGTCGCGATGGTGATGGTGTAACAGCCACTACTTATACCCATATCAGGACCATCTAGCTTGGCAACACACGTATGTCGGGTCGAGAAAGTGCTGCCGGATTATTCTCGAGATTTAAACATGATGCTGAGGTACCGTTTCCGAGGGAAGTGAAGTTTTATCAAACTTCATCGGCCTTTCTAAAGGAAAACTAACTGGCCAGCTGGTCCAATTCAACGTCAATGTCTGCACCGCTCCCTCCAAATGAGAGTCGCGCAACGGCGCTGGAGGCGTTATTATGGACCGAGTTCTCAGTAGCTACCGTCTTTATCGTCCTCCGCTTGACGACCCGACACCTGAAGCGCAGTCTTGGCCTCGACGATGTCTTGATGGCTGGTTCATGGGTACGCTGGAGTTTTGACATCCCATCGGCTCTGCCATCAGTTTTTCAAACCCACTGATACTGACATACTCCAGTTGTTTTTCCTTGCAACTGCGATAGCCGGTGCGTCCTGAACTTCGCTGCTTTGACCTGACCCCCGACGCCCCTGAAGACGACACCCCAGGCAGTGCGCCTGGATCCCCTGATCCCCAAGAGACATGATAGCTGACGAAGCCGGCAGTCCAATTCGCCGCTCAGGCAGGCGGCGGCATGAGGCATGGCGCGTACCTCACGGTACAGGAGCTATCTTATCAGGTGGAAATAAGCTATGTCGTCTTGTTTATCAGCATCGTGTGCACGGCGTTGGGCAAGATCGCCATTGGGGCTACAATTCTCCGCATCGTCAGCACCGCGTCGTCGAGTGAAAGATGGGTGGTATGGGCCGTCATTGCGGTGACAACTGTCAGCTCCATTGTCGACATTTTCGTCAGCCTCTTCCAGTGTGGCCGTGACCCCCGCGTGATTTGGGACTTTGCGTTGCAGGCGACCGCCACGTGCCTCGATGCAACGACCCTCAGTCGATACACGACCTTTACGGCCGTCTGGCAGGCCTTCGCCGACTTTGTCTTCTCCATTCTGCCCATTTTCATCGTTTGGAGGCTGCGCATGTCGACACGGCGTAAACTCATTCTCACCGTCGGCCTCGGGCTCACACTTTTGACCGGCGGGGCCGCCGCAGTCAAGAGCTCCTACATAGCGATGCAGTCAGCAGGCTATGCAAATGACTTCACCTGGGACTTGTTCAACCTATACGCTTGGCTGATCACTGAGGCATTACTGATCATCATGTGTGGTTCTATACCTTCTATATACCCAATGTGGTTCTACAAGTCTCAGCGGCGATCCGCAAGTTACCCCTCGCACGAGTCCGGCTACCGGAGGCATGCGTACAAACTGTCTCGGTCAGAGTCGTCGAAGAACTCCCATCGTTGGTGGCAGCACAGTCGATCAGTCCCAGAGCCCGGTGCCGGACTCCCGTCCGATGTCGAAATCGCGATGCTGGCCGGGACTCCGCTGCAACCCCAACCCGTCGCAGCAGCCGTGTCGAGGAGGTCGGCTTCTGGCAACGATGATTTGTGTTATGGAAAAATCCATGTGGTGAAAGAGGTCGAGTTATCCAGCGCTGCTCGCGGTCTAAATGAGAGGAATTACGGTGTGTCAAGCTAGTTTTACGTATGACGTTGCATAGAAGAAGTCGACCGGGCTTGGCCGAAGCGGTGTTCATCCAACCCTTCCACCCCAGACCAGCTTAACAGTTAAGAAATTGAACGCAGCCCACAAAAAATCCTCCTTGACCATCGCCTAGGTAGGTACTCATTGACTTACGATGAAGTGGTCAGCACAAGCAGGGGCATTTACTGCGACTCTGGATTCTGGGCACTATAGGGCTTCTAACCTTTGCCTGTTTGTTCCTATGAACTATAGAGACGAGAACAATAAATAATTTATCAAAAAGACAATAAACGTACAATGCCAAAGATTCGCTGGTTGTTACCGACGACCCAACTACTAATCTGGCGGTCATAGGAATCAGATAGAAGACCTCGAGGCATGCATTTTTTAAATATGCTGTTTTTATATCAAGAACCGCTACCTCATTGCCCTTAGAGCCTTTATGATATGATCTTAGATATGAACCAAATACCGTTTCGTGGTTAGGAGTGGATGGCAGAATAAACCAAATACTGTCTTTACCTACCGGAGGATCCTGTTGCACTGTACTGAGGTACCTAGTATGTTATTGAGACTCTAGCTCCCTTTTGCCAATCTCACTTCTCATGTTATTCCCCCATGCCTGGAGACAAGGTCGTCTCAAGAAGCTAGTGGTCACAGGTAACTCGCAGCGTACGCAGCAAGATGCTGATGTCCGCGGGAGCACAGCATCGCCGGCACTGCTTTGAGAAAGTGACGCCCGCAAGGTTGCTCCTGAGCACGGGTTGGCCGGCCCACAACCAAAGCGTCCATCGTCTCTCAGACGAGCCAAAAGGTGAGCCTCGTTGAAATGCTCACGAAGCTGCTCCTCTGTGGTGAACTGGCGATGGCACGGCTTACCGGGCGCTACCTCTCAAAGGCAACGGAGGCCTAGATGTATGTATGTTCTCGCAGTGCACTTTGAAGTTTCTGCAACAAGCCTCCCAATGAGAAAGAGGTCGATGAGGAAGCAGAGGACGAGGTCGTATGCAACATAGACGCCGGAAATGATAATGTATAATAGGAGTATTATCGCTACTTCACCCACCAATTGATAGAAGCATGCTGTTTTTAGAATTGGGGCCTTCACTCATCTACGACTTCAATTCGTGTAGATGAGAACATGTCCGTTTCTACCAAGGACCATCAGAACATAGGTGCCACCTCCTCGCTGGCCGGGGCTGCGCTCACTACTTCTCTTTCTGTAGGGGAGGGGGCGGCTGGGGTGACTCGGGAGCTAGGAGATGGGGGGACCCGGAACACATGGTAGGCTCGGAGCAGCATATACTCAGGGGTTCCTGGGAACAGAAGGACTGCACGTGGCACTGCCCGACGTGTCGCGAGTGCAATGACTGGCGCGAGTGGCACTGCGCAACCTGTAACGGGTGTGGTACGGCGTGGGCATCCCCTGTAGTGGCTGCGGCGGGGTGTCGAGCGTGTATCATGGTGTCCAAAATTGCCCGTGATGGCCGCTGATCTCGACTTGGTTGTAAAGAGACGCCCTTTTTTTTTTTTGCCCCTTTTCGGCCAACATGTAGATACCTGCTATGGTTAAAGCGGAGAATAGGGGGCATATACTACCAAATATCTTCTGCCCTACCTACCTAGAAGCTAACTAGTATCGAATCTTAATTATAATTTGCATCTTCAACTCTGTCAGACTCACAATACGTAGGGGCTTGTAGTCACCCTACTGTAGAACGGCAGATTCTACAATACCAGGCATCACACGCAGCCGGGGCATACGGTATAATTCGTGCCTCAACCCTGGATGAGGGTCTCTTCTCCTCTTTTCGAGAAAGATTGAACCATGTGGCGCAACCACCGCTGAAGCTGAAATTTGATTATTGCTGTGGTGATTGCCTACTGCTGTAGCGACTCGGCCATTGACCTCGACGACTTACATGAGGCGAGGGGAGGTCTGTCTGCCAGAGTGGCTGGTGGTGGATCTGTTATTTGCTGTGGCTGTGGTGGCTGGCACCACACCCCGTCCGCCACCTGGGCACCACGTGCATGTCTGGCAGAACCCCGGGTCAACTCTACATAGTACTAAGTAGGTAGTAGGTACTTACTACGTATACGACAGGGATCCCTCTTTCGGGAATGAGACTGCTGTTGCATGTGACATCACCTTTGAGCTCCCAGATATTCTCAGTACGGCCCAAAGTCCGCCTCCCTACGCTACGATCCCTCGACCCCTCCAGACGAAGTTTCCTTACCTTATGAGAACATGATGACCAGGCTGCGGTAGTAACAGCCCCGAGCTTCTTATAGCTTCATTGCCCCGAACCGCGTGCGCATCCCGTTCTGCGATCAGCCTTCAAAAGCACCCTACGTATCCCAATATGGCCGTACCGTTTATCGGCCGACTGAACCCGTTTGTCTCCCTCGCCGGCTGGTGTGCGTGCCATGGCGCGACATCACGTAGCTGATGCAGATACAGGACCGAATATGTCGCCTTGATAGGCTCGTTCCTGTTTGTTGCCTTCGAAGCCATCATTCGAATCCTGACCCTTGCGCTCCGTACGAGTCCCGAACCCGGCCCTGCCACGTTCTGCCACTGACACGCACCGTCTGTCCAGCTACGTCTCTAGTCAATCTCTTCACCGACGCGTCACGGCGCATATTCAACAGTGTTACCTCGCCAGCCCATAAGAGAGCCGAGGAGAGGAAGAATGGTGCGTGCCCGTCGCACTATTCGGTCGTGTCGCTCGAACGCCCGCCACCCCCAGCTGACATCTTCTACCAGCCGTCTCAACCTCGATCCGGAATGCTTCCGACTTCGTTGCCATATGTGCGACCTATGGGTACGTTGCTGAGGAACATGTGGTGCAGACCAAAGACGGGTATCTGCTTGGGCTACACCGGCTGGCGTGGCGGAAGGGCGAGGAGGATACCAAGGTGAACGACGGGCCTGCCAGCGTGAAGAAGCGCGTTGTCTACCTCCACCACGGCCTCCTAATGAACAGCGAGGTCTGGGTATGTCAGACAGATGAACAACGATCTCTTCCGTTTGTCTTGGTTGAGCATGGATTCGATGTGTGGGTGAGTCCAGCCGCCGTCTGTCTACCTTAGCCGTCCAAAACATTGACACGGTTGTTTAGTTGGGCAATAATCGCGGGAACAAGTACTCCAAGAAATCCATCAGGTCTTCGCCGAACTCGATCAAGTTCTGGAACTTTTCCATTGACGAGTTTGCCTTCTACGATATCCCCGACTCGATCCAGTACATCCTTGACGCCACAAAGCAACCGTCGTTATCCTATATCGGGTTTTCCCAAGGTACAACACAGGCGTTTGCAAGCCTCTCGGTCAATCCCAAGCTGAATGACCAAGTCAACGTTTTCATTGCGCTGGCGCCGGCAATGACCGTACCAGGACTGAAGAACGGCATCGTCGACGCTCTTATCAAGGCGTCGCCGCAGGTTCTGTTCCTTCTCTTTGGTCGACGGTCCATCCTTAGCTCCGCAACCACCTGGCAGAGCATTCTCTACCCTCCCATATTCATCAAGCTGATCGACATGGGCAACAACTTCCTCTTTGGCTGGAAGTCCAAGAACATGTCGGTGAGCCAGAAACTTGCGGCGTATCCGCACTTGTATTCATTCACAAGCACCAAGTCGGTTGTCCACTGGTTTCAGATCATCCGGAACAAGTCGTTCCAGATGTTCGATGACGACATACAGACGTACCTGGGCATGAACACCTTGAACAAATACACCAAGGTGGCCAAATACCCGACTCGTAATATCAGAACACCCATTGTCATCGTGTATGGTGGGAGTGATTCATTGGTGGATATCAAGGTCATGTTACAGGAGCTCCCCAAGAGAACTGTTGCCACTGAAATACCTCACTACGAACATTTGGATTTCTTATGGGCTCGAGATGCCGACACTCAGGTTTTCCGACATGTTTTTGATGCACTAGACAACTTCACGAGTACAGAGAACCCCTTAAAGGAGTACGAAAGCTACGCCCGTGCAAGAGATAGGAGTCTGTCTGCTTCGGCATCATTCAAACAGTAGGTTGCTTTCCTCGTGCTCTCAACTACCGATAACCCAACCGGTTGTATGTTTAGTCGTGAGTCTAACTGTCTTAACAGCGTACGTGTAAATAGTGATGTAGTGGAATCTGATAGTACCTCTGTTCCGTCTAATAGCCAGGAGAACGGAGACGGCCCTGGTCCTCAGCACAAAGCAAGAGAGACGCAGCTGCCACCCCTAGCTATTCCCTCCGAGCTCGCGCCTCAGCACCCACATCCAACACATCCGTACACCCATCCCATAACGCCAATTGACAGGAACACTGCCTCGACCCCCGATAGGCGAAGTTCGGTGACTCTGGATGGCGCACAGGAAACACAAACACAAGTACAAGCTCCGTCGCCCATGACGCCGTCTCCTACGGCGAGCAAGCTGCCTCGACGTCGTAGTGCCCTCAGCATCAACTCACCAAGGGATGGCGGACGGGGTTGCATCAAGATCGGCACTTCACAACCTGCGGGCGGCGTCGTGACGACGGGAAGTAGTGACGAAGGACAGCATTATCGAAGAAAGGGGCAATAATTAAGTGTCAAAATTCGTATTCCTCGATTCCTTTTTATGTAACATGGTTAGACATATGTACACACACACATACAAGCAAGGTCGCGGCGCACGGCGTTTCGTACCGCGGGAAAAAGCATGGGCACCGACATCTTTGTTAGTTTTTAATAGTTGTGTAAACTGTATTATTGTCAATAGCTTTCTGGAGGCGCAGGCAACAGAGATACAGATGAAATCATATACATGATGTACCAACGACTGCATAGCTGAGCATTTCTTCCCACGTTGCATGATAGATGAAGCAACGGCTTCCGGCTCCCTTCGCACGAGCAGCATGAAGTCCGGAACTTGTAGCAATCTAAGCATGATTGCTTTCGCGTCTTTTCTTTTCTAGAAGAGCGGTAACACAGCAGAGAGTAGGTAGTAATTGTCAAACACCATAGTACACTACGTACATGGAAACATAATAGAAACCAGCACATTTCCTGGTAGGTAGTTCAAGGCCACTGCGTAGACTGGATCTAGATATCAACGGCAGGAGCTTGCCTACACATAGGTTGCGTTAGGTAGGTAGCGTTAGGAAATCTCAGAGTGGATGGATATATGGTAAGCCAATACAGACCTCAACAGAGAGACCGAGCCCAGCTGATTGACTCCTAAACCCTCTCCCCCGCACGTCAAAAGGCGTTTAAAAAAAAACCCTCGATATATAAACAGAATGGTATTACGACAGCCTCGCAGCGGGCTATCAGAGGTTGCATTTGAAGGATTTTTTGTTATTAATTAGTAGTACTGTTGGCTAACGTACAAAGCTAACAAAGTCCCGGACTGAAAACTCTCCCAACTCCCAATTCCCACCCTGACAATTTATATACATGTCCTTGTCAACAACAGTAACAGTTCAGACGTACCTAGTCGGTTGACGCAAAATCCTCAACCCGCGACTACTAACACCACACAAGCCAAGGCCAGTCCTAATGATACAGACCCAAAGGTTCATGAAGAGCAAAGCTAACTCAAATTCTGCACATGCGTATCAAAGACGTCATTCCTCCAGCCGCCCGCCTCAAACTCCTCGACCCTATCACCCGCCATGTCGGCCTCATCATGCCAGATCTTGACCACGCTGCCGGGCGTATACACGCCCCTAAAGACGCCCTTACCAGGTTGATCGACGCCGACGCGCGTGTAGAGGTCTGGGTCTTCCTCGGGCACGAGCCGCGCCGCCACAGCCTTGAGGAAGGTCCACAGATCGTCGGGGGAGGCGATGCGCGTGGCACGCAGGCGCTCCCGGGCATACAACAGCTCGCGGTTACCCGCGTGCAGGAGGTCGGCGATGGCGGTCGCGAGCTGCGCCTCTATGGTCGCTTTTAGGATGGGGCGTAGGATCGGCTTGATCAGCCAACCCAGCCAGGAGAACTTGCTCTTGTGCAGCTTGTAGTTCAGCTTGTGCACACGGACGCGCACGCCGCGCAGCGTGAGGATTTGCTCTAGCCGCTCGCGGCATATCTCCACTTCCAAATGGACATCGATACCGCGCTCGTCGAGCGCGAAGCTGCCGATGCCTTCGTCCGCGAGTCGGAAGAGCCCGCTGTGCGCGCGCAGCCAGAAGCCCACCTCGTCGGCGCGCGCCGAGAGCCCGTCAATCTTGATCAGCATCAGGTGCTTGCTGCTCGTGTTGGTCCGGAAGCGCGCCTTGCGGATTTCTAGGTCGTTGTACGTCTCGATCTTGAGCCGGTAGGGAAGGAAGGAGGTGTGGTTTACGGTCTTGCCGGGTTCGATGATGAGGTTCTCTAGTAGGAGGTCGATGGCTGGTGTGCTGACCTCCAGGCGAGGAATGGGGACGTATTGAATTGCGGCGATGATAAGGGGGATGAAGACGTTTAAGGAGTCCTGGACAAGGTCTGGGTTGGTGACAGAGTGAGGGGGTGATAGAACGCCGAATATGCGCATTGTAGTCGTCATGAGGTTGTGGACGTCGGCATCTCTGAGGACGCTCTGCAGCGTGATGGATAATTGCTGCAGAAGCTCATCAACATCGTGTCTCAGGCTGCTCTCCGACCCAACTTGCTTGCTCTTCTCCCTGAGGTCTTTAATTTTCTCATCGGCGTTGCTGAAGAAATCGGGATCCGTGAGGAGCTTTTGCAAACTATCTCCGATTTGCTGCATCATGTCTTCAAACTCGGGATCTTGGTCCTTGTGGCGAATAACCTTTTGGAGAAGTTCTTCGCACTTCTCCCATTCCTTCCTTTCGCCGAAACTCTTGACGAACTCCCAGAGGTTCACCAATGCACGATCAGTCTCCCGATTCTCATTGACGTCGCTCTGTGCGGTTTCCACCATCTCTTCCGCAGCACGCGAGTATACCAGGGCGTACCTCTTAATCAGGAGTGCTAATGTCGACACTGAATCCGAGTAGTCCTTGCGCTTTCTGAGATTTAGAACGGTCGCTCGAAGACGTCCCTTGAGTGCCTGGCCTTCGTCACCCGAGACTTTGTCCTTGGCACTCTCAACAGCTGCACTCGCAACATCACCGCCACCGTCCACTACGGCTTTGGCGACGTCTTGAACCTCGTTTTCGAGGGTCTCGGCGGACGGCGGCTTGCCGTTGGTGTCTTGGTGTGTGACACGATCTTGCGCTTCAGGCGATGGCTCGATCCGCTTCGCGGCTTGATCGGCGGCATCACGTAGTGCGAAAGCGGAATCTTTAAACACTTCTCTACCGACCACAGCGAGGTCCCCGAGGAAGGTGCGAAACTCCGGGTTGGTGAGAAGCAAAGAGCCGACGGTGCGCAGGCTCTGGTAGGCGGCGGCAGTGTCAGCCCTGGCCTTGACGCTCTTCGCCCTGGCGCTCAGATCGTCGACATCCACGGATACCCTGCTCTTAGCGAGGAACCAGATGAGATCTTGAAGTTGGTCCTCGCTGTTCTTGTTGCCCAGGAGGACAATGAACTGCTGCAGCCACTGCTTGGTCAGACGCGCGAGCCGCCGGCCCGAAGTAGACAGGTCAGGGTTGTCGGGGTTGAGCACGTCGCTTGCCAGGAGGGTGCGGAGAAGGACGATGAGCTGCTCGTTGCTGGGCATGTATCCCTTCGACAAAGCACGGTACATCTGATAGCTGTGAAGCTTTCGGGCGAGCTGCCGCTGCAGCTGGGTGTCCTGCTCATATTGCGGAAGCAAGGGCTGCTGCTCGGGGTCTGGGCCCCTTTTCCTCAAACCGAAGCACAACGAAAACATTGCGTGGTATGGGTGTCTGTCCAGCGGCCCGAGATGTATACTTTTGTGCAGTGTGCTGTTCTGTCTCTACGTGGAGCAGTGCGGCGAAAGCGAGACGGGTGTGCTACTGTGGCCGAGCAGACGGAGGAGTAGACGACGTCGCGTCTTGCGTGTTGGGTCGAGCAAGACACATGGGATTCATTGCTGAGTGGACGACCCCGTGCAAAGTCGACGGTCGATGCTCTCATCATGTCTCGTGTCTCAACTGCGGATGAAGCAGCAATGACGTCGTTTATTCGGAGCTCTTGCTCCACCGCTAAGTACTTCAATTGCTACATACATACCTAGGTAAGTGAGTACGTTCAGGTATATGTAGGTAGTGTTACCTTATCGATTATCGAGATTAGTTACTGTATATCAAACTATATGCACTGTATATAGACACTGTTTCCATATAGCAGGCACAGCCTTTCAGTTAAGACATGTGCATATTATATGTAGGTACACATGCATCTTCCTTTTAAGACACCAAGATAAAACACCGAGATCAGACACACTTGCCAAGTCATCAGTAATCGCTGTTCAAATGATTGGGTATCAATTGACAAATGAATTTGCATTTAGCTACGACCGGCACACTAACATCTACTTCACTTAAGAAGCACCAAGTCTTCTCTGGTGACCATACGAAGCGTGTGGGAGGACTGCTCATCTTCCCGGGCGGTTCCTGTCAACATATGGTATGGGGTTTCGGGCAGCTACACCTGCTTTTCTTTTTCCGCAATACGCACTACATTATTCCCTCCTCTTTTCTGCAAGTATGCAGCCTCTTCAACCACCCACCAGGGTACGTTGGTTCTACACCACCGATGCGACCCGTGGCCTGGTCCACGCGCGGCAACAAACTGCGAGCAATGGAGTATCGTACACTCCAGTAAAACAAGACGCCGGTTCCGTGGGCCTTTGCTTCAGGTCCTCTCTGCAACGCCGCAAAGCAGCCATGCTACTGCCTCGTAGGGTAGGGTAGGGTAGGGTTTCGGTTGGGTGGGAGAAGCCATCTGAGCTATGAAGCTGGTGCTTGTGGCACCAAGCTCAGCGCGTGGAGAGACGGCGGTAAGATATGCGGAAAGAGGGGAACGGATATTACTACAAGGTAGGTATCGGTGTGCACGACGAATAAAGCTGTATGTGAGCATACTACGAGGTTACCTATGTGGCGCTGGAATCCAAAGCTAGCACTTTGGTTTTATCACCGAGGAATTCCTGTCTGTGCTTGACAATAGCCTTGGTGATGCGATCGAAGTCTTTGACCCGGTTGGCTTTGAGTTCATTGAGCACTCTCTTGAGCCCTTCGATGAACTTGGTCCTCGTCTCTCCAGCGAACATGTCCGCAGAGCCGAGTTGCGTGATGATCTCGGCATCTAGAACGACAAGCCATGAAGTCAGTAATCCAACGAGGGGTTGGTTCCGGAGAGGAAGAAGTCGATTTAAGAGGTAAAGGTAGGCAAAGTTGGATCACTCACCCGGAAGGACCATGCTATCAAAATGTTGATATTCGCAACTAGGACCTTTGGGACACGTCTCTCCAGCAAGCGCATGGGAGCACACTTCCCGCATTGGGTCGATTCTAGCACTGAAGGTCATGGACTTTAGGCCGCCCGGGACCTCCTCAAAGTAGTTCGGGTGAAACCTATAAGCACGAAAATATGAAAGCGGGCTCTTGTAGGAGAGTAAATCTTCCAAAGGCGGCGCATTTCTCTGAGCATCCTGCGAGCTAGTCAGTAGGAGAGGCTCCTTACAGGAGCGGTTTTTTACTTCATTGCTTGCGATCTCTGGCTCCTGATGATTTCGGTCTGTCGATGTGTGATTCGGGCTTGGCTCTTCCAAAACGTCATCAACGACCTGCAACTCAGTGAGCGATCAGTCACCAAAAAGGGGCGAGTACTCTATTACTTCGGTATTGTTTTGCTCATCCTTCTGAACACCATGAGAATCGGAGATCTGAGCTGGTGTGGGTTCATATGACTCGTCATCGCTTTGGGATAGCTCGGCAGTGGATTGCCGCATCGAGACGTCGGACTCGCTGAGTTCAATATCCGGCTCACTTGATGGGGTAGCGGACTCGGCTATAAAACCAACCTCAACATCCGCGTCAGTAGAAATTCCTTCGGCGGTCTGTTCCATATCTTTCTCTAAGTCGGCTGCCGACGTTTGGGCCGGGCCACCAGTATCTAGAGAGCTGGGCGAGACATCAGCGGCAACAGTCTCGTTGATAACGGGAGTATTGTCGGTGCCTGGAGAAGGCGCGCCTGCGTCAGTCATCTGGGTATCTATAGCATGAGTGTTGTCGGTTAAAATAGCCGCTTGTAGCGCCTCATCATTGTTTAGTTCGGCATCCATACCGCCGTTTACACCAGCTGAGGGTGATTCTCGACTGAATGGTTTCGCCTCGTCCGGGCGCTGCTCTTGGAGGGTTTGGTGATTGTCAGAGGCTGTAATCTGTCCTAGTTGAGGTGAACCTGTGTAAGCGTTGGGAGGCTGCGCTGGTAGTCGCACCTCTAATACAGGATACTTACCATCCCTAGTCTGCGGTTGTTGTTCGTCTGGTTCCGGAGAAATTGCAGTGGAAGATTCGACAAGGCAATCCATTTCGGTTCTAAGTTTTCGTTCCTCATCCAAACTCGCTTGGACTTCAAGTTCTAGTCGTGCAGCCTCAGCAACAAGTATTTTGAGTTTGTCCTGTTTTTCCTTGAGAGCAGCAGTGATACGAGGTAGCTCGTAGCTCGCGATCCTATCGCGCCTGCTATTAATGATCCCCTTGCCCTCCAAGTTGCCCTCGTTGGTGTTGGGCAGAATAACTGATTGTTGTGCAACCGGACTCGAAGGTTTAGGTGATGACTGAGTTGTGACTCTCTTAGCAGCCTTCTTCGCCTCAGCTTCAGCTATTAGTCGTTTCGCCTCTTCAATCTTCTTTTGCAGTAGATCGATTCTAGTGCCATGGACAGGGGGCGTAGGGGCCGAGCTTGAAGCCGGGCTATCCCGTTGTCGTCGATTTAGCCCGTCGGAGAGCGGTGGAAATGTACCTAATGCCTGGCGAGTAGGGGCCGTGCTAGAATCCGCTGATGGCGGGAGTTCTTCCATAGGAGAGCCTATGTCCATCTCTACGTCTTCGTCATCGCTAACGTCGATAACTAACCTCTCGTGGGTTCGGGTGCGCTTTAGTAGCTCGAAGCGGGGTGTGTGATTGTCGAAATCAGAGGCGACCGGGCGCTTTAAACTCCGACTTAACCCCTGTGCCGATTGAGGGAGGGACAGTGATGGGAAGGACAACCCAGGAATGCCCTCATCTCTTGAGTTACCCTGGAGCTCGTTTTGTTGGCTTGGATTTTGTTGAGCGGATGCAGCAGATCTCAAATTAGGTGTTGAATTGCCATTGCGACCTGTATCAAAGGGATTTGGTTCCACTGCTGCTGGGGACGAAGTAGTCGTGCTCTCATTTGAAGTTACTCGTGCCTTTTCGGCTGCTAGCTGAGCCTGTTGCTTCTTAAGTGCGGCAAGCTTCTGCTGCAGAATTGCATTATTTTCGGCCCTGGTTTTGGTGACAGCCGACTGCGTATTTGCGGGGTCTAACTTTGTTCCTGCTGTTGGGGGAGCAGTCTCGACGGGAGCTGAAGCTGGGGTCGGAGCAGGCGATGGAGCGGAAATGGGAGCAGCAACGGGTGTGGCAGGTGGTGCCGGCGCAGACAACGATGCGGACGCTGATGTGCCCTGCCCCGGCGGCCGTGCAGCAGTCGTCTTCTGCGCCATTGCGGCAAGCTTCCGCGCGATTTTGTCTTTGCGTTCCTCAGCAGCTGACTTCTCTGCTACCTTAGTCTCACCGCTTTTGCTCTTGTTATCCTTCTTGTTCGGTTGTTTAGCGTCTGGTAGCGGCGCTTGCGTCTTATGGGCCGGCGGGCTCTGTGGTTTAGGCGATACATTGGACGGGGCAACCGCTCTCGCAGGCATTGATTGCGCATCACTCGTAGTTTTAGCAGCAGCCGTGGCCGCCTTAGGAATTGGCACATCGAGGCCCAAATCCTTGAATAGAGCCTTCACCACATTTGTGTCGACCCCTTCGTCTATATAATCCTGATACCGAACCTTCAATGGCCACAGTCCCAGAATTGCCTCTTGGGCTTTTTTCTTTGCTTCTAAGGGCGACCGAGGTGGCGACGAACCATTGGCGCGAGGTTCGCGGTTAGAGGCTGAAGTTGGATCAGTGTTGCTGTTAGCACCCGAAGCAAGAGTAGCGCCGTTAGATTGGGGCATTGCATTAGATGTCGTAGGTAAAGCTAGGCTTGTTTGCTGAGCAGATTTGGAAGACTCGACTCGGTCGGTAGCTAGATATGCTCAGATTTCATCTTGCTATCGGCAATGAGGTTACTTACTCTTCGTATCACGAGATGTGGTCTTTGCGACGGAATGCTTGCGATGAACCTCTCTAGGGGACAGGTATGGCGAGTACGACCCAGACCGTTCGCGGTCCGGATAGGACGGTTCCCATTCGTCATCAGGATACTCCTGCTCAGTACCAGGCACAGTATTCGACCGTGCTTGGACAGCATTATCATGGGCGACATGGGGATCATGGGGATCGTAGATCGAAGACCCATCGGCATCTCCAACACTGCCGTTGTGACTATCCAAATTGTTTGGAGTGTGAATAGGTTTATTCTGGAGTGGTGCTTGGGAAGGAGCGGTCGGGGCTTTCGGCTCATAAAGATCCTCGAACTCGCCTTCACTCAGCTCGCCCTCCTCCAGGGCGTTGCGTGGTTGTTGGTACGGAACAGGTGGCCTCTGTGGGAGCGAAGCGGGAGGTTGTTGCTGGCTCGGGGGGTAGGTGTTTGTTTGTGGGATGTGTCCCTGCGCGGGCCATTGTTGAGCAGCACCGGGAGGGAACAAGGGGGTCGGAGCCACGGGCCCCCCGCCGAGTCCCAGTCCGGGTATCCTAGTTGAATTGTGGCCGTATGCGCTCTGGGAGGTTGCGTAGTTTGTAGGTAGCATGGGCGCGGCCTGAGCTTGTGGATAATAGTAGGATGGCTGGGCGCCCGCCGAAGCGGGCAGCAGAGGGAACGAAGCCGCCGGAGGGGCGTAGTGGCCAAAATGCTGGCCGTAGCCGTGGGGATGCTGAGCCATGGCGGAAAGCTCGCGAGTCGGTAGAATGAGTGTTTGGGCGGCAGTGATGTCGGGCAGCGCTGGTGCTGATGGCGATGGTCGATGGTCGGTCAAAGTGTGGGAACGCACGAGGTCGATGGCCCATGCAAATGCGAATACAATTAACAGACAACAAATGGCGTTGCCACCAGAATTGAACGTGACCAGATAGTCTTTATGTCGGCCCAGAAAAGATTGCTCTCCCAAAGTCGACTTGAAGGCTCATTGCAGAGGGGATTGCTGGCGTAGCAAGAATGCTGTTCGGCTAGATTATGTGAGTTATGTGAGCAACAATGCGCGCGCAACCTGTGTGGGATACGCCAAACGGGGCCCACAGGGTCTAGACAAGACAACGGAGAGAAAGAAAAAAGAAAAGCAGGCAAAAGAAATGTGATGGCTAGCGATCGAAGGAAGCTCTGTCTTATGATCCAACGCAATAAGTAGATATAGGGCGGCAAAAGCTGCAGACGAAATGGTATCGCGCGCTGCTGATGGTCGTGGTGATGAGAGACGAGAACTTCACTTGCGAGATGTGTAGGTAATCAATCGTGTGCATGTCGATCGACTAGCAATGTAGTACGGTACCATCGAAGGTTATGTAGGCTGGGTTGCCTGGATTTAAAGGTGAAAGGCGCAGGATTGGATCAATGTGCATTTGTCGATTGGGATGCCCAGTCTAGAGACCCGCTTGTTCCTACCACTACTGTACGAGTACGTGCTAGGTACTGTAGATGCGAGGACAGTGTGTAGGACTTATGGGACTGTAAGTACTCTCTCAGTGGAGATAGGACTTCCAGGAGTACTATGTAGCTTGCAGCTGCCAACTATCCGACGCCATCTGGAGAAACCCGCCCTCTGCTGGCCCCCGTGTGAATGAGGTGTGCCAAGCATTAAATGTTTACTTGTGCCCGTTGCTATGCGCCAATCCCCAGTCCTAGTATCAACAAATTGTCTCCAGCTTCGCTATAGGTCCAATACACGTCTATAAGGCACCAGTAGTCCACTACGCTCATCTCACGATCACTAGGAAGATTAATACACCCTCTCTACCGGGCCGCCACAGACGGAACAATTAAGTTACCGTTTTGCTTCGCTATTTTTCGTTGGCTTTGCACTGCATCAAGACGCGCGTGCTGCGCGTTTCGTAATGGCATCGCACCCTGCCGATATTGAATTGCCTGGCTACGAGACACATCAACCACAGCAAGCCGAATCCGCCCAGTATCGATGAGCACCATACGCCGCCCGTGGATCGCTCGAACATAGCATCAGCTTCTGGTGCTGCCATCATGTCAGTACGCAACAATCCCTTCGCCCGCATGGGCTCGCCATCCTCATCGCCGGCTCCCAACGCCCCGAACAGGCCCAAGTCCGCCTTGTTCTCTTCGCAGCCCGCGTTTTCGAGTGCGCCGACACTCTCCTCCTCGTCCTTGCACAACCGTACCCAGTCACATACAGCCCTCGCTACGGCTGTGCCCCCGCCTGTGAACGGGCATGCGCCTCGGCAGCAACGGGCCGACTCCAAGAGCAACGGCCCCGGCTCGACCACGTTTGCCCCCTCCTTTATCAAGACCGAAGATTTGAGGCGGAGCATAGACGTCGTGAAAGGCATCGAGGGCGAGAATGACTTTTCAGGGAAGAGATATGTCTGGCTTAGGGATCCGCAGGCCGCCTTCGTGAAAGGCTGGGTCGTGGAGGAGCTGGGAGGGGGCAGGCTTCTCGTCCAATGCGACGATGGTAGCGTAAGTGAATGCCGCCCCGAGAGGGGGGAGCGTGGCGCCTTGCTGACACCACCCTCTAGCAACGTGAGGTCGATAGCGAAAGCGTAGATAAAGTCAACCCTGCCAAGTTCGACAAGGCCAACGATATGGCTGAGCTGACGCACCTCAACGAGGCATCTGTTGTGCACAACTTACACATGCGCTATCAATCCGATCTCATATATACCTACTCTGGCCTCTTCTTGGTCACCGTCAACCCTTACTGCCCTCTACCCATCTACACCAACGAGTATATCAATATGTACAAGGGCCGGAGCAGAGAGGATACGAAACCGCACATCTTTGCTATGGCCGACGAGGCGTTCCGAAATCTTGTCGACGAGGGCGAGAATCAGAGTATACTGGTTACTGGAGAGTCTGGCGCCGGCAAGACCGAAAACACCAAGAAGGTCATACAGTATCTCGCTGCTGTGGCTCACTCTGAATCTCCAGTCAAGAATAGAGGACAGCATTCAACTCTCTCGCAGCAGATTCTACGTGCGAATCCCATATTAGAAGCATTTGGTAACGCCCAGACTGTTCGAAATAATAACTCGTCGCGCTTCGGCAAGTTCATTCGCATTGAATTCACACCCAACGGATCTATAGCCGGTGCCTTCATTGACTGGTATCTACTGGAGAAGTCGAGAGTCGTGCGAATCAACCCCCAGGAGCGCAATTATCATATTTTTTACCAACTTCTAGCCGGCGCGGATGACCGAATGCGGCGCGATTTTCTACTTAACGGGCTCAACGTCGGCGATTTCGCCTACACTCGCGACGGTCACGATACCATCGTTGGCGTCTCGGATATCGATGAGTGGAACTCGTTATTGGAAGCTTTTCATGTAATGGGGTTTACCGATGAGGCTCAAAACGCCATACTACGCACTGTGGCGGCAGTCCTCCACCTGGGAAACATCTCAGTCGTCAAAGAAAGTCGCATGGCCGACCAGGCTCGTTTAGCTCCAGATGCCAAGGAAATCGCTGCTCGCGTTTGTATCTTGCTAGGAATACCGCTAGAACCATTCCTCCAAGGCCTCCTACACCCGAAAGTCAAGGCGGGCCGGGAGTGGGTGGAAAAGGTGCAGACTCCCGAACAGGTACGTCTAGGACTAGATGCGCTTGCAAAAGGTATCTACGAGCGTGGCTTTGGGGATCTCGTCACCAGGATCAACCGCCAATTTGACCGGAACGGATTAAGCCTTGACGAATCCCACTTCATCGGTGTTCTCGATATTGCTGGGTTTGAAATATTCGAAGAGAACAGTTTCGAGCAGCTGTGCATCAACTATACCAACGAGAAGCTACAGCAGTTTTTCAACCACCATATGTTTGTCCTGGAGCAAGAAGAATATGCACGGGAGCAAATTGAATGGAAATTCATCGACTTCGGTCGAGATCTCCAGCCCACAATCGATTTGATTGAACTATCCAACCCTATTGGCATATTTTCATGCTTAGATGAAGACAGCGTTATGCCCAAAGCTACCGACAAGTCATTTACGGAGAAATTGAACTCGTTGTGGGATAAGAAGTCTACCAAGTATCGTCCTTCCAGGCCCGGTCCTCGCCATGGTTTCATCCTTACACACTACGCTGCAGAAGTCGAATATTCCACCGAAGGCTGGTTAGAAAAAAATAAAGACCCATTGAATGACACTATTACGCGTCTTCTCGCCGCATCTACAGATAAGCACATTGCTAATTTATTCGCTGATTGTGCCGATGTTGATGAAAGTAACGGCAACACTCGGAGTCGAGTGAAGAAAGGGCTTTTCCGAACTGTCGCCCAAAGGCACAAGGAGCAGCTGTCCAGCCTCATGACTCAGCTTCATTCAACACATCCACATTTCGTCCGGTGCATTCTTCCAAATCACAAGAAGCGGCCAAAGCAATTTCATGCATTGCTCGTATTGGACCAGCTAAGGTGTAACGGTGTCCTCGAGGGGATAAGGATCGCTCGAACCGGGTTCCCCAATCGACTGCCATTCACCGAATTCCGCCAACGATATGAGGTGCTCTGTAGAGATATACCCAAAGGCTACCTAGAAGGGCAGGCGGCAGCATCATTAATGCTCGACAAGCTCGGAATTGATAAGTCTCTATTCCGTGTCGGTCTCACCAAAGTTTTCTTCCGAGCTGGCGTTCTAGCAGAATTGGAAGAGCGACGCGACGCTTTGATTACCGAGATAATGTCTCGGTTTCAGTCCGTTGCACGTGGTTATATTCAGCGCCGAATTGCCTACAAGAGGCTATATCGTACCGAGGCAACTCAAGTCATCCAGCGCAATTTCAATGTGTACCTCGATCTGTGCGACAACCCGTGGTGGCAACTTCTTATTAAGATGAGGCCATTGCTGGGCGCTACTCGTACGGCCGTAGAGGTAAAGAGACGCGACGAGAAAATACGGGAACTTAACGAGAAGATGCGACAAGATCTGGAAAACAGGATGCGGCTAGAAGAAGAGCGCCGCAACTGTCACGCCGAGCTGATGCGGACGCAGCAGATCCTCGAGAGCGAACGAGCTTTAGCGCTTGATAAGGAAGAGATATTCAAACGTCTTCAGTTCCGAGAAGTAGAGCTAGAGGAGGAATTAAAAGGCGCCATGGACGATCAAGAGAAACTAGAAGAACAACTCGATGCCCTCCTTGAAGCAAAAAAGAAAGCTGAGCAGGATGTCGAACAATACAGGTCACAGCTTGAGCAAGCCGCCGGACTCATTGCACGGCTTGAGGACGAGAAATCAGAGCTCGATTCTCGGGCTTCAAACCTCGAAACAGAGCTAACCGAGTTATCAAGAAAGCAAGCAGACCGCAGTGCGCAAGAATCAGCCCTAGGGGACGAGGTCAAGATGCTTCAAAGCCAGCTGTCCCTGAAGGATCGGAAGGTACGAGACCTAGAAGGAAGATTGCTGAAGAGCGACCAAGACGCAGACATCAAGCTTGCAGCTGCGCAGAAAGAGCTACAGTCGGTAAAAGCTCGTGAACAAACCCTTTCCCGCGATAATCGTGAGATTCAACAGCAATTATCACAACTGTCTACGACGTCCACAGAGTACGAGGATCTTATTACAAAGAAGGAGAGCGAGCTTGCCCTATTACGAGGAGACAATAAGAGACTCCAAATAGACCAACGGAACTTTGAGGATCAGAAGAAAAGTTTGCTCTCCGAGAGAGAGAAAACGGCAGCACGGTCACGAGAAGTCCAAGCAGAGATGGAGGCCATGCGCGCTGAGCAGTCTCAACTTCGGCGCGAGGCCGAAGACGCCAAACAAATACTTCAAGCCCGACTTTCTGAAGATGTGCAAGCGAATCAGAATCGTGAACTACTAGAATCACAAATCAAGGACCTGAAAGACCAACTCTACAAAATACAAACAGATCTAAGCAGAGAGCGGCAATCGAGAGACGACGTCGCACTCCTTTCTGAACACAAATATCAGGAGTTACAGCAAGAACACGAGCAATTGAAGGAGGCAAAGATCACTATAGAAAAGGAGCTTTACCTCCAACAGGACACGATGCGTCGGACAATGGAGGCTCGTGCCACAGCCGAAAAGGAACGTGACGAAGCTCGTGACGAGATTCGACGACTCCGTATTGCAAAGACCCAGGCCGAGGAGGCGCGCTTGAACGCCGAGGAAGCAGCCGATCGTCAAGCAACGCGCATAGCCCGTGAACGAGAAGCTAGACTACAAGACGACCTCGATGCGACACAAGAGCGACTCAAGTGGTACGAAGAGGAATGCGAGAAGCTCAATCGTCAGGTAGAGGACATGAACAAGTTCATGATCGAGTCGGGCGAGTTTGGTCTCAAGAATGACCAGGCAAAAGAACGACTTGAACGAGAGCTCGTCACCGTGAAGGGTCGTTTGACTGCTTCCGAGAACGATAATCGTGCTCTGCTCAATAAATTGCAACAAAAGGGACTGGAGATCGCTCGCTCTACCTCGAGGGCTACCGAGGCCTCAAGAGGACAGATCATTACTCTTCAGCGCGAGAAGACCAGGGTTGAAGAGTTAAACACAAAACTCAACAAACAGCTTGGTGATGCTTCACTGACCATTGCTGGCTTGGAAAAGAAGGCTGAGAAGCTACAGCTCAACCTAGAAGACTTGAATCATGAGGTTGCTCGCGAAGCCAAGTCCAATCGAAACGCGGAAAAGGCATCCTCTAATTTTACAGCCCAGTTAGCAGAGGCGAACCGGTCCATCGAGTCTGAACGCCAACTAAGGGCTCAAGCTCAGTCAACGGTTCGTACCATGCAGGCGACACTGGATTCGCGTGGCAAAGAGATCGATGAGCTTCGTGCTCAAATGCTCAGAGTGCTGAAGGCTGTAGACCCAGAAGTCTCTGTTCCAGCTTCGATTGACGGATCCCATGATAAGATCATGAGCAAAAACTTCGATATGATTAGAAAGATTGAGGAGTTACAGCAGAACCTACGAGTCCAGAAGACAGCTCGGGCCAACGCAGAAGCACAGTTAGCAGAAGCGCGCAACAGCCGAGCAGAGTCCCCAATGAGGCCAAAGTTGGAAGAGATGCACCCTAACGAGGCTCCTTTCAACGGCTCGCCAACGCAGAGACGTACTAAACTTCATGTAAGACACTATTCAAACACGTCCACGCCGACGCGTCGGTTTGCAAATGAGAATGATGTGGTTCCGGACTCTGGTAGGTCTGACCGGACTGCCGACATTCTCAGTTTCAACAATCGCCAGGACCTGAAGACCGAGGTTGAAGAGCTACAAAACCAACTTCAGCTGGCTCAAATGCAGAATCGGCATCTCCAAAGTCAACTTGAACGCTCAAGCACTTCAAGGGAGTTCAACCCAGAAGAGAGCCCTTCCGTCCGCCGTATGCAAAAGTTAGAGAAAGCGAACAGTCGACTGCATGACATGCTTGATGATTCGGCGAAGAAGGTGTCTTACCTGGAGAAATCAATGCAGAGTGGTGAGCTATCATTACGTGACATTCAAACTAGGTCCCACGAGGAGATCTTGGAACTACTAAACAGCCAAGAAGACTCTCGGAGATCTCTGCTACATAGCCACAACGATGCTATCGCCGAGCTTACGGATGTGAAAGAACACTTTGAGAAGATGCGACACGATCGTGCCAATGTCGAGGTCGAGCTTCGAGATGTGAGATCAGACTTGCAAGAAATGACCGCCGCTAGGGAACAGGAAGCCGCCAGCCGCAGTCAACTCCTGCAAGAGTACGCCGACCTGCAAATACGGCTAGATGCTGAGACATCTAAGTTGGCAGACGTTCTCTCCAGCCTCGAAATGTACAAGAGTCGCGCCGATGAGTATTTCAGTAAGCTTGAGCAGGCTGAGATTGCTGTCTTAAAGGCCAACCGAGCCGAGCAATTCGCCAAGGCTCAAGCTAGGGAGGCCGAAGAAGCTTATGCCGAGATCGTGTCCCAGCGAAACAAGTCAGATGGCAGCATGGAAGACCTACAGCGCCAAAACCAGCGACTCGAAGAGAAACTCGAGGACATATCAACGGACCTTGAGGCTGCTACCCAAGCTAAGAAGCGCCTACAACATGAGCTTGAAGACTACAGGAGTCAAAGGGCTATTGACCTCGAAGACAAGGAGTTGAGCATGGAGCAGACGCGCAAGAAGTACCAGGCTGAGTTTGCCGGCTTGACCAAGGAACTGGACTTGGCCCGCGAAGAGAAGCTGTACAAGCAGGCCGAGATAGCCCGACTACGAGAAGAACTCGAGGACCTGCGTTCCAAGTGGGATGATGAAGTTCTCAACAGCTCGACTTGGTCGAAAGAGAAATCTCGATTAGAGAGTACACTCGCCGACGTCATGGCCTCTCGGGACGAGGCTGTTAGCGCTCACAATGAAGCCCAAGGCAAGGTAGTGTCACTTCTATCACAAGTGAGAAGCCTTCGAACATCCGTCGACGACATAACGGCGGAGCGTGAAGTCCTCATTCGCGAAAAACGCAGCATCGAGACCAGACTAGAGGAAGCTAAAGCAGGCCTGGACGATCTCTCAAAGAGCGAAAGTCCGGCTTTGCGGAACGCCGCCAGCACTGACAAGGAGATCCTGGATCTCAAGTCTAACCTTGCTCAGCAGGAAGACATCGCGGCCGCGGCAGTCGAGAAGATGCGGCGAGCCGAGTCTCTAGCGACCGAGATACAAAAGGAGATCACAGCGGAACGTGAAACGAACGCCGAGCTCTCCAAGCAAAAGGCAGCCCTCGAGAAGAGCCTCAATGAGATCCAGGTTCGGCTAGTCGACCTGGAGACCAAGGGCTACTCGAGCGGCAGCCAAGACATCAAATTCCTACACAAACGCATCCAGGAGGTCAGTAACGCGCCAACCCCCCGCCCCCAAGATCAAAACGAGGATATCCTGCCAGGACGGCCTCCAACAAGACCTCTCTCATCCCTGTTTCGCAAGCTCACAAGGCGCAACGCTAATACTCTCTCTCAACAATAGCTCGAGACACAACTCGAGACGCAGGAGAACGAGCGGTCTAAATCGCAGAGGTCGACACGCAACGTCGACCGCGTGGTAAAGGACTTGCAATCGCAGATCGAGCGTAAGGACAAGCAGACTACACAGTTGAACGACGATGTTTCCAGATTGCGCGACAGAGTCGAAAAACTCCTCAAGGCGATCGACGAGCTCCAGGCCAGTGAGAGTACAAACCAGCTCACTGCTCGACGGGCAGAACGCGAGTTGCGGGCAGAGAAGGAGAAGGCGCTACGCCTAGAGCGCGAACTGGAAGGGTGGAAACACTTACGGATGGAAAAGGGTAGCGTGAACAGCGGGAGCGTGCGGTTTGGCACACCCGCGTTGGAGGGCGGGTCCAGGAGGGTCAGCTCGATGAGGAATGGGGCGCCCGGCGCAGACGAGACCGCCAGCCTCGGTGGCACGGGAATCGAAGTGCCTAAGCGCAAGAGCAGCATAGGGCGCACGCCGAGTCTGACTAAGGGCTTCTTGTAAGGCGTGCACATTGTTGGGTGGGGGAGGACGAGGAGCAAAGCATCATTGGTTGGTATATTCATTCATGGTGGAACTGGCGTATTTGTACATTTAAATATGGTGTTTCCCCAGGAGCCCGTTGCACTGCCTGGCTTATCGCGTGTAATAAGCATGATAATGAATTGCATCGAATTGGCATGAGGAAATTCTATTCCAGAACATGTCTTGAATGCTTTCTCCTTCTAATTCCTATTAATCTGCCAAGTATGACGATGATGTGAAGTGTCTTTTGATCCCGTTCGTTACAGAATAACTCGTATGATAGCTTCCATTCACATTCCTATGCTTCAGCACTGACAGACCTACCGAACAGTCAGGGATGTGCACCACAGGCAGCAACACTTTATACTTTCCATGTTATACTAATTCTCATTCAATCTGCCCAACCGCAGGTTCAACAGATAGAGCTGGCAACAGACAGGTTTGTGAGACAGACTACGTCATAAACACCCCGTCTCGAGCCCTGGCTAAATAGAACCGGTTTTTTTGAGAGCATAATACTCTTTAGATACAGTCGTGGTCGAGTGGTTTCATGGAGACTAAGGGGCAGATCCAGACACATTTGTACTGGGGCGAGGGTGGCCTAGCTCGTCAGGGTGATGTGGCAATTCAACTGACACAGCATCCGGCGTCCCCCCCTCCCTTGGGGTCGTCAGGTGGAATTATAATGCCTAACAAGTTGCAAGGACAGGCAAGACGAGTATGCGAGGTTAAACTCATATGAAAAGCGAAGAAACGGGTTGTTGCCGCCGCGAATGAAGTGAGCTGTACGCTGAGGCTGACTCTACTTGTACACACATATCGTATGCTTTCCGCTGTATAGATGAGCTGTAGTCATAATAAACTTGGATTTCACGTGCCGAGGTCGTGATATGGGGACATTTGTACACTTCGTTTTGTACGTTTACGTTAACTCAGCCGACATGCTCTGTGACGACGGATGAGACCTTGGGTTGGGTGCACATACATACATATGTACATACATACACATACATATACACACGGCCATGGAAACGTTTCGTACACTGTTACAAAATCACGTGGCAACGCGAGACTCGACGTCAATACTACACAATGAACATTGCCAGCCTTGTTTCTCCTCGTTCTTCGATTTTCTATTCGTGTCCCCGTTCCCGTCTTACCGCGTGCCTGTACTTATACTACGGTAGAAATTACCCTGATCCGATTCGAACGACGACCAAGTACAATAGGCAGGGCGAAGCTGGTTCGTGCTTCCTTACTGGTCGGGCGAAAGCGTGCTGAAGCATAGAATGATACAGACTACCTACCTAGACGGATGCCCGGTGTATGCCGCCTTGACCGAAGCTTGCCGTATCTTGCTCCTAGGAAGGGGCTCAGCTATGCACGATGGGGAGGCATTTAAGTGGCTCTTGAAAGAAGCCTTAAGCGGAAGACTGTGCTGAACTACACCTTCACTCCGCGCTGAGCTCCTCGCGGTGCCCCTGCTTACATTTTTTGCTCTTTCTCAAGTTTGATGCATATGAGCATTGTATAGCCAGCATAGATATTTATACCATCCTTCAAGAGGCATCCCACGTAACTCAAGCCACCGAGCTTAGCGAATCTACCATTGTTGCCAGTTAGCGTTTAGGAAAGCGAAGGAGACCCGATCATCCCCTACAGGCTCCATCACTGGAATTGGGACTCGGACTCGAAATTCGGACCAAGGCCGGCCGAGACGATAGCTGACGTACGACTACCCCACACGGTATGTAAGGCATGCCACGAGCCCAGCAGATTCTATTTTCGTACCTTACAACATCCATTTGGTGGTCCGGCCACGCGGTGCATGCAGCATCGGCGGAGAAGCGATCCTACGGGTTGGGGAGGTGGCGTCACGGGGTATATTCGATAGAACGGCTGTATGAGTTCCCGCTTTATCATCTTAGCGGGGGGATAAATAGTGAGAAAGAAAAGGGTCGATTATGGAAAGCCCATATAGGATAAGAAGAATCAATTACTAACAAATCCCAAATCCTCCTCATCAGAAACACCCGGAGCACGTCGCCCTGGCCTTCCGCCGAGACATAGACGCCGCCTCATTCTCGGACAGGACCTGGAACGGCACCGCGCCCGTCTTCCGGACGGCTGTGGCAAACGGACGCCGAAGTCGGGCCGTGCGACACCGGGACTCTGTCTGGCCCCATCCATATGGAGAGGAGTCCCCCGTCCATGTGTTACCCGACATAGGGGATGAGGTCGGGTACCACCCTCCTGATCCTACCCCGGTGAATAGTTATTATCCACCGTATGTTAACGTTTCAGACTGGAGAGGTCTCCGGTATGCTCCATGTAATAGAAGTGTGGCGAATGAACCCATGAGAAACGAGGCGCGGAAAGGGAGATTACAAGGAGGCAGCGGAGACCTAAGAAGACGAGGCGAAGGTAATGGGAAGGGAAGAGGGACTTTGTGAGAATAGGGGTAGGGGTCGTAGGGGTCGCGTGCAGGATCCTGGGGACGAGCCACTGGTTGAGATGATCAAGTGTAGAATGATTATCAGGCATACTTTGAAATGGTATGAATTTCAGTGGCTTTCGGCCCGCTTTACAGCCAGCTATCAAACTGGGATATAAGGAAGTATACCAACCTACTCAACCTCGACATCAGGTAGCGCCATTACTATGGGCACATCACTGCCCGAGAACAAAGATGTCACCATTCAAGCCTCACACTATGAATCAAACAACAAATGAACATCAAGTTCGGCGATTTATTTATCTTCTAGTATTCTCAAGATGGGGTATTAATTATTACTACAGATTCCGTCCTCTCATCTTGCATATGTCCAATTCGCAGGGGTATTCCTCACACCATCACTTCCCCCTGGCCTATGTCTCTCTCGCTGTTTTAATCCCGGATATATGCCGCCAAAATATGCAAGAGTATAAAGTTTCATCTCGTAAGGATCGTAAGAATGAGACGACGCGTGTGCTCTTTTTGTGCCCATGTTGGACCCAGGCCTGGGTCACATTGTATCTTATACAAGAATGCGTTTATGACAAGGAAATGTGTTGCCGTTGACTGGCATTGCCTTACAAGGCAGCGATGGCCATGGCCATCATGCCAAGGAAGCCTAAGCCAGCACCCACGCGCGAGGCGCCGCCTGTCGCGATGGCTGGGGTTGTGGTCGGTGTGGTGACTGGGAACCCAGCTGAGGGTGATGTGGTGAAGGTGGTGATGGCAGAGCCGGTCGGGTAAGGCGGTGCGACACCACCGGATGTGGGGGTAGGGGTGAAAGCAGGATATGTGCCAGGAATGACAGCGACAGAGCTGGACCCAGCACCAGCACCAGTGGCAGTGATGGTTGTGAAGATGACCTGTGGGACCGTCATGGCCGTGCTGACGACGACAGTGCTGCTGGAGCTTGGGATCACCTCACCGACGTCGTCAGTGCAAGGGACGACAGTAGTGGCGATGACCTGGATGGTAGTGTAGGAAGCAGAGGGAGCGGGGGTGGGAGTAACGGTCAGCACGGTGGTGATGGTCTCAGCGCCGGTGGCAATACCAGGGTTTGAGGGAACAAATGGTGCGCAAATACCCTGGAAGTAGCTAATGGCCTCGGATATGGCCTCATCAGACTCTCCATGGGCGTACAGGCAGGCAAAGACGTTGTTCACAAAGGCGCTGTCAGGGCAGTAGCAAGACGAGTCTGTGTTGTCCTTGCAGCCAACATCAAACATCCAGGTGTTCAAGCACGATGGGACGACGCCAGGGCAAGGCAGCGTCTCAACAGGGTACGAAGGAGAGCTTGAGGTCTGAGAAGCCGGCGAGGTAGCAGATGAGGCAATGGTGGTCGATCCGACTGGCGACGAGGCAGGAGAAGAACCAGTCTCGACAGGAGTGGGAGTAGGAGTGCCGGCTGGCTGGCTGATAGTCTCAGTGACTGGGCACACAGTGGTGGAGACAGGAATGGTGACGGTGGTAATCGCGGTAGAGCCGGCAGGGCAGTTGGGAACCTCGGGACCGCAGCTGGTGATCGTCTGGACGGAGGTGCTGAAAACAGTGGAAGTGGTGATGTAACTGGTCACTGAGTAGCTCGGGGTCTCGGCGGGAGTGGACACAGCAGCAGTTGAGCTACTACCAATAGGGGTCGACACAACGGGAGTGGACTGAGCAGGCGTAGAGACAGCTGGGGTAGACTCAGCAGGTGTCGATTGAGCCGGGGTAGACTCTGCCGGGGTGCTTTCAGCAGGGGTAGACTGGGCAGGAGTCGACTCGGCAGGAGTCGACTCGGCAGGGGTAGATTCGGCGGGAGTAGACTCTGCGGGAGTAGACTCGACAGGCACACTGGTAGTGCTAGGAGTGTACACAGGGTAGGAACCAGGGACAGAAACCGAGCCAGGAGGTGTCACCGAAGGGCTAGAGACAGGAGCAGTACTCGAGCTTCCAATAGTGCTGCTCTGGGCGGGAGTAGAGGGCGTCTCAACTGGAGTTGACTCAGCCGGAGTGGACTCCGCAGGAGTGGATTCAGCGGGGGTGGATTCAGCGGGGGTGCTCTCGACCGGAGTGGATGGTGTCTCGGCCGGTGTGCTAACAGTGTATGATGGGTAGGTGAAAGGCACACTGCTGGTTGAGGGGGATGAAGGGGTGCTGGCGGGGGTGCTGGCCGGTGACGAAGGAGAGCCAGCCGGATATGAGGGAGTGCTCTCGGGGCCCGAAGGAGTGCTGACAGGGTACCCAGGAGAGTTGGCGGGATATGTAGGCGTGTTCACAGGGTAAGAGTGCTGCTTGGTGGGCTTGGGTCCGTCGCAGTCGAAGCCAATGTGGTGAATGCCATAGTCGCAAGTATCCTTTGGCTTATCAGGCTGGCTGGGATAGACGATAGTCACATCGGTAGCGCCACCACACTGGGTGTTCTTGACAACAGTACCGGAAGACTTGCAAGAAGAACGGTGCTTGCAGCTGGATCCATCGGGCATGGTATAGTGGAACTCGAGATCACAGTCGAATTCGGGGGTGACCTGAAACTCGCGGATCGAAGTCTTCTCAACACCCTTGCTCTTATCACAGCTAATCTTGGGGCTGTTGTCCCTGTCTTGGGTAGCCTTGCCGGTGATGCACTTTGGTTGGAAGCTCCGTCCGGTAAGTTCGTCCCGCTTGCCAAATTTCTGCGAGCACTGGTACCCAGAGTATGTGAAACCCTTGTAGCTTCCGAAGTTACCAAAGTTCAGGTCGCCCCAGTCGAAACCCTTTGACATGTCATCTGTACATTGATTGTCCGAGTTGTCAGGAGAAGTGTATGAAGGTGCATTGTGGAAGCCGTAGCCCTGATGCCATTAGCTAAAGAGATATGAGATGTAGAAGCTCGGAGCTTACGGTAGCGGTGACCTGACTGAGGCCAGCAGCCAGGGCAACGAGGGCCAAAGTGTTCCTCATGTTGTATGAAACTAAAACGAACTTTTCAGTTCAAAATTGGTAGATGATGTCTGCCGTATAAGTTCTATAAGAGCGAATGTGTCTTATATCAAGCAGAAACGACAGTATGTATGAATAAGAAATGAAGTCGAAGTTAAGCAAGCGAATGATCTTGACTTCTCCAGGAAAAGGAAAGAACCGATTAATTATACCCTCAGGGAAACGAGGACCACGATAGAAACAAGAGCCTTGGAGGAGATGAGGAAATTCGAGTCACAATGCCGGGAAGGGGACAGAGACATATATAGCATCTCATGATGGACGCACGCGAGCCTCTCGTCTGATGAGGGCCGGGCTGCGGGTCAGACCATGAACGAGACCCTGCACTGGCAGACCAGGGTCGAGAACCACTGTTTCTCCACGTCGGCCCTTACACATTGTCCCTTGTTCCATGGCAGAGAACAGCTGGCTGTACTGTACCGGGCGACGGACTGTGAACTACTCGAGCCTGACAGCGAGCATTGTGGCTTCGGTGCTTCCACGCCCGGGGTGAATCGGTGGGCTAGCTAACTGCATGCTGTACTTAGATCCGACACGACTGGCCCAGGTGGGCCGGCAGCAAAAGCCTCTCGACGCAGAACAGAGCCGAGAGGCTGAGCTAGAGCAGAGCTAACCAGAGCGCGCGGCTCCCTGGGCATTGACGTTGTATTTTCAGGGGTTGGCGTTGGCGGTCAGATCAGGACTGGATGGATGGATGGATGAGCTTGAATGGATCAGGGAGATCCTTGGGGCCTCGCATGCGCTAAGGGAGGGGCCCAATGCAGCCTATCCGCTTTTAGTGACAGCGGGTCACTCGGCGGGCCTCCTTAACGATCCAGCCAGTCAGAGCGACCCCCGGCTAGAAGCTCCAACCAATAGGAGGCCCTGCGGCCGTGCGATTTGGCCATGAATGGTAAGTCCATACTCTGTGCTCGCTTGGGCGGGGCTGTTGATGTCAGTGCATTGGCTCTGGTTGTACAGCGCTAAATGCGCTGCGATGCATCGGTACTTTGCTGCTGGCGAATGCTACTGTAGTGTACAGAGGTAAGAGTGAAGAGATCTTCTTCCACATACAGTACACTATTAGCAGGTACCTATGGATTGCCTTGCAAACAGCTCCTAGGTTAGTATGCTGTTTCCTAAGCCAGGAAATGCCCGAAAATCCTGCGGGCGACAATTGGATGACATCCCAGACCCAGAAGAAACGACCTGGCCCAGATTCGGACGTCAGACAATTCGCCTGCTTTCCCGTCACCACAAAGAGCAATACGAGGTGTTCGCTGTTTCACTGGTGATTTGCTCAATCCGAAACAGGCACAGCCACCGCAGCAATCCCCTAATGCAGGTACAGCGGGCAGCCAGGCAGTCAGGGCGCTCGCCACGGTTACACCTACTATGTATGCACTACCTATGGGGTCCTGTATGTCAACCCGCGTCAACCTCCCTCAAAGCCCTTGTAGGATCTCCCGGTGCCGAATCACAGACTATATCACAAAACGGGTTGTTTTGAAAGGCGTCCAGCTGCAACCAGCTCTTACAACTTATGATCGTCCCGTCTCGTTGGATCCTACAGTGAACGATGAGGCGGCGGCACGGTTGCAATAGGTAGAGCTCGAGCAAGCTAATGATGGAAGTGAAGCCTTCGGCGTTGCTTTTCTAAATTTGTCTTGGCCCGACATGATAACTCCCCGCAGAACAAAGAAACTGAAAACACCACAGCGCTAACCAATTGGTTGTTATATGACGCCGGCCCGTGAGTTGGTAGTATACTATGTACTAGCTAAGGTTAGGTAGGTACTTACATAACTACCATTGCACGCGGTTAGTTGGGTATACTAATTCGAATTCCTCCACCATCTATCCAGCCTCTTGCCATATCGACCTAAACATCATGAGATCACTTTCAACCATCATATGACTAGCGCCCGGTATACTTAGTATATCATACCAACGGAAAATCGAGGTATCCCATTAGCGAGTCGTCCTTTTTAGGGCATCTTCACCGATTAGCAACATTAGCTTCCGCATTGGGAGATCTGATGCAGGGATTACAAACTAGGGAGGGTATCCTCCCTCGCTACCTCTTTTGGCGCTCTTCGGGCATCCTTGCGCCGAATGCCCAAGTATACATAGGTACTATGTAGTCTGGACTAGGCATCTAGCTGGGTTAAGACAGGAGGTGTCCAGTCACCCAAACTTGTCCGGCTCTGTTTCAGGTCTCAGCCATTGGGAACCAACAACATGAACCACCACGTCATAGTTTCACTGGGCATTCACGTCTTTACAAACTATAGGACTTTTGAACTCGCTCAAGGGCGGAGGCCAAAGCCACGGCAATATCTCAGTCAGGCAGGAAGCGCTCATCGTTCGAGGTTATGGAATAGGAGCACTTGATGTAACGCAAGGTAATATTTTAGGTAATTAGTCTAGATCGGTTCTTGTTTTACGAGGAAGAACAAATTTACCCTCGTTGAAAATGTGCTAACCCAGCCTTAGTATTATCTAAGCAACTTCTCCTTCCGCTAAGAGACTTTCGCGCATTACCTGAGACCTACCCTTGGCAAAGTGCAACCTTGCAACCAATCCTGGGGTATATCGTGAAACCCTCCCACTGCTAACACACATCACCAGCTTCGGTGAATACAGTAGTTTGCTACTCATAGAGAGGACCCATGACCAATAGCTTTCAAATTCATGTAAGTCGGTCTTTTTCTTAAGCATCGAGACGAAATCTATTGCCTACCTAGGTAGAAGTACCTAGTATGCTATGAACGAACACAGCCCCCGTTGCACTATGTTCCGATAGATGAAGATGGCTATTCCACTCTGTATTTAAACAATTCCACCTCGATACACCCCCGAGATCAAAGCACCATGCTTCTGGGCTGGAAAGCCCAGTCAGCGCCAATTCCCTATAATGGTCCGGATAATTAGTTCGACGGGCAAGACTGGCCCGAAACTCTTCAAAAAAAAATTTGGTATAGCCTATCATTACCATTCCCGAGCAACAATACTTCAAATCCAATCATAGCGGCGGTCGTTGACTTCCTTCGTAGGTACGGTACTGTACACGAAGAGTTGCAATTGAAAGTAGGCAAGCTCTGTTTTATCGTTACCAACAAGACATTATCAAACCAGCCTCAGAGAAAAGGGCGCTATTAGTGTGCATGGGCGTCAGACCCTTAAACTGGGTGGCATCCGGGTCACCCGCGAACCCTACTCTTCTATCTATAAGTCATACCTTGGGCCTATAATGCTCCATCTCTACATGTACCGTAGATTCAAAACTACTTTAGGGTGCTGTATATTACCAATACCCTATTTCTTGAACTTCTTCACGAATAATCCATACGGTGCGGAGTGAGGTTATGAGCAAATATCCAAGGAACGGAGCTTCTTTCTACTACGTAAGTACACATTTCCTGCTCTTGGCGATGCTACGTTGCCAAAAACAAAAAACAAAAAAAAAACCCTAGTGTCCAGGTCGAATGATGACAAACTATAACTAAAGCCGGAACTTTCCTCCCATTGAGTGATACACTAGAGACGAAGCGAGACGAAACTATCCACGTCGTTTAATTAATCCTTGTCGTATTCCGTTAAAGAAAAGGAGAACATCAATGCGATGCCTCTACATACTCATGGTAGGCAATAGGAGGTAGATAGTATACCAGCACATCTGCCGACTACTGAAGAGCTTTTTCCTGCCTGAAACCTCCTGAGCCCCTGAAATAGGTAATTGACTAAGGCGTTCTCGCCTAACCGCATATTTCACCTACCTATTGTTAAGAAACGTCGTTAGCGGGAGACAAGACGATGTGTACACCAAAGTAAGAAACCAACAAAAGAGCAGATTAACTGGATAGATAGGTGGTATGATGATCTAGATCAATCGTCAATCCAAATCATCCGATCACGAAGATCCTATCCTAAACCTGATGCGATGATCGATCCCGGCGCGAGAAGGACGGCATCCCAGAAGTTTGGTTTATTCTAATCTACCAGTGAATCCACGTGCGACACCGGGGTTCCGAACTCTATCGTACGAAAGCGGTGCTATTACACGAAGATCTCTCGTGCAATAGGACCGAACGAACTTTTTGTACACGGCTCATGCTATACGCCATAATCCAAGCGTATTACAACAACGGCCGGCCTTGGAAGAGTACGAACAAGCAACCACATGCACCAAATATTGAACCTGTTTCATGGCTTAACAACTTTGGATAGATACCTACTTATTACCTATATTATATACGCCTTAGTACTCGACATAATGTATATCTCTTAAATCCGCGACAACAAAGCCGTGCTCAGCCTCCGCGCATGAACGATCGTGTTTCCTTAGCGACTATGCCCACGCTCCCTTAATCTCTAGGCTAGATACTACCTACCTAGCGTCAATGTGTCTGCCCACCTCTCACTGAAGATGAGAGGAGATCAGCGTCCAAAAGATCGTGAAGCACCGTAACCACATAATTCACATCCTTCACTCAAACCACTACCTAAGTAGGTACCCGCGTATCCCGTACATCATAAAGAGTACCGTATGTAAGTAGCCACAGCAAGCAAAACGCTAACAAAGCATGCAGCACGACACCGCTCTGTTCAATTCCCTTCAGCCGCAAATTCCGTTCCCATCATTCCTCAATTACGGCACATCACATCGCAAACGGTTCCGCCGATCGCTCATAAGCGCCCGAAGACGCAGTCCCACACTATGCTACTGTACAATATTAAGCGCCGTACCATCGCTCAACATTCATCGTGGGGAAAGCGGGCGCTAAAAAATACCTACGCGGGAGATCACCCCGTCTGGCGGTAAGGGGGAAAAAGCAATGAAGATCATCACTACAATCGTATCGTGCATCTATACTAGACGAAAGTCCAAAGACCCAATTTCTATTTCTATCATTCCGTCAACTGTATGCGGCGTAGCGTAGATAGAAAGCCAGATAGATCTACATGCACCTCGTAAATCTACAACCATAATCCCCCAAAACACCACCGCTTCCTTACACCACATCTTAACCCGCTAAATCCCAGCTTTTAACCACCAGCGCCCTGCTGTATCCTCCTAAACCGCTCCTCAGCCGCGCGCGCCCTACGCTCACGATCCAGCTTCATGCGCTGTTCAGGTGCGAGGCCGCGCGCTTCTTGCTCGCGGCGGTCCTGCGCGGAGCGCGGCACGCCTGCGTCCAGCACGCTCCGGCCTTTCCCCGTCTTCGCGTCTCCCACCTTGGGGCCCTCGCGGCGCAGCCGGACCTCCTCGGCGGCGCGTCGCTCAGCTTCCTTGCGTTCGGCCTCGGCACGCTCGCGCTCGTCGCGCCGCTCCGCGTCCGCGCGCTTCAGGGCCGCCGGGACATGCGCGGCGTCCCAGTCCCACGCCGACTCGCCCAGCTCGTCGCGCGCTACACGGAACGCGTCCCGTGTTGCACGGTCGCCGGCGAGGTCGAAGGGTGTCTTGCCCTCGTGGCTTTGCAGTGTTGGGTCTACGCCTGCTTTGAGCAGTAGACCCGAGACGAGCGGGGCGGAGTTCTGGCTTGCTGCCAGGTGTAGAGGCGTTGGCGCGTGGTGGTTCTGTTGCGAGTCGGCGGGCTGGAAGTAGAAGTTTCCTTGTAGGCCATTACTCTGCAGGTAAGAGAGGAGGGCGGGTAGCTTTGAACGTCGAATGAAGGCTTGGAGTTGTGATGTGTGTAATTGTGCCGTCTCTTCTTCCTCGGTCAGCTTCGGGGCAGCCGGCTTGCTAGGTTTCGCCGGCACTGTCTTTGCTGAGGACTCCTGAGCCGGCTTCGTTATGTGTGCAGGGTCGATCTCCCTGACCTTTAGCCGGGTAAGCTCGATGAAGGAGCGCATGAGTTCGTTTTGGGTAGCTCGGCGCGTGCTGAAGGGGAACCCCCGTATCCGTGGATCGTTCGCTCGTAGAACCTGGCCTTCATAGGGGCCAAAAAGTGTCCTCCGGTTTGTTGCGCCTGTCGCGCGAATGAATAGCAACTCGGAAGTATCGAGGAGGCCCTTCCAGTCTTGCAGGAGAAGACGAACTTCGTCTGTAAGGGCCTGTTCGTTGTAGCGACGAATGCTAGAACCGGCAGAGTGTGCATTTCCCTTGGCGTTGTCGTTTGCCGACTGTGAACCACCCTGTTTTCTCCTCGTAGTATACCGATGGAAGGTCTTATGTGCTAGGACGGTCGCCTCCCTATTCATAGGCCCGACTGAGCCGTGTTTCGTCAGCCGCGGCGCGAGCGACACCACCATGGCTGCGAAATGGCCGCCACCGATCATGCACAGAAAGAAATGTGGACCTTTGTATGCTTCGGGCACGAGGTTTCCATCAGCCTTGGGCTTGGGTATCGACACCGGATCCAACTGTTTTTTCTTAATAACATGTGTCATGCTAGCTTCATCTTTCAGCTCTTCGGGTGAGAATATCGTTCGGTAGATGCCAAAGCAGCTATTCGTCGGTAACAGTGGCGAACTAAACCACAGTAACGGAGGTCTACCGCCGCCCCGTTGCCTCCTCCTCGCGAGGTCGGGCTCTTCGTCATCTGCGCCGGCATCGCCGTTGTTTGTCCGAGAATTCCTGTCTGCTAGCGTGGCCTGCTTCTTAAGCAAGGTAGTCAGTGTGCTCTCCTTGCTGCCACGGTCATCTTCGTCGTCGTCGGATTCAGAGGACTCGGAGCCCGATAAACTCTCGTCCAGATCGCCGACTAGCTTCTCGAATTCGGCTTCGGAGACGGGTTGGTCCCCCCGTAGTCTCTGCTTCAGGTTGTAGTGATGCCAGTCGGACTTTTGGTGGCTTCGCTGGTCCTCGACACTCGCGAATGACAGGCCGCAGAGTGAGCATGCTTGGGACCCGACTAGGGTCTCGGTGGGTGCGTTATGGGAAGAATCTCGCGACGGTGATGTAGAGCGGGCTACGGCGTTCGTCTCCAAGCCGTGCGAATCGGCGTCGGCATCTGCTCTGAGGCAGAGGGTCGCGAGAACTTCGTGGGGCAGATCGTAGACTGTGATGGCGGGGTTGGTGATTAGCGCTGTCGCCAGTGAACAAAGCCGTCGCAGTGCAAATAGCTACCATAGAGAGGCCGCTTCAAGAGGTCTTCGGCCTTCTTTTCCGTGGCCGGTGCCATTCTCTTCTCTTCTCGCCCTGAACCAAGACTTCCAACTGAGTCGGGTATTCGAGTTGTGGAAACGGCGGAAGTTGCTGTGGTTGTTGCGCTTTCGTGTTGTCCAGAACTGTACAGTACAGTACTTCTGGCGCGTCGGGGTCCTTATGACGACAGACCGACCCTTGTCCGGCTCTCACTTTAGTGGGGTCACGCACGTTCTTCTTACCTGGTAGGTACCTCATGTACTGACTGTAGGTCTTCAGCAGCATCGACCGCACCGAGTGACTCAATCGGTCAACCTCACCCGCCTAACACGCACAGGCCGACCATGATTCATTTCCGACTCAATCAACCGCCGGGGCGCACTGCCACTCCTGCGCATCAGCATCCGTTTAGTCGGTGTCCCTGCCAAGCAGACACCACAGATTGTGCCACGAATGGCAAATTCCCGCCGATTCTAGTTACACTTACAGCGCACCACCCAGTAGGTCGGCCAAGGCACCACCGCATATACATCACGCATTTCAACATGGCCAAGTGCAACCTTCTCGATTGCGACTTTCGGACCAGCCATAGCACTCCGGGCTCAACCAAGCACAATGGCATTGCTATATCATAGCAAAAAATTGGGTTGGAAGCAGTCAGCGCCAACAAAGACTGTCGACCGAGCCCGAACACCACAGTCAAAGAGCCTTGTTTACGCCAACGTCATTTGCGAGAAAAGGAACTTGGTCTCATAGTGAAGAGACAGGAACGCCCGGCCAACAATCTCTTGTCCACCACGAACAATGGCATAGTTTAATGCATCGCATACATAACCTGTTTACTTTTTTCCCGTCCGAGGAATATTCCGCCAATCTAAAAGAGCCATCTGATAGGATCAACTTCCCAGGAGAGAGAGAGAGAGAGAGAGAGAGTACTGGCTACCATCTTTCTTAGATCACCATCTGTGCAAACAGTTGATTTTTATTTACGCAGATTCCTTTTCTTCAAACAATAAAGTAAGTATATCGGTAATCAGCCCTGCCATCTAGACGCTCCAATCAATATGTGCGGGTGCCGAAGAGCCACATATATCGGCCTGTGTACCCATAAGGAACGCCAGGTACAGCGTTGCGGAGTCTACCAACTTCGACGAGAAGGGTCTTGTTGGGCTTGGTGTTTTCCCAAGTGTCGTACATATGCTCGACGATATCACGTCCAACGCGTATGCAGGGATTGCGAGGATTACTTCCGCAGAAAGTACGGCGACCACCACTACAAGAAGTTCATCGATTATTTCCTTGAGTACAAGGAGCGCAACGGCTTTGGGGGTACGGCTATAGATCCCCGTACCGTACCGCGCGGGGCTCTCCTCAACCGTCAGTCTGCGCCGGCTCGCGTATTAGCGACCGAGACCAAGGGCCAAGGGAGCCCAGCGCCGGCGCGAGGACAACCCTTCCAAGTCCATCAGCCTATGTCACGTTCTATCCGCCAAGTGAATCGCCCTCTAACCCCAATGGTAACTAATGAGGAAGCGGATGAGGATTCCGAAGACGACGGTGATGACGGTTATGGCAATGGTTATGACGGCTGGTATCCAGCACCAACAGCTCAAGTGGCTGATGAAGACGTCTTTACCTCACCTAGAGTTGTTGCTAATTCCCCAGCGCGTCTTGCCAACAAAGAGCTTGCTCGGCGTATGATTGCTGAGCGGCAGGCAGCTCAGCGGCAGACAGCTCAAGTGAACGAACAAGCAGCTCGTGGGGATTTACGGTCACTTCGTGCAAACCCAGTTCCGGCAAACCAACAACCGGCCCCTGTTAACCGTCAAGGCACGCCGTTTCCACACAACAGCATTCCAAGGCCCAACGGCACCTCAAGCCCGGGAAGCACACCCGACAAGGTAAGCCTCGCGTTGGCGTTGCCCCCAGGAGCGGGTAAGTAATAGCTCAAAGCGGCCGACCCCGTTGTATATCCCCAGTAAAGACAAGCCTCTGCCAACTGACCCGAGTCTCTTCGCAGTCGGCGACTACGAAGACGAAGAGCGGGATGATTATATCAGCAGTGCAGATGGCTCTGACGTAGGCGGGGTGCGCATTTTCACCCCCTCGCCACCGCCCAAGTACAACAGCAACAATATCCCTGCTGGACACATAGTTCCCGAACTCGTGCATCTAGCGCAAGGGCTACTGCCACAGGTGATCCCAGAGATCCAGCAACCCACCCCGAGGACTCCAAAAAACCAGAAGCCGGTCGTTAGGAACGCGGATAGCGTTTCAGACGTCAGTATCGTGAAAAGGTTTACCAAGGTAGCAAAAGACTTGCATATTCCTAACATTGAGTATATTGATTACAACGGAAAGTGGGTGCCCAGAGTGATCACGCCCCCCAAGGGCAAACGCAACACACGTACGCCTACTCCCAGCTCCCCTCCAACGGCTGGGCCATCCGATCATAACGTCGTACCAGATCACATCGCGAACCCGGGCCCATACAGCTACAATAGTACGACAGTCATCGATATCGCCATCGCACCGAATGCCGCGTCTGGATCTTTAATCCCAGGCAAGGGCAAGGCCAAGGCCAAAGCCGATAAGCAAGACAGCAGTATCGAACAATTCCCCTCGACGTACTTCGTCCAGACACATCGGGGCGTTAATTCGCACACTGGCACCTCAGCGCGCGTTCAGCGCTCACCGTCCCACGAGAGCATCGCCGTGCCGCCGCCCAAGCGCCACGACGGCATCTTAATTCCATCCAGCTCCCACGCCAAAGGAGGTAAGTCCACAGGCGACCGCGAGGCTAGCCGCGGTGCGTTCTTCAAAGAGCGTGGACTTCCCTCCCAAACGTATATCCAGGAGGAGTGTCGCTCCGCTACCCTCGCGCAAACAGCCCCCGTGCTGGTGCATGCACCTAAAAGGCGCTATAGCGCAGCCGTTCAGTCGTGCTTCTGTGATGATAAGATGAAAATGAGCAGGAACAGCGATGATAAATGCCTCTCGTGTCGCGAGCGGGACGCCATTGCCGAAGACATGAATATGACATGGGTTTGAGTGAGTGAGAAAACACTGTCCCTCATCCCTTTACCTAACCACGCGCGCGCGCACGCAGACACACACACACACACACACACACACACACACACACACACAAAAAAGAAAGGGGGGGAGAGAAATTTGTCTTCAAGTGACTAAAAGTAAGTGAGATGAGTAAGTATTTCGTGTTTTTAAAAGTAACCTGCACGTATATATCCACCGTGTAGTGATAATACCTATTTCCTTCTTTTCCCTATCGTTCTGTTCCTATCACCTAGTTATTTTATTTAACACCATAGATTTGAATATAATTATTATAGACCCCTCGCCCCAATACGCGTAACTTTTTGTTTGAATTCCGTGAACCTAGTCGAATTGTGATCTGAGACGCGTATCGAGAAAACTCAAGATTGCCAGATGCAAGTATAATATTCCTACCATTGTAGCTCCCATATGTACTTAAGATCTGAGCGCCCTTATGCTCAATACGCTATCCAAATGCAGAACATGTACCTTACGGCTCATTTTCATACGAATACAAATAGTTCTCAGTGGGAGAAGAAACTCACTTCTTCTTCCCGCCCTTCCCCCCGCCCTTCCCCTTCCCCTGCCCACCACCTCCGCTACCCCCACTCGCGCCGCCAGTCGACATGACCTTCAAGCTCTTGAGCGGGATCGTATTGACGACATCCTCGGGTTTAATAGCCCGTATAAGCTCGACCTCGCGGGGCCACATGCGCTCCTTATCGGCGCTCTTCTCATCAACCACCCCCTTCTTGTTCGAGGCCGCCTTCCACGCCTCCAGGATCTCTTTCACCGCCTTCCCCTTCTTCTGCGTCCCGGGCTGCAGCTTGACCTTGTACTTACACTTGCCGAGGGCCGCGTAGGGGCCGCACAGCGCGACGGCCTCGAGGATTTCGTCGCCCGGCAGCGGCGTGCCGACGAGCGCGTCGAGCGGGCTGAGGTTCGCCACCTCGTCCGGATCTAGCATCTCGATGCCCTCGTCTAGCATCACCTTGCGCACCTCCTCGTGCTCGGCCGTCTCGCGCTGCTGCCGCTGCTTCTGCGCGCGCCGGCGCTCGCGTGCCGCTTCCAGAGCTGCCTCGCGCTCGGCTTTGGCTTTTGCCTCAGCTTCTGCACGTTGCTTCCCCGCCGATGATCCGATGAGGGCTTCGATGGCTTCACGGTCTTCTTCGTCTTGGTCTTTATACTTGGTGGCGATCTTCTTCGCCTTGCCGCGCCGTCCTCTCTTTGGCTGCTGATCCTTTTTGGACTGGTTGGACTGGCCACGGCTGGATGGAGCATTTTGGTCAGTGCTGCTCGTTGGTCCTGTATCTGCTTCCGTTGCGGCATTATCGTCTTCTGTGACTTGCCCATCCTGTTCTGGATCTTGATTTTGTTCACTTGACTTCGAGCCTTGGATTTCATCAACAACAGTCAAATGGTCCATCCGCTCCAATGGCTCCACCTCCTCTATAGTGTCTAGACGTTTGCTATCCTCTCCTTTGCCGTCGAAGGACTGGAGAGGATTTGCTCTTGGTTTAAAGTCCTCTTCAGCAGCGCTTTCTTCGGAATCGCTTTCTTCGTGCGCCTCATTTTCTTGAGGAGCACTAGTATCAGCGGGTATAGTATCTATAGATGCAGCGGGAGCTTCCGGCAGCGTTTCAGGTCGGGTAGGTGTATCATAGAGGCGATGCTTGACGTGTTTCCCCTTGCTCTCCTCACTAACTCTGAACATCAAGGCAAACCCCATGATGAGTTGAGAGGCTGGCAAGAAGTTCTTCTTTCCGCGAACCATGAAAGATCCCGTGGGTAGGAATTCTCCCGTTGGCGCGGATTTCGACACTTGGTCGGCGGTAACCCACCAGGCGGACATCGAAGCCTTCGAGTCCCACGCAGAAGAGGAACAGACGGAAAGAGACCCGGCTTGCGAGAGTGTTGAAGGGGGTATCGGAGCGTCAGGTGTATGGGGATTGTTCTTGATTACGACGCTCGCAGCACCGTGCAGATCGGCATGGACATAAATGTCTCCCTTTTTCAAGTATCGTCTATAAAGTAGCTCGTTTTGCTGACCATCCTTTCCGCCAAGCACCAGATAACCGTCGGTAGACACGAACCAGGTGTATTTCTCGAACCACATTTGACGGCGGATAGGTTGAAGAACAGGTTTCTCTTGTTTGAGCCCTTTCCTTAATTCGGCCTCGATTTTCTGCCCCGCGCTTTTTAGGGCAATCTCAGACTGTTGTTTAGTTTTCTGCTCCTTGACGGCAGCTACTTTCCTCTCGTCATAATACTCTCGTGCATTGCCGTATGGAGATATCCCCAGGTTTATATCCACAGACAGCCGCCTATTCTGGCTCTTCATACTCGAATTTGCGCTTCCGCCAAACCCGCTATCAGAATCGGTATCGGACCCCGTTTCGGATGCCTCATCTTCTTCGTCTTCCTCTGCTTCGCCAAGTAAAACTGTTATTGTGTTCTCATGAAGCTTCAAGGGAAGCGCAATGACGGCCGCCACAGGGTTATTTAATCGCCTTTCCCTATCGATCAACTTTCCGATATCTTCCCAGTCCATGCCTTGTGCTATTAATCCATTCACGGCATCCATGGCCTCCTGAACCCTTTCGATATTGGCTTCTACGGCATTTGCCTTACGGACGTTGAGTGTCTGAACTGCTTGCAAGCCCTCAATCCGCTTTTCCTGGTCAGCCCTGGCAGCCTCTAATTTTCGTTTGGCGGCGGCCTCCCGCTCAGTCAAGCGCGACTCGAGTTTCTGTCCTTCAATAGACGAAAAAAACTCATCTACTGTTTTGCCGAAGCTGTCGAAACTTAGGACGGTGTATGCCGGGTCTTCTTCAAATTGGCGTGGCAAGAAAGGGTGAAAATCATCATATAGCAAGCCTTTCCTTGATTGTTGTTCGCCCTGTATCTCGTCCGGTGGTTCCTCCACCCCCGGCCGCCTTTTCGCGAATATATAGCCCTTGCACGTATCCAAGCTAGTTACATCCTCTACTAGTTTCCGGCCTTCTTCGAGTGACCGAAGGAGATGGTCTAGTAATTGCTCATTGTCCCGGATAGTTGCTGGCTGAACTGCAGAGTCAAAGCCGGCAACCTTCATCGCGTGATCCAACAATATGGGAGGTAATTCGTTTATCATAACCGCAAGCCCCTTCCTCAGTTCGTCCCCTGGTTTCTTTTTGATCTTTTTAGCAGCCGTAGTCGACGCGGCATTCCTGTCGATAATGGTCTGGAGAGCTTCCCGCAGACGATCCTTGGTCAGGAGCGGAACACCGCCGTAGTTCTGCCTGTTTTCCAACGAGTATGTCAGACCCGGGCGCTGTGGTTCCTGGCCCTCTCCTTCGGGCACATTGCGCAACAGAGTCAAGATTTTGAGGTCGTTGTCGGTCAAGATGACATTGCCGCCGGCGAAGAACTCGAGGTATATCCTGTACAGTCCATCGCTGAATTGGAACTCTATGATCCGGTCGGTTCCGATTTGTGAGACGGCGGTAAGACGCCGGGTCTTCAGAACCTTGCGCAACTTCTGGACGAAGACGGAAGGGGCGGCAGCGGTGGTGCGTGCGAACTCGGTCAGGTGGCACCGAAAACCAGAGTCTATGAGGAGCTGCTTCTTGTTGTCGGGCTTGGCGAACTTGAAGAGCAATATCTTGGAGGACAGGTCGTAGATGTTGGACAGGCGCAACGAGACAAGGCCCGCGGAAAGCTCGTGGGCGATGACCTGGGGTAGAGAGCACACGCCGCATGTTAGTCTGGCGTTGCGTTACGTTGCCCGGGCCGGGGTCGGCTATCATGTATCATACCTTCACATCGAGGGAGGAGAATCTCTGCTTCATGTTGATTGTTCCGTTGCCCGGGTGGTCCGTTCGTCTATGCTGCCGCGTTGCTGTGTCTGCGACCACGGACGGCAAAATGTCCAGAGAAATGCGCGTGTCTCTTACCTGCGGCGAGGACGATCGTGGGGTTCCTAGATGCCAAGGCGCGTGGATGTGGGATGTTAAATCAGTGGAGCAGGCATAACCAAGCACCTAATCGTGTCAGGATGATTGGGTCGGGTACAACTGGAACTCGCTAGCTGACGTCATCAAACAAGAACCTTCTATTCCCCGAGTGATTCATACAGTACTTTCATCCTCGTACTGTCGGGATATAGTGGTATTCTACGTCTGCATTTTCTGTATCTCACTTCTGAGATGCCATGGGCAAATGCACTTTTCCGCTACGGAACTCCGAGAGATTTCTCGCCTGTTACTGCGGTTCCTGGGTTAAGGGGCAAGGTAGGCAGATTGAGGCGTTGTTAGCAGACCATGCTGCCAACTCCAAATATAATGACGAATGGCCTGTCCCCTTGCTAGCTTATTTCACTGCATTTTTAGCCGCACTGCAGGGTCTGTATTCTCCCGAGGAAATTGTGACGTTGCAAGAACTAAATGTCACTCCGATACGTAACAAGCATTTATTCCCTAGAAACTTCCTATGATGTTGCATCTTTCTCCTTCGTTCCGACTAGAGAGAGAATTTAGATTTAATTCTACTGGCTAACGTTTCTGCCACTGTGACTGGTTCATATTCGGTCGCCTAGGAACAAGCATCAATGTGCTCAAAGTTCATAACGTTACGCTTATGACCCGCGACCTAATGCTCTGCAATCTTACTTAACCTTTCAGGATTCTCCTCAGCTCTTATAATCCAAGATTAAAACAATCATGCTATGAGAATTATACTACGTGACTAATATGAATTACGCTGGGTCTAGATATACACGTAGCTAGTCTCAGTTCCTCAATATTATAATGACGAGGTTTAGAGAGACTGGTGTAGATAGGTTGCGAGGTTATGGGATCTAGATCAGTATATTAGACTCATTGACTAAAGTGTGAGGGACACAGGCTCCCCTTCACGATGGTGTAGTCATTGAAGGCATATCTAGCCCGCTTGAAGCTGAAGATGAAGCAGATTAATCGTAATAGCATTGATTAGCCTGCTTCTTGGTATCGCATGACTTTAAGTGTTAGATACGTATCTCTTTTATTTGCAGTTACCGACATCGTAGTGAGTGTCATACACAACAAATATGGTTGGATAAGAAATGAAACCAATACCCAAGCCAGTATAACATTGCATGGGGTTTAAATCGCAGGCTCTTAAATGGACATATAATCGGATAATGGCAATCTTCTATATGGTAAGGTAGGACGCCCTACGCTTTTCTCTACCTATCTGTTCAATCTACCAACGTAAGAGTCATATGACCAAAGCTCCGAAGGGCATTATTACTCAGACTTCTCTCAGATAGTGCACAGTTGTTGTGGGATGGGTACACTCTCAAGCATTGGGGTCATATTGGAATCATTAGCATGTTTTCTCGATTACTATTGCCCCCCATTTGCTGTAGGTACCAATGAAGTGCGCTTCTCCGTCAGTCGCGGTTACCAATTCTCATCTGCTGAGAGATATGTACCTAAGTATTGAGCTACCGATTCCGTATCTACGGAATACGATGCTATCCCTTCTATTTGGCATGTGATGCTGCTTAATTTGTCGTACCGAATCACCGAATCTGGTAAATTGCCAAAATAGTATTTCTCCGCAATGGGGCGCAAACAGTAGCGTCTCCAGTCAATGTTGTCATAGCAACGGGCGATCAGGGGGAGCTGGCGGCTCCAACTGCAGGGATCAATTTTTCTAAGCGTGTCGGGTGAGAGCTAAAGAAAGGCCGAGGCGATTCATGTTGGCCAAACAACAGCTGAAGACTGACGAACAACCGAGGTTATGTTGAAGTCAATGGACGGTCATCGTTTTGATTTAAGGTAGTAGGCATAGTTGCTTATATACTATACAGATTCGTACGTCTGTACTGGGAGCAGGAGACCAGAATCCTACCCAGACACAGTGTCGCCCAAAACAGCAGGGTTCAGCTTGCATCTATCATGTTGCACATCCGGGCTTGCATAAATTGTGGTACACAGCCCAATGATAGCAAACCACGAGGTTACGCATCCATGGAAGACGCTTCATGCTGGGCTGCAGGGCGTCAGCAAGGCCATCAGAATGCTGATACTCTGCGTCAGTTCTGCGTCTTCCCCAGCCACCTCAATGCGCTTGTCTGGAAGATGTGCTGGAGGGAGGGTGGCCGGCTTCCAGCCACGCATATAAGAGATTCTATCTATGGGTATGACGAGGATCTCTGGTTCAATCGCTTCGTTTCCCCGTATTCATAGCACGAAACAGCGATTGATCGCTGTTCGAACCGTTGTCTAGTGTACATTAAGTATAACAGCAAGGGAAACGGTTACAACTGTATACGCTATATCAAGTGACAAATCAGAAACGTGCCGTTGGCGCCAGAGCAGGTTTGCTTGCAAATGAGACTTCGGGATTGATCTACGGGTACACTAGGTATACTGTACAGTACTGATCGACGTACGGGCGCTAGGTGGTCGCAGCTGAGGCGAACATCGGGAGAGGTTGGGCCAGTGGCAGAGATGTGATGAAAAGTCGCAATCACAGTAGTGTCGTCGCTGCGTGTTCCTACGTACGTTACAGTTACGTACAGTACGGATCAAGTGCAGATAGAGTTATCGAACTACCTGTGTACAGATTGCAACCAAACGCACAGTGACTGTTACTACTGTTACTACTGTTACTACAGCAGTGTACGTACAGTACTGTGCAGTGGGATGAGGAGATCAAGCCGGGGAGACTTCCCCGACAAACCAAGTGGAAAGGGAAACGACACAAACAAGCTTGTGGCTCCTGCTCGTGAGTCGTGGGCAGCTGGAAGAGTGTCAATAGCGGTGGTTGGGTTGCTGCGAATCCCAGACTAGCGCGGCGAGGCAGTGGAGAAGATCCATCTCGGCCAGGGCTGTTCCTCAGGGGCTCGCTCTGATTGGCATTAGCGGCCCCCTCAGCGGGGCGGTGGTCTAGCCGCTTTGGCTCCGAGATAAATAGACCGCCAGTGCCGGCCCACCCGTGTAAACACGGCGGCGCCACTCGACCCCTGCAATTCCGCCGCCGCGCCATCTGCTCATAACAAGAGCCCTTGACGCCTGCACCAGCCTGCACTCCAGCCCGCCGCACCCGTTCCTATTTCTTGCTCGCCAATAGCCGCCTCTGCCCTTCACCTCCTTTTCTCCCAATTGATCTCTTCACCCAGCCCAACCACCTTCCCACCCAGCAGTATCCGCTCTTCTATTTCAGTCGCATCTGCCAGAAAGAATCGAGTCTAGAAGTGAGCGATCGTTACCGCTGCTTCTTCACCTCCCTTCTTTTCTTTCAGATATTTCAGAAAGAAGAGCAAGAGGAATCTTCTTGATCTTCCTTTCGTTCGTTGAGTTCGAAAGGTTGTCGGGAAGAGGATCCTTGCGCCGTTAAGGTCGCCAACCTGGACTTTGAAGCCCGCGTCCCCGTGCCCTTCAGCATCTTCCCTCGCACCTACAAGGAAGCCCCCGAGGCTGAGACCAAGGTCACCAAGACCCACGAAGAGCTTGAGATCAAACTTCCCGCCAAACCCGAGAAAGCCGGACGGGAAGGTCAATACTCTTCTATCTCCGCCTCTGCTCAGCTGCCTCCGCGACGACAGGAGCGCTACAGTGAAGAAGAGGTCCGTATCACGCGTGAAGAAGAACGTTACCGCCGTCCCGGTGTCCACCACCAAGAGCACTACGAGGAACACAGGTGAGTGCAGCCCGTCTTCATCGCTTGTCTGCCATGCAATTGGCTTCCACCTCTTGTAATTGTTGCGGTATCGTGGGCAACCGCGAAAACCAAAGCACACGGGGAGCAAGGGGAGAGGGGGCCGAGAAACGCGTGATGAACAGCCAAGGTAGTAGTGACATGTCTTCGCACTGTCTCCTTGAGCACTAACCACGATCCGACTCGACCCGTTCTGGGCCCCTTGCAACCAATTTCCTTTAGCTGCGACCATAAATCTCGCTTGGTCGAGATGGGTCCCAGTGCATGTCCGCCATGTAAACAACCGATCCAAGACAACTCATCTGACCGTCGCTCTTCAGCTACAGACCTACCAACGTGAACGTCTTCCACGAGTCTCACAAGCACACTCAGGCTCCACGCCCCCAATACGCATCGTCAAGCTACTCTGAGTCTTCCATCGAGGTTGACCGCCACCACCAGCCCCACTACTCTGCCATTGACCGCATTGAACGCGAATACCGCGCTCGAATTCAGCCCTCCGTTTACAGAGAGGACATCCGTGTTACCGGTGCCACCGTTGACACCCCTACCCATCGACCCCAGTTCGAGGAACACGTCACCGTAACCGGTGCCACCGTCGATACTCCCACTCACATCCCTCATTACGCCGACAAGGTCTCTTTCACAGAGGAAACCATCGACGCCCCCAAGGCTACTCCTTCGTACCACAAGGACGTGAAGATCACAGAGGAAACCGTCGAGTATCCTCGCCACAGCTCCGCCTACCAGAAGTCTAGAATGGGCTATTACGACGAAGACGGTTAGTAAACCAAACGAGTCTTAGCGGTGCTTGATACTAACGTGAGGCGAAATAGGACACTACCACTCTTTCCGCCACGGTTTGCACAAGATGGCGGACCGCATCTTTCACCCTGAGGGTGAGCGTGTTGAGGTGATTCGCGAGACCAGCCAGTCCTCCGGCCCTGCTCCTCGCCCCAGTGGCAATGGCTCCATCCCCAACACGGTCACTATCCCTTGCCACCATATTCGCATGGGTGATATCTTGATGCTCCAGGGTCGTCCCTGCCAGGTCATCCGCATCTCGACCTCGGCTGCGACTGGCCAGCATCGCTACCTCGGTGTTGACTTGTTCAGCAAGCAGCTCCACGAGGAGTCGTCCTTTGTATCCAACCCTGCCCCCAGCGTCGTCGTCCAGACCATGCTCGGCCCTGTCTTCAAGCAGTACCGTGTGCTTGACATTCAGAACGGTTCTGTCACCGCCATGACCGAGTCTGGCGATGTTAAGACCGGTCTGCCTGTCATTGACCAGTCGGGTCTTTACTCTCGTCTGTCGTCTGCCTTCCATAAGGGCAATGGCAGCGTCCGTGTTCTTGTCCTCAACGACGGCGGCAACGAGCTCGTCGTTGACGTCAAAGTTGTCCATGGCTCTCGCTTGTAAACATACACACATTCTCTTTGTCGCCTTTAATGATGTATGGACTCCATAAAACTCATTTTCACCTGGACGTCTGAGAAAATATCGTGGTGTGTCATTACTAGCGAAGCTGTGCGATAAGCGTGGGCGGACGCCATTTCTTAAGTAGTAGAAGATTTGTAAAAGGGGAGGATCTCATGGTAGCATATCAAGTAGATAGCTATGTATATCGTTGGTAATACAATGTTGGTATCATGAATGTTTTGCGGCCGTTCTGGTGCCCGACTACATTTTGACAAAATCCGGTCCTCCGTTTGCTGAGCTCTCTGGTCTAACCATTTGATTAGCTAAGACTGCTGGCTGCCTCATACGAACTCAAAAGTGCCGCAAGAGCATGCCTGGACAGTATGGTCTGCAATGTTAGCCTGAATCGACTGGTTCCCTAGGTGGCTATCTGATGCTTTCAAACTTGGATACCTCCTGTTACCTAAATGAATATGGATGAATGTATGGACGCCCTCGCTCGAGCGCCAAGGTCGACCATCAAGGTGCTTGGAGCCCATCCAATCGGCGATATCGGGTGGTCTAAAGTCAGAATCCCGCCATTGGTTCGCACCAATCACCACTCACAGCCCCTCCTCTGTAGCTCGTTATCAGTACAGAGTACATACAGTAGTCCGTCTTGTCCAACAAGCTTCCGGTCATGAGGGGGCAACAGCACCTTCTTAAACCGGACACTCTCACGTCTTCAGCACCGTCTTTTCTCGTAGGATATCGGCTTTAGAACGGCGTGCTGTTTTCTAGCTTCTTCCATCTCATTGTGTTGGCCTCCCTTTCGAACCCATCCAAGCTTCAAGCGGCTGGCGCCAGTGTTCATCATCATGGGAGCTGAACAGTCCAAGGCCTCACTTGGGGGCGAGAAGGCCGCCCTCGACCGTCTACGGTCACTAAAGCTTCAGCAGAGTGACGCAGGGGATGATTTCGTCCATGTACACGACGAGAAAGCTGCCTCTGATGGCAAGCTGGACCGAAGCCCGGAGGGGCTGGGCATACAGCTAACACGAGACTGGCAAGCAGAGCTGCTCAGTGACCCAAAGAATAGACTTGCGCTTTCAGCCCTCAGTAGTGCAAACCCCAAGAACGTCCTGATGTCGCGGTCGGCCAAGATCGCGGACCAACAGGTGTTCAACGTCCGCATCCCCTTTGAGGGCGCCCCGATCACCAACCAGAGGTCCTCTGGACGGTGTTGGCTCTTCGCGAGCACCAACGTCTTCCGCGTGGCGCTGATGCAGAAGTACGACCTCCAATCGTTCGAGCTATCGCAGGCGTATCTATTCTTTTGGGATAAGCTGGAGAAGGCGAATTATTTCCTCGAGAACATTATCGATACGGCCGGCGAGGACCTTGACGGTCGGCTTGTGCAGCGCATTCTGGCCGATCCTGTCAGTGATGGCGGCCAGTGGGACATGGTCTATAACCTAGTGGAGAAGTACGGCCTTGTCCCACAAGCTCTAGTGAGTAATTCTCAAGGCTCGTCCTCTTATTCTGGCTGCTTTTCGGGTGTGGAGTTTCCTTTTCGGGATATATCATGCCCGAGAGAGCGCCTAGGCTTGCAATCCAACTATATAGGTCACGCTCAAAACAGTGATAACTGACTCCTGGTGTTGCAGTATCCGGATAGTTGGAATGCTATGTCGAGCAGCACAATAAACTACGTCGTTGTTGGCAAGCTGCGCGAGTATGCGCTTGTCCTGCGTACCATTATCTTGAACAAGCCAGCTTCCGCTAGAACAGTGGCGATTCTGAAAGCCACTAAAGAAAGGATGATGCGTGAGATTCACACGATTCTCACTCTGACGCTGGGTCCGCCACCTGCGAGCGACCAGGTCTTCGAGTGGGATTTCCCAGATCAGAATGGCCAGGCGCATACGGTGCGTAAGACCCCCCTCGAATTCGCTCAGGACATCGCCGCTACCGTGCCCGGGAGTGGCTTCCGCATTTCGAACGACGCCATCAAAGCCATGGTGTCCCTGGTGCATGACCCGCGGCACGAACCCCTGTCACTAATGACCGTTGACCGCCTCGGCAACATCATCGGAGGGCGCGGCATCACGTACATCAACGTCGACATGAGTGTGCTGAAGCAAGCCTGCGTCCGCATGCTCAAGGCTGGCGTACCCGTGTTTTTCGGCTCCGACGTCGGCAAGTTCAGCGACCGCGTTGCGGGCATCATGGACCTGGGGCTGATCGATTACGGTCTCGGGTTCAACGTCGACATGTACGCCGCAGGCGCCATGGGCAAGGCTGGCAGACTCCGGGTCGGCGAATCAGCCATGACGCATGCTATGGTTCTCACGGCCGTCCATGTTGATGAGAAGACCGGAAACACGGTCCGCTGGCGCGTGCAGAATTCCTGGGGCGTCGATTCGGGAGACAAGGGCTGGTTCGTCATGAGCGACGATTGGATGGACCAATTTGTGTATCAGGCTGTTGTCGACCCGCAGCTCTTGAGCAAGGAGGTGAGGGATGTCCTTAAGAAGGAGCCGATCGTTCTTCCGCTCTGGGACCCTATGGGTGCGTTGGCTTAGATGGGGCGTGGTTTGAGCTGTGTGAAACTGTGTTCGTGGTAGAGTTTCTTCGGTTGCCTTGTTGTTCGCCTTGTGCTTTGGGTCGCATCCCGCGATTCAGGATTTGGAGTTGTGGTTATGGTATTGAGGGTGTGGTACTTTCTATACTGCTTGTACGTTTCACGACTTTATGCATGAATTAATTATATATATGGTTTCTAGCGCGAATCCTTGGAGCGAAACTTGAACCTTGAAACTTGCTATTAATATCATATCCTAGACGACTAAAAATTCACACCCTGTTAGGGAATATCGACTCGATCGCCATAGGTATGGCTGGGCACGTGCTTTAACAATGGCAACACCCATGATCTAATCTACTCCTGCGCCCATAATTATTCCGCGTTTGAGGAAAGCCTTACAAGGCATACGCTAATGGGGGCTGTGGTTTATAGAAGCACGTCCCTTCAAAATAATGTCGGTGAAATGATCTGAAATGATCCTAGACTGGCCACCCTCAGCTCTCTCTCCTATCTCGGACCTTCGCATTTTCAGATACTACATGAAACGCCAGCCCTAAAACACCACATACAGGAATTGATTGTACGAGTCAGCTTTACTCTTGCCTCCGCGACTTGCATTTCTATCCATCCACGAACCAACTAACCTCGGCCATGGACCCCGCTTCTATCATCGGTGTCGCAGGGGTTGCCATAAGCCTAGCCGAACTAGTTGGGAAGACAATCAAGCTGATATCTAACACCTAAGATCGGTGGAAAAATGCGGACCTGTGCTTTCTCAGTCTACGCACCTAGCTGGGAGCTTTGAAGTCGGCTTTGATATCAATCCAGTCATGGCTTGATGCTAATCCGGGTTCTATACGCTATCTTCTCGAAATGAAGTTAGACTCTACTGGTAAGTATAATCTCGAAATACTTTCAATGCGTTCTGCTGCTTGGATATCGTTCAATATGTGCTCTTAGTTCCCACCGAATACTGCTCGGGTTAGGTATCTATAGCGAGATGTTGCAAGACGCCCATCACTGAGATAGACGGGTCTGTGCGAGACGTGCACGATGCAACAGCTACTGGAGACCTAAGTCTTAAAAGGAAAGCGAAATTAGTGCTCTCGAGTGCTTCGATGGAAGACCTCCTGGGAACGGTCGATCGGCTGACGAGCAGCATGGCTCTATTGCTAACTGCGTGTAATGTTCAGGGCCGTTTCGAAATGCTAATAACATCTTACTATCACTCTGGCCCGACAGAAGTCCTTTGTAGAGGCACTCGGTACTCAGAAAGCCTTGGAACAGACCAAGAGTGGCTTTGCTTGTAATTAATAATGTCCCCCCATTTCCGCCTAGATGTGACCATTTCAATTTTCGATACTAGAAACAGCGAGCACTCTAGGTTGCGTATGGATCATATAATTCTGACAGTCCTATGGCGAAGTGCTTGGTGTACGTGATACAGAGTCATACTCTAGCCGGGCTACCACACGAGTCACTCAACCATCTTCCAAATCATTAATGGTATTCGACTTTAACAAAGAGCTCTTCTCTACCAAAGTCTACGGCTTGTTGCATAGAGTAACTCAATTCGACAAAAATGGGCTCAGAATCTGGCCCAAAGCACGAGACTATCCGAGAAAATGGTACAAAACTGGCAAAGAAAGCCAGCATCCTGCTGCTCGGAAACACAAGCCAGTGTGCCGATTTTTACGCATCAATAGCATAAGAATACGTGCAGCCCTTAGATATACATGCTGCACACGCCGAAATCGACGTTCCTTTGCTTCTTCCCCAATCAATGCGCCAGTTACTCGAAGACGCAGGAGACTTCGGCAAGCGGCTCAATATTACTCAATCATGGGCGGAAGACTATAGTTATGCTCGTGTAATGAAACAAATCAAATATGATCTGGCCTACTTGAATGACATAATCACCCTACCTCACATCCTACCCATGTCTGCTGACATTTACCGAGAGCACGAAAGGCTATTGCAGCCTTCGTCACATGTGTAGACTGTCAAATCACTGACTATTGACAATAGGGTCACTTTGGATATGCAGACAGTTATCTGGAGAGCTCAGCTTCCAGAGAATGCTTGCCTATGATGCCCGTTCTATCCGTGAATAATGCATTCCAAAGAAAAGAAAATGCGATAACCTATCGCTTTATTGGTGCCACTCGCCTGATACCTTCAATGGATGATAGTTTAACTCAGGGGCAGTTCAGGTTCTTCTATACGTCGTAGACTTTGAGGCTTACGACCGCAGATCCGATTCGGTCGTATCATTAGCCTCGTCGCCGGGCTCTTCTTCAGAAAGGGCCAAAACACTGGTTGGCGATGTCTCGGGTTTCGCCGCTTTGACTGTTTGACGGGGGTAAGTTAAAATGCTCTCATTATTCAATCCCGCGGCGTTTGAGGCAAAACTCGAGCCCTCCCCTTCCGCCGAGCTACAATGGGGACAATTCTGCGGATGATGCCATTTGCTACATAAAGAGCCGGTTTTCGGCCGCTGGTTGGGAATCGGATGTCACCTACTTTCATATCGCAGACCCCGTTCAGTTTTCTTAAGCCCAGTGGTTTGATATTTGCGTGAAGGAGGCCACGTACAACTCACTCTTAGACAAACGAAGATTGTGTAACGGTAATATTGATGGAGGGTCTTCTGGGGCGAGATGAGAGGAGAGCGGTCTTGTGTTGTTGTGGATGACTCTTACGACAACTAGGGCTGGAGATTGGCCGATAGTGACGCGAAATGTAGGCATCACTTACCCGACTGCTCAAGGCGACCAACATCCGATGCCGGGACGAAAATCCTTTTCAAATCCGGGCAAAACTAAGATAGAGCGGCGATAGGTTGTGGACACGGGAGTACAGAGCAGACCGGGATCTCGGCTAATGGGTTTATACTTGTGAGCTTGAAGCTCGCCCTTTCGGCCGTAAGGGCCATGAAACTCACTGGTACACGTAAATACGTGGGATTCATATCTATCATAAGCTTGAATTTGTTACTCAACGAACAGCCGTGGCTTGTCGTTTCACAGCAGAACAAACCCTAATTCTATAATGTCTAGTATACGCTCTTTATTTCGTTACCTGAGTCATATGAGATGAGATGAGACGAGACGGTATGAGCTTACTACCTAGAGCGGCTGCTCGATTTAAATTACCGTTATCAGAATCGGGCACTAAGCAGCGTAAGAATTATTCAAACACACCACTCGTAGCTTATCAAAAGCTTGATTACGTCCTGCAAATTTGTAGCCTGTTGGTATGTGCAGAGTATGTAGAATGGAGTGCTGATGTGAGAGCTTCATTGCAACAGATAGGTGGTTTTGCACAAACAATAAGCGCGCGCTCGGGCGTCACCGCCGCATATTCATAGTCGTTGATGTTGGCAATTTATCCCAGATGAATACCATTCTATTGGTGTTGGTTCTGCCAGTAGCAACGTGCCAGTTGTAGGAATTCGGCGGCTGGACTTGACTCATCTTACAAAGGACCATGTTAGTGATATTCCTCACCTCCCCATACAACAGAGTGAATAAAGACCGACAATAACCAATGGTCATGTGGAACGAGGTACATGGAACCTAACAGGCCGACACTTCGGAAGGTCTGGTACCTGTTCGTGAGTTTATGAAGACGAAGATGTAGGTACGGTGCGAACCCGAGCGGACGGGTCCAGTCTATGCAGATGCTGTGCGCTAGCTTCAGGCACGGAGGCTCGGCAGCGGTTACGTCCTGTAGAGCTTTCGTGGCGGAATAAGATTACGTGTGCGCTATCAAGCTTGCTTGATGCCAATAGCAAGATAGAACAACAACAATAAAAGGCACAGGACCCACGCCAGCGGTAGTTGGGTTCCGATTCCTGGTGAGCATTGCAGCCCGAAGGAAACCGAGCTCAAAATTGCCTTAGCGTCGGGAACATTGTGACAGATTTGGTGTTAGTACGTACGCAGCCTCATCCTCCTGGCCGGTGGAGAGGTAGGGGGGTTGTTGTTGTTGTCGTTGTTGTTGTTAGCAGCCACTGCAGCATCGATCAAGAGCGCGCGCGAGGGAGATGTAAGAGGTTCCCTTAGCTCGCGGAGTACATCTATCTGTTCCCGTACTGATACAATCTGATAGGTACGGCAAATGCTACTAGTAGAAATCACCGAGACTTGAGCCTCCATTCTCCCATCTATCTAGTGCAACGAGGGAGTGGAGGATTGCCTTATTCTGGCGCGTGGGTAAGCAGGCGACACCAACAATAAGTTTATCTTCGAATCACGGGTTTCGGCTTGGGAAGCTGTACGGCCAAGGCAGACAGATGAGACAACACGGTTCGGCTACGAGATACGACTATTGGTACGACTATCGGTACACCAGGTAAAACCTCACCATTGGTCGACAACTCCTCGCCTAGTCGCGTCGCCGTTGGACCAGCATGTGTGGCATAGGTGCGTTCTGTTCTATCTAGGCACGGGAACGATGAAACCAAGGCTGTGCATCATCGTAGTCTTCTAGAAAGGGGACAGCGAGGCAGCTGTCCTCTCGGGGGAAAGGGGAGACGCCACTTGGCCTGGTAGTCGTGTAGCAATTGGGAGGACGTGTTTGATCTGATCTTCTTCTCCTTGTCTAGCCCCTCCCTTGACCGCCATGGCTTGTCAGGCACAAACTGTTGAAATCGTCGAGAGGCCATGTGGTTGATTCCACTCCTATTTCCGGCTTCCTGGCAATGATGGACTCCGAAAAGGGCAGCATGAACTGTGACCTGATTAGTGGACACTTTTAAATTTTCTGAAACCCCCGAGCAGCGCGACACATCCTACTCATCTTCAATGATCGCAATTAAGACCCTGGCCCGCCTTGACGTCTCTTCTGACTTGCCACTAGCCTTAGGTTGGTCAGCTGAAAAATGTCCCGGCAGCTAAGCGGCCATTGACGCAACGCATTGATTCTTATTTTATTTTTGCACTGCGGGGACGTCATCGCGAATAACCACCGACGTAATGGGGGACGAACCAACCAGTGCCCGCTTGGCATTTGTGCTGGACGAGATGCCGATGGCAGTTTGACTACTGTAGCCCAGAGTACCCATCTTCGTCGTCCCATGTCATCGTCAACACGAGATTTCGCTCTCGATAATCCGAGAAAAACTAGTTTTGATTTGTCTTCATCTTTTCGTAACCCGCAGGTGAACCAAGGTTATCACGGGCAAGCGAGCGACGTTGAAATTACTAGGGATCAGCGTGACCTGGTTTGGTCCTATTCCAATCCACCTACTCTGCGCGCGCGTGTGTGTGTGTGTGTGGTCTGCCTGTCTATCTTTTCTACAGCGTCGTCCCCTTTCCACCCCACTCGCCGCCATTCGTCCTGCCTGCATGGCCAAGATTCCTTGCTGCAGCGACCACATAGAGAATATGCATGACTGAATCCACACGATGCCGAATGGGCCCGTGGTGATAGAGAGAGGGAAAAGGGAAAAAATATTCAACCGGAGCACCTCTTTGAGAGGTACTGGTCTGGTCCTCGTGGTCTTACCTATAACCGGACAAGCATAAGACGCGCAAGTCGGACAGCTGCATCAGCCCATCGCCCTCTCGACCACGTTCTACACCGAAATTGGAGCACCTCACGTTGTTCTCCTGCTTCTTCCCGTTTCAAGGTTGCGGCAGCGAGCGGTGCGGAGCTCCGGAGACCGACTGCCCAGAGATGACCACCATGACCACCATGACCACCATGACCACCATGACCACTTGCATCCGGAACCACGCCTTCGTCTCGCAGCCGTAGGTAGAGAGCTTCGTTAGCGGCGTTTCGTCTGAGCAGAGCTGTCCATCCAATCTATGCGCGAGCGATTATTGATTGCTTCCCTCGGACGTGGGGACTGGACTACCAGTAGACTGCTACCACCCGCCTCGCTTGTCCATGATTTGCCGTTGGGCATGGAGCTCTCGTCACTCTCATACCGTAAACACGAAAGAAGGGCGCTTTCTCTCTCTCCCTCCCTCCCTCCCTCCCTCTCTTCAGCACGGTAATACGGCAGGTACACTAGACCAGATGCTGGATACAAGGTGTCCTCAACTCAGGCCAAGGCTAGGCCGCGAGAAAAGTACAGTACTGTAGCTGACGATCAGCTTCTCCGGCATTGTCGATCTCGGACCAGTCAGATTACCTTGCCTCTTCTGACACATCTATACCTAATAAGGGGACCCCCCTCGTGGCTTCTTGGCTGGGCAGCGTCCCAGCGGCGACCCGCCTGCAGCCCAATCATACACAACCCGGGCGCAATGTCTGCAACCCAGCAGCAGAGCATGGACAGACAGATGCACCCGCGCACGCACACAGCATATACCGCATACGCACTGCTGCTGTGGTGTACACCAGCGTTCCCACAAGGTCATCATTCCACGCCCTGTGGTGTACCCCGCGGCAAGGACCCTGACACTGTGTGTGGCCTGATTGGCCTCGAGGCTATCTAATCGACAGAGCGTAAAAGAAGGGAAAATAAGCTTTGAATTTGACATGTTGTTTGTTGTTGCGGGCATGTGGTGTGCCCAGTCATGCACTTTCATTTACCCAGCAACACAAGATGGCAGAACAGGCGAGGGCGCGGATATCTGACCTGCTCAACATCCATCTCACTTAGATTGCCATGGCAAACGTGGCCAGCACATTCCTGTCTGTAGTGTAGGTATCCAGGTAGTTTTGATTCCAGGAGGCACCTGGGTAGTAAAACAGCAACTGCACCTATTATTTATCTAGTCGTTTTTTCGTCTTTTTTGTTTGGTTTTTTTGTTTCCTTGTTCCCGCCTCCAACAGCGGCAGCAGGGATCGGGTCAGAAACACCCCGCCGGCTGCGAGGGAGGCAGTCGAAAGAAGGGAAGTCCCAATCCGCCATCCTTGGGAAAACGAGCGACTACCATCCTTGGAACTCGAGTGACCAGGGTGCCAGGGTAGGTCTCTGGGCGGCGTAGTGGGCAGCGTAGTGGGCTGTGGGCTGCGGGGCTGCGGGCTGCGGGCTGCATTATCAATACCTACCTAAAGTCAAAGCGAAGCCGACACCCCACCTACCTACTTTATCCATCTATCTGTCCCACCTTCCCATCAGCCAAATCCCAAAATCCCAAATTCCCAAATCCCAAAATCCAAATATTCTACTCCTACTGCCGCCTGCTTACTTACTTCCTTGCTCCCCTCCTCCCCAGCTCTCCCTCTGGGTTCTCTACAACCTGCGCCACGCTATATACCCTCGACCGGCTCAGCCTTTGTTTCTGCTTAGCTTGCTGTCCTACTTCCCTCCCATCCGGCAATCCAGCAATCCAGCATCTCCCAGTCCACACTCTGTCCAGAGTAAGCTTATCTCCACGCAGCGGCCATGGCTGACCCTCGATCCCGACATCCGGGTCGGAGGTCCCCTACCTTCAACCCCGCGCGCGCTTCGATGCCCGTCAACATCGGCTACAACCTGCCCTACACCGGCGAGCTCCATGCCGTCCCCGCCGCCCGCTACGACACCTCGGCGCCTCGCCGACACGACCCTAAGATTGCCGCCGCCCCGCCCGCCACCACCGTCACCACCTACAACGTCACCAAGGACCCTATGTCGAGGAGCCTGAGCAGGTCTAACAGGCATCGGTCGTCCACAGTCGATTCGCACTCGGGGAAGCCCATCATCGTGACCACCAACCACCCCCGGCCCCACGTGTCGTCGAGCCATGCCTCGGGCAGTGTGAGGGCGACCAGTCCCTCTCGCGATCGCGACTCGTACCGCCCCAGCGACGACGCCTACTACGCCGTGCAGCCCGCCTCCTCCATCCGCTCGCGCAGCCATAACCGCCACAGCTACACCCAGGGCGCGCCCCTGGGCGATGAGTTCTATCGGCTGCGGGAACGGGTAGGCGGCGCGGGCGGCGCTGGGGCGACAGGCGACGGCGGCTTCTGGGGCCCGAGCAGGACCAGCACCGACAACTTCCGCAACCCTCGACCTCACGTATTGTACACGACGCCTGCTCACCCGGCCCATACCGCCACTACCGCACATCACGCAACCCCCGCATACGGCAACAGTTCGGCGATAGCAGACTACGACGACGACTACTACGAGTATACGAAGCCGAGCGAACTAGTTCGATATGATTTGGACCACGATCGAGACCGGAGGAACCGACGCGACAGTGTTGACCGTCCCTACTACCGGCCTCACGTCAACGTCGTAAGCCACGACACCACTCGCTACGAACCCCGCACTCGCGCGAAGCCCCCAACATCGGCTGGTCTTGATAGATACAATCGTGTAGCAGCATCAGGCGCCTATGATCGGCCGTCGGTCACCATGCCAGCTCCGCCTGCCGTTCCGCCACCACCGCCGATAGACACTTCCCGCCGCCCTGCTCTGCTTGAGGCGCCGAGAAGCCCTACGAGCGAGACTAGAAACCCACGGCCGCGTCCTGTGTCACTATATCAGGATGGGCCTGCACGCCCGTTGCATGTGGACGATGTTTATCGTTCGCGCGATGATGAGCGAGTAGGGAAAGACCGGCGTGAGCGGGATGACGGCTACCGCGATGAAAACGTCGTGACCCGTGGATTTGGCATTCGCACAGATGCCCTCGATCCATCCCCGGCCCGCCAGGCAAGCACTCTTCCAACTCAGACTTACGATGACCGCCGCCCGCGCCATGAGACTGTTGATCGTGCATCCAAACGTGGCTCAGATGAGTCATTGGCCCACGTTCGTCACCACGACCGAGATACTACCGATGACCATCGGTCTCGCGCTGAAGAGAGCCGAGATCGAAATGATGGTGTTAGTCGCCGAGAGAGCGTCAGCCGCACTCGCGACAAACTTACTACTGGTCTCAAGGGAGCTGCTGCTGCTGCTGCCATAGGGCTTATACCAGTCATTGGTAGAGATGACGCCAATGTTTCGCCTAGACGACGAGCTCCTGATGAGGACAAAGAATATAGTTCTCGCGTAGGTGAGACAACCAAATCAAGAGAGAGAGAATCCACCGACCCTGTCGCTTTTGAACAACGACGGGAACCGAGGAGAGGAGGTACGGAGTCGGTTTCAGGCTCTAAAGACCGAGATCCTGACGCCAACAGGGACCGAGAACTGGAACGCGAACGCCAACGTGCGCGTGATCATGATCTCGTAAAGGAGCGTGAGAGAGAGCGTGATCGCGAGGATGACAGAGACCAGCGTGAGCGCCAATGGCATGACGCCGAAGCCAAGCTCAATGGCCCAGGCAAAAGGGAGACTTCACCAGACGACGCCTCTAACATAGGACGAAGACGCCAACGGCCTTCCTCGGGCTTCGACCCTACAGACACCAAGGGATTGATGGACCTTAAGGCTGAACTAGCTGCACTGGACGACCAAAACAAAGGGGCTGGGAAAGTTGACGAGTTAGACGCACCGTCTACCAAGGAGGTGCCATCGGCCAAGGCGGCCACAGGAACCAATAGCTCTGACAAGGGCCACGACTCTGCCGATGAATCTCGCGGTCGTGAGATTGTTCCGATGCGTGAAGAGAAGCAAGTCCGGGTCGTTTCTCCGCCACGAGACAAGACTGAACATAAACCGATCAAAGGTATTCTCAAAACGCCCAGTGCTAAATTTCCCGAAGATTCAAACCCCATTCGCGAGGGTGTGGCGCCGCATAAAGACGACCAGACCAAAAAGGACGTCCCGGCTGGGGCTCGATGGACCAAAATTAGCAGGAAGAAGGTCAATCCCGAAGCGCTCACTATTGGAATGGAGCGATTCGAGGTTCGCGATGATTTTGTCATTGTGTTGCGGGTTCTCAACAAAGAAGAGATTCAGGCTTATGCCACCGCCACTGCACAAATAAGGGGTGAGTTCTTTAGAATAAAGCATAGCCTACCCTCCAACCCCCCCCCTTCGATAGAGCCATTGAACTAATCCGTAAAAAGAAATGCGAAGAAAAGAATTCGAAAAGGAATCTAAACACGACCGTCACTCGGATGAAGAGCAAACTCGCTCCGACGAGGAACGACAAAGACGACACCGACATCGCCAAGAGAGGGAAGAGGACGAATACCGGAGAGGACGAGCAGCGGACGATAGGCCCAGACGACACAGATACGATGATGATAGTGAGGCTCGGCCGAAGACGATTGAGTATAACTCAGGCCACAACCCCCGCCACTACGACTCTAACACAGAGGACCGCCGGTGAAACCCGAGCGAGCTCACTCTACGGATGCACGACTTATTTCTCTCCTTTGTTGCTAGCGCTGTTTTATTAATCCAAGGTTACGGGATATTGCCTATATAGAGAGATACCAAAGCATGTACGACGAAAAGCTATTTATCATGTATACACCTGTGGGCGAACCCGTTTGATGTGTGTGTTTGCGGAGGAGATTTGTGTTGATGTGTATGTAGAAAACGACAAGAGAAGCTTCGGACGGAATCACCAAACACGCTCCTTTGTTACTTCCTTCTCTTGCACGAAGTGGACTTGTGACCTGTGGAAACGTTTGCGTGTCACACCGCCACAACTCACTTGTGACGCCAAAACTCATTCTGACTTTGCACTGTAAGCATTAGCACTATTATTCCGGAGTAAGTATTAGTTTCGAATGACTAGGTATCAATCCTCATTCCCTCCGAGCTACTCGACCTCCCAAGCTCAGGTCAGGCATCGCGATCGTCTATCTCATCTCGGCATATTCAGACGACTTCCTATCCTCTCCCATTGACTGATAGAGGAATCCACCCGCTTTATCGCCTATGTTCAATGTTCATCTATCTGGGTCGCGTTCATCTACCTGTCTTGGTATGCGTGCCATGGTGGGGGGTTATAGTAGAGTACATAGTAAAGCGCCACTCGCTGCCCGAATTTCGCCACGTGGGGTGGATGTGTGGTTCTGTATGTGGTGGTACACGGCCAAGTGAGAGGTGGTTGTTGATCTCGCTGATCTTATGTATGCGTATGTGCATGGGATGTAAGTGTATGCATGTGTACGTCAGTTGTCTAACGGCTGATCATGCTTCGTTGTTCGGATTTGGGGGGCCACTTACAGTACGAGCCTGCTTGGGTGGCGTGGTGTGGCGTGGTGCGATGCCGTTATGGTGAGGAACTGCTACGACTACGACGTTGCGGGGGGGCTGGTGGTGGTGTTGTCGATGGCGCGCCTTGTGGTGAGGATCAGAGATCGGACGGGACCCAAGGTGGTGCTCGGTCGGTCGGCTGTGTCTTTGTTGTCGTGAGGCGAAGATAGACTTAGTTGGGCGAGGCTGTTGGGTAGCACGTCGCTCCCATAGGTAGGTAGGCAGATAGGACGATGAACCGGTTCTTGGTTCATACCTTTTGACCGATGATGGTTGTAGATCCGACTGGGCGGGAGAGCATGTCTATCATATCTTGCAGGGCTCACTCATCTACTGGTCGGGCCGGGGGCACGCAACTGTGGCGGAACTTGGGATTCGTCGAGGTTGCATCCGGAGTCGATCTATGCAGGGTACCGGGTGGTAATTGGAGTGTTGTTTTAAGCGCGTACATAGTATGGTTGATGCGCGAACCCGATGCGTGTAGGGTGTTGGCGCCGGGTGGCGGCATTGGTGTTTTGGCAGTGGGGGATTGGATGGCCTTTTTGGTTGCTTGCATGCGGCGTCCGTCATGTTTTCGATGTTTTGTTCTTACGGTACTGCAGTTGGTGTATCTGAGGCTATTGGTGGTTTATGTGCGGCAGCTTCATGATGGTGTCTTTGTATCAATGAGAATGTCGGGCTTTCGATGTCGTTGTCGTATGTTATTTCCGCCTCGCTATGATGCTATTGCCGATGCCAATGTCTTCACCGTCCCCCAGTTACCGACTTATATATGCCTTGTTATTACCTTAGTATCTACGTCACGCGTTCGTTCCGGACGTACGAGCTCGGAGCGGATAGGGAGTTCGTTGCCTGGACCTCTGCGTACAGCCGGGCTTCCGTTCTCAGATACCGGGAGGGTTTGCTACCACGTATTTCGAATCGGCCATTCAACTTGTTATCCCGGCTTCTGTCGTCATCGTGCCATACTCGGCTTTTTGCTCGCTCTTCTTGACAGCTGTTCGCGGACTAGAATACCGGCCTCTTGCGTGAATGGATAGCCTCGTAGGTTACACGCGCGCAGAGCCGGATGCGACCTGAATTCCACACGGGGGCACGATAGGAGCGCCCCTGACTCTCCTATGGCGCCACGTTGGCGTCAACTCGGATACAGGACCTTGGGGGATCGTTGGTAATGGATGGCAGGGATCGGTTGGGAAGGGCCGTTCGAGACGATGCCTCGGAGACGAATGTGAGCCGAAAGCGAAAGTACCTATGCAGAGGTGAGTAGGCAACGGGTCGGCAAAGTGCAATGAAACGATGCCAGCAAAGCCTTCTGCCTGTCCGTGTCTACGTGGGATAGTTCTAAGCACTTCATACAATCCAGTCAAGATATCTTAGAGCGCACTCCTTCATGTTTCGCTCGCTATGGGGCCAGAGATAAGTTATACTGACCACCGTATACGATCCAGCTCGACGGCAACCTTTTAAATCCGTTTCGGCGGGTCTTCTGTTCGGTCCTGCACAAACGAATATGGTTGTTCTGTAACAAGAAGGGTTGTCAACGAGGCTATGGTGATAGGATTGGAAATACGTCCTACTACTCTCCAGTATGTCGCTGAGACGACAATCTTACTAGCTCTGTTAATGGGGACTTGGCCATGGTGAAAAGCCTTCACATATGATGCATAATATCATGCCTTGATGTATAAAATAAATAGATGTAATTGTTGCGGCGATTTCAAATGTAGTGCGGTTTAGTCTAGACCATACTCTATCTGGGGTTGGTCACGGTTCTATGTTAGGGGATTCTGACTGGCAAGCCCCCCGTGCTACCTAAGTGTCAGGGGCGCTTTGGGCGCGTCTCGCTGAGAGGCATCATATTCGAGCAGGAGGCGTTGGCGGCTACTGTGATAGACTAGGTATGGTATCGTGTCTGTGACCTTCAACATCTCACTCAAGCTAACTACTTTCTTGTTGCTGTTATGCTTGCCTTCTCCCCTTTCTTTTTTTTTTTTTTCATTAACCCAACAAGCATAAGGACGGGCAAACAAGTTGATCGTCTCTCTGCAACCAGGACGATACGCTCTACAACCCCTCGCACTAAGTTTGTAAGCGATAATCAAGCATGGGCGAGGCGTTTATCGAAGACGGGAATACTTACGTTCTTCCCTCGACGCTCTCATTGGGAGAATCCCGTATTCCGTGTTTCCACTTCTTGGCCTTACATTGCCACCCGGTAGGTTGGTCTCCCTGTCGTCGCGACAAGTTCGACTGTTGGGTTTGCCGGGATGAAACGAGACCAACAATGTGTGAACATGACTCCTGTTGATGTAGGACAACGGCTGCGCGGACCATGTATGTCCATAGTAAATCCAGCCATGCACGTGGTCCGGCGCGAGATGGTTGGATGGCTGGGCCAAACGCCTCCATAGACGATTATGATGCCGAGAAGATTTCCGGCAGATGCCGGAACTAAACGCAGTCGGGGCAATCTCCAGGTAGCAAATCCGCCGGCCACCTAGTTCCTGCGGGCAGATCGGCTTTAAAAGCACTTAGTTCCTCGTGCAGAGCCACCAGCTTGTCCTCCTGTTTTGTGGCAGTATAGAGAACATGAAGATTTGTGTAGACCTTGGGGAAATAATCGGCCAGATGGGGCAGCTGGACCTGCTTCGCAGCCACCTTGGCTTTCAAGAACCAGCCCTCGGCGCGATCTGCATCACCGTTTCGTACCGCAATCCGCCCTGCTAAGTATGGCAAGAGATATTTTGAATGCAGGTCTCCATAAGTACCACCCGGCCTCTGATATTCCATAGCGGGTGATGTCAGGGAGCGGGTATCGCTGATATGATGGTTCGGTTTACTCGCGGGATCGTTATAATCCTCTAATCTCGATCGTACAGGCGCCGACCACTTCGACTGGTCATCCCATCCGGGATATGCAATATTCCACTTATGGAATCGTTGCCACGACACGAAAGCATCCTGCGTATGTATTAAAAATCGTAGTACATAGTTAAGCGCCACGGAGGTGAGATGGCCCTGTGGGCCCTCGGACCTGAGTAATTCTTCGAGCAACATTTCCAAGACATTATGAATTAACCTGATGGAATTATCATCATTTCCCCTCAGCATATTCATCCATAGGATAGAAATAGGGTGATTTATACCCAGGTGGGCAATACCAAGCTCTACCACGTGTCGTCGAAAAATCCGTGACAGCTCAGTATGATTCGACCACGGGTGCTGGAGGATTTCTATCATCTGAAAGATGAAGTCTGGTAGCTCAGCTCTTATGGCACCGCTAAGGTGGTTCAACGTTGAATTCAAAAGCTGAAAAATTTCTTTCGGCGGCTTGTTATCGTCGATGGAGGCCTGCAGGCAGTAAAACTCGTCAACTGCCCGAAGCATACCCATTCTTGAACCTCTCAAGTCCGTTGTTTCTGGCCGTCGGGAGGTATACCCGTTCTGAGTCCAGACCCACGGAGCATTGGGCCCGAGTGCGCACTCCTGGATGTAGTCGCGTACTGCAAATCTACAGTCAGCATGATTGTAGACGAAGAGGATTCGTGATATCCTTGCTCGGAGAGGTAGCCTGTAGACTGAGCTCTTGAGGCGGGCGGCGCAGCATTACGTGATCCCCTGCTTACCTGATGACAAGGTCATTTCCATAATACGAGACTCTGGCGATAGTGCGCGTACTCTAGGCACTTCGGCCGGTACCCCATAAGATGACGAGGGAGAGCCAATAGACACAAGCAAGTCCGGATGAACCTGAAGTCGGGCGAGAACATCCGGCCGCCGCTCTAGAAAACGTCTGAGGCGTTGATTCCTCACTACACGTCCGCGAATCACGAGATTATGTGAAGCCTCGCCTGCAGCCTTTCTCTCCAGTTTCTGTTGAAGTACTTCCAAGACGTCGTCCTCTTCTAACTTCTTCGAGAAGTGCCAAGCCCTGATGCGCTTCTTATACTGCCCTTTCGAGTCAGTTCATAGATCTTCGTTGGAGGTTACGAGTGATGTCCTAATGTTGAAAAGGGCGCGAACACTACAATGCAATCAAGGGTTCTTCTTGATGCAGGGACTCACCATACTTGGCCTATACTCCGTCAGCCGGATGACTAATATTGGGGGTTCACTAGAATGGGGCTTACGTAGCATGGAAGTGGTGTTCGTCCGCCATGATGCGCCTCACCTCGTCAAGGGTCTTGTTCTCGTCCAAGTACAGCTTCTTGATGATGTCTTTCTGGGCTGCCCATTCCGACGGTTTCGCATACCGGACCCGACCGTGCTCGGCAGCCCCGTCGGACTCTGAGCGGGCCACGGAAGACTGCATTCCCATCACCTCCGGGGCGAATAGCACCTCGATTAGAGCGGAGGAAACAGCGCCAAACCGGCCTCGACGTGATACCGAATGAAGAGAGTGACCGGCTTGATTCAAACAGGTTTGACTTTCAGCGGGACAAGGATCTCGGAGGGTTGCTATAGAGTCATCGGGGCTCTGGCGTGCTGTGTATGTCACATCACGAAGTGCTCATGTCGAACCAACAAGCCAGCCAGCGCTCTCTCAGTCATACTACGTACAGTTGGGTAGTCTATTTTATTAGTCACGGAAAACAGTCTAAGAGAGGAAGCAGTCTAACCTTGGTCTAGTGTGTAGCGCGGCCTTCTCCGCGTTGCGAACGCCACAGACAATCCCTGCTCGCTTACTCCTGAATCTGACGGCCACAAAACAACGGACGCCAAGAAAACCTGTCGTCAGCTTAACACCACATGATTGGGACAGGGCGAAATCCAGCTCTTCTACCTAGACCGGCCGCCTATAACATCCTTGTGCAATGCATGCAATGGAAAAGGTTACATAGCAAATCCGAAAGCGCCAGCTCTTGGTAAAGAACTGATCATAATACTCATAATGATACTCGTACTTATCATAATACTCACACTTATTACACATAAACGCTCAACTTGTCGAGCTTAAATTCTTTTATTTGTTCGCTTTTTTACCTAGCTATATTTTACTACTAGTATTAGTAAACTATAGGGGCTATTTTAGCTTGTTTACTTTAGCTTTTTTCCGTTTATAGTATTATATTAAAAAATTTATAGTAAAGATTTTATAAATTAACGTATACTTTTAAAGCTTAATATTTTTATTTTGTTATTTTTTTATAGCTTATAAATAAATTAGCTAACAAGTAGCTTTTTTAAAAAAAATACTTATATATAAAGTTAAAAAAATTTAAACTTTAAAACATACTTGTTATATTTTATTAAATTATTAGTTATTATAAAACTAGTCACGGCTGGCTGCATTGCTGGCTTACACACCTGTGGGTCAGACCCACACTGGTCACATGATCAGCCATCCGTGCACACACAAATCTATTTACACATATTTTGTACTTACAATATTTCTTTTCTTCTCCATCCTACGATCAATATATAAATGGGACCCCAAATAGGAGCCTTGCCTCTGTAAAGGACACCAATCGTGACAAAACTAAATAAAAGCTATAGTTTATATATTTTTTAAAACAAGTTATTAAAATAAAGCGTTAGTTAATTAATTAATTATTTTTATTATTTAACTATTTGCTTTTTTTATTAAGTTTTAAGTTTTTTAGTTACTTTAAGTTAAAAGCTAAAGCTAATTTATTTACTAGTTTTTTATATTTTTATTTATTTAAAAAGTAAGTTTTTTAATAATTAAAATAGCTTTTAATATTATTTTTTATATAGCTTAGATTTTTTTTTTAATTTTTTTTAATTTTTAGTATTTTTTATTTAATAAAATTATTTTGTTTTAAATTATTTTTTAATAATAGGTTATTATATTTTATAAACTTTAAAATAAATAAGTTTTTAAAAATAAAAGAGCTAAAATAAGCTAACTATAGTATTTATATAATTGTTTAATAATATATTAGCTATTTTTTAAAAATATTATTAGCTATTTTTAAAAAATTAGCTATTAATTTTATTAGTTTTTTTTATTTTTAAAAACAAAAATGTTTATACTATTTAACGGTTTTTAAATTACTAAAAACTTTTTTTAAACCTTTTATATAACTATATAGTTTATTTAAATATATTTTATTATATAGTTTTTATTATTAATTAAATAGTATTAAACTTTAAATTTTTTTTAAAATATATTTATATTTATAATAATAGCTTTATATAACAATTTTTAAAATAAGTTTTTAGTTTTTAAAATATAAATTTTAGTTTTTATAACTTTTTAAATTTTAAATTTAGTTATATATAATTTAAATTATTATTTAATAATATTAACTATATATATTATATTATTATTATTGTGATAAGTGTAATATAGGCAGAAAGTACACACACCTAATTTACCTAGTATTAGGAACTAATATTCTACTTAAAAAAAGAAAGAAAGGAAAGTCTAAAATACAAGTCGGCGTAGCTAAATATATATACATTTGTGTGTAGGCGAAGGTATTCACTACAGCCTGGTTATGCTAGTGAATAAAGCTGTAGCCATAGCCACCAGCCCTACATGCACACTTAGCCACACACCCTAGCCACATAGACCGGTGTGGGTCTGTGACAATTATTTATATTTTAATTTTTTATTTTAGCTTTTAAAAAAGTTTTATATATTTATATAAAATTATATAATTATATAGTTTAGTTTTTTTTATTAACTGCTATTAAATAAAAAAGCTATTTAGTTTTTTATTATTATTAAATATTTTTAAATATTTTTATTTATTTATTTAAAATTAGCTATTATAAGCTTTTAATAGCCTTTTTAGCTTAATTTTCGTTTTTAATATTTTAATATATTAAAATTATAAATAAGTTTTAAGCTAAGTTTTATATATTTTTTAATATTTATATTTAAAGTTTATATTAATAAATAATAGTATTAAAAATAAATATTTAATATTTTTTTAGCGGTTTTAAGGTTTATAATATATATTAAGCTATTTTTTAAAGCTTAATTTTTTTTGTTATAAAACTATTTAAAATTTTATAGCTATAAAAATTTGTTATTTAACTATTATATTTATAAATATTTTATTATAAAATAATATATTAATATTATAATGATCGTTTTTTCTTAATAAAAAATATTTAGTAAATTATATTTAAAAAAGTTTTAAATACGTTATTTTTTTAATTACTATAAAAATAAAGGCTATTATTATTTATTAAAAGTTTTACGCTTTTATTTATTTGTTTAAAAACGGTTTATAAGTTTAAATTTATAATATATTTTTTTAATAAAGTTTATTTTTATATTATTTGTTAATAAATATATTATTTTTTATTTTTTATATTATTTATATTTAAAATTTTTATTTAATACTATATTTATAATATAATTAAAAAGTTAGCTATAAAAATTAATAAATATATATTTATAATTTTTTTAATAGCTAATTAATACTTTTAAATATTTATAAAAAAAAATTTAAATTAAAGTTTTTATTTAATTAAAATAAATATTAAAGTACGCTTTAATTTTTAATAAATATAATTTATTTTAGTTAATTTTTAATTTATTTATAATATTATATTTATTTAAAATTTATTTTATATATTGCGCTTTTTTTATAAATTTAACATTATAATAATATTATTAGTATAAAATAACATTTTTAATAAGTTTATTTTTAGTAATATATTTTTAAATTTAAAATATTTTATTAGTTTTTTAATAAACGTTTTTATTATAAGTATAAATAATAAATAATTAATAAAATTGCTTTATTTAACTTTATTTAATATTTTAATTTTAATTTTAAAATAACCGTTAATAAATAGTTTAATTATTATTTTATAATAAAAAGTTTTAATTTATTTAATAAAAAATAATATATTAATATTTTATTATAAGCTTTTTTTTAGTTTAAAAAAAACAAAGCTATTTTTTTTTAATTTTAAATTAATTGTTATATAGCTTATATATTATTATCGATTAATTTACTTAAAAAAAGCTAATTAATAATATTTAATAACTATATTTAATATTTATATAAGTTGTTATATTATAAATTTAGTAAATATTTTATAATTTATATTTATTAAAAATAATAAATAATAATTTTTAAAAAGTTTTAAGTTTTTTTTAAATAATATTATTAGTATTTTTTATTTAATTTTTTAATATTAAATTGCTTTATTAAAGTTTATTATAAAATTTTATTAAAGTAAAAGTTATTTTATATTTTAAACTACCGTTTATATATTTTATTTTTTTATATTTTAATAAAAAT